>JACVVK020000049.1:647500-1095000 GCA_018292915.2 Batillaria attramentaria | reverse complement strand
GTGTGTGTGTGTGTGTGTGTGTGTGAGACAGAGAGAGAGAGAGAGAGAGATGCGGTGTTACCTAAAGAGAGTTAATGAAAGAAGAAATTCATAAATTCTACCTATTTTTTATTTGACACTTTAACTAATAAAGTCCAATTTCTCTCTTTTTTGCAGACGAGTGCCGTAAGTAAACTAAGACATTTTCTTACAATAATCTACTTGCTTTTCATTAATTTCTTTGTTTGTTCGCGTATATGCATGTAATATTCAATACCACTGAAGCCCTATGAGGGAGATCTAAAAGCAGGTTGTATGCCTACCCTGTCCAAAAAAAAAGGCTGTTCAATGATATCATGACCCAGCCGCATGCAGGTCAAAGAACACACATGCACGAAGCCTCAAAATCTGTATATATCTCCTATTAGCCTCAGGCATCATAGTCACCCCTAAAAATGCCTCAATCTAGAAACAAAAATCAGCATGCACAGACTATTCAAGGGCACGTAGCCGACATGAGTTTTAAAAAAATATTTGAATGTCTCCTTTCCGCTCAGACCTCACTGGAGTAATACTAGTCTACTCTCTGTTCAGGCCAGAAAGCCACTTCACCCAACACCACTCACGTCAACTTTGCCTCTCTTCTGCGCAAAATGTCCCAGCCTCACTGTCAGGTTGCCTCCTATTGCACCTTGCCCTACCAAATACAAAATTCACGAAAATCACGCTTTTTCGTGACAATGAAAATCACAACCAATACACACCCTTAAAACAGAGTACTTCAAGCACCAAACTTGACCCCACGCGCAATTTGTGTAGTTATCGCCTGCAAGCGCAAGTGACAAACAGAAAGAGTTATTCTGTCAGACCAAAGATTGATCTCTGTACGTGTTTTTTGTCCCCTCTGTCAACCGGCAGCCACTGAAGAACCGTTCGACTACACCCTCATCATCATCATCGTGTGCTGCATTCTGGCACTGCTGCTTCTTATCTTCCTCATCATCCTCATTATCTGCTGCATCCGCCGGAAGAGAAAGGCAAAGAAGAGGAAAGAAGAGGAAGATAAGAAAAGGATATTGGACGAAGAGGATGGACGTAAGGAGTGTTCATTGGTGGCTAGATGCAGTCGCCTCGTCGCCAGTGGCCCTTAATTTTTTTTTAAATCTCTTTTATGAAATTATTTTTTTGGTCTCCTTTATTTTGCTTAAGGGGGCTAATGCTACAACTTTTATGCCAACAGATCGTTCCGAGCTGTTTTCGTGGTATCTATCATCACACCACTTAGACACCTGGACAGGGACAGCGTCTGCAATGCTGGCACTGAGCTAACAGACGCGTACTCCACGACCCGGCGACCACACTAAATGCTCCAGTAGTGTCACAATAGTAGTAGAATTTGAATGTCCGACCGCTCGCGCAAAGTTCAAACAACATTGTGTCGCATTGAGAGCTGAACTATTCATCAAGATAGAGTATTTCGAGCGTGCAGGCGCGCTCGAGAGCGAAACTGTTCCAAAACATAAGTTGGCTTAGCAAAGATGGAATTATGGAATTAGCCTGTTTAAATATGGACCGAATTTTCCTCTGTGGTCTCAGTATTTAGCCACCTCTGGTTCTTAATATTATTCTCACTTGCTGTTTTCTTTTCTTAACATAGATCACTAATTTTGTAGCAATACATACATATTCCGTTTTAACGTAACAGACGTTTTGGAAATGGTATTTAATTCATCCATACGACATGTAACACAAAAGATCTGTGACTAGACATGCAACAGCGTATAACTGGTGGAGGGTCTGAAATAACTGTGGCTTTTTACTTAAAACTGTTTTTCTTTTTGTTTTCGTCGCTGCGCTGGTGTCTTGAAGGTGAAACCACTGACCGAGGTTTTATTTATTCAATGCCGAGCAAGAAAGACAGACAGTTCAGTTCATTTTATTTCCTTAACCACAATCAGGGGGTAAAAGAATCTATACATACAAACAGCATGTTCATAGATGGTATGTACGCTTGTCAGCATCTGCTATGTAGTTGAGCATATGTTTCTACCCATGAAAAAAAATCACATTAGCACATATCGGAACCGGGGGGAGGGGGGGGCAGGGGGGCAGCCCCCCCCCCCCCCTGTACCCAAGTAGGGGGGGCAAGAGTATCTTTTTGCCCCCCCCCCCCCCTGAAAAATCAGGTGACTATGGCAAGAGGGGGGGCAAGACCATGGCTTCCCCTACCCCCCCCCCCCAACCACCCCTCTTCCTGCTCTCTCCCTCCCTCATCCCACCCAACAGAGAACTCAGTTTAGCCGTTGCATGAAATATCAAAACGACTTGGCAGAAAGTTGTCTGGTAATACCCCCCCCCCCCCTTTAACTTTCGTTGGGCAACGTCCTTCCTTTCAGTGGCTCCCTGGTTCGTAAAGGTTTTTGTCTGCGCAGCATCTGTTCGCCTCCCCCCCCCCCCCCCTCCGCTTTTCACTTTCTTTGGGCAACGTCCTACGTTTCAGGGGCTCCCTGGTTCGGAAAGGTTTTTGTCTGTGCAGCATCTGACCCCCGTTTTTCACTTTCTCCGGGCAACGTCCTTCTTTTCACTGGCTCTGGCGTTCCCCCCTCCCCCCCTCTGAGATTCTGCCCCCCCTCCCCCCAACATCTTCCGGCGCCCCTGCATATGCCTCTGCCTACTCACTCATATCTATACAGAACACAATAGTGGAAACTCAAATAAACAAACATACATTCATCCAGTGTTTAAGTATTTACAATAGATTTCTATGTTCCCATGTGAACGCTGGCAGAACAAACATCTGTTATTGAAAACAGCTCTAGTTATTTCTTTCACGAAGTAAGTGACACATGACAGTGATTTTTTTTTTACTTTTACTACAAAAAAGCAAGTGATTTATCTGCGTTTGGTCTAAACCAGTTTTTAAAAAAATGGTACATATTTACTTCTCAGTTTTTAAAGGATGGGCAAACGAAAAGATAGTGGACAGAGAGACCTTCGTGACCTATCGACCTTTACATGACAACGGTAGATGTTGCCGGCCAGCAGACAAGTTTTCGACCTTGCCGTTGGTATTAAACGTCCAAAATACGATTCAGTAAGGCTTCTGCATGTCTATCGGCATCTAGAAAAGGAACCACGGATTTCATAAGCGCTTCTAGGCACTATTTCAGCTTTGTGCAACCTCGAGTTTAAGGACTGTACCTTTAAGACACCAGACTGTACCATGCTTCCTTTAATTCTATCCGTCTCTCCCTACCATCATCACCTGTACTCGCATCTCCATACTCTGTTTTCGTTGCGCGGTCTGCAGGAACCTCAAACCTCTCCTTAGATTCAGGCTACCCGGCAAGCTCCGCCAGGCGTGCTGGCACAGCCATGTCTCACTTCATGGACGTGGATGAGGAGGAGGAGGACGAGGACCTCAAGCAGCATCCAGTGAGGACAGAAGAGAGAGGTCATCATACAGACCGACGCGGGAGGCCCGGGAAGGAGGAGGATCCAGCGGTAACTGTAGGCGACATTGTGTTATGTCTGTCCGGATATTTTGTGACGAGGGATCATTTTGGTGTGGCTTCTTCCGGCTTTGTTTGTTGTTGGGTTGATTTCTTGGTTTCCTGATTTCTTGGCTTGTTTGTCTTTTTGTCTTTTTGTCTTTTTGTCTTTTTGTCTCTTTGTCTCTTTGTCGTTTTGTCTCTTTGTCGTTTTGTCTCTGTGTCTCTATGTCTCTTAGTCTCTTAATCTCTTAATCTCTTTGTCTCTTTTCTTCGCTTCTTTGTTTCTGTGCCCCTTTCTTGTCTCTTTGTCTCTTTGTTTGTTCTTTTTTGTTGTTTGTTTGTTTGTTTCTTTGCTTTTTTTCTCTCCTTTTGTACTTCTGTTCTTCTTTGCTTCTTTCCCGGCTGGGCCGAAATATTTGTACTGGTCTTTTTCTCGTTGCCCCTTCGCTTATCATCACCCATGATTGGCGGAAAAGCACCAAGTGTCACCCTTCTTTGCTTCTTTAAAAATGTTTCTTAGTTTCTTTGTTTCTTTAGTTCAATGGATTGTTGTTGTTTAATTGCTTTTTTTTGTACTGGTTTTGCTCTTTGTGTTGCTGTTGTTGTTGTTGTTGTTTAGGGTCTTGCGATTTTCCTTTTACTGTCATAGATTCTAAAGTTTAGTTATGGCTATGGTGGTGGTTGTTGTATTGACTGCATTTTGTGTTTCTTATGGTCTGGTTTTGTTGATATCTTGAATTGCCTTGATTTCCACCAACCTGCCATTTTCCTTGTCAGTGATGTCTCTCAGGCGTTTCCCGAACTGTCGCCATTAACAGGAGTTTTCCTCTTTTTTCAGATCTCTCCGGACGGCCAAGGGGTAAATTATGAATATAATCTTCTTATCTATTATCTTTAACCTCTTTGTCGTCGTCAGATGCATCATCTTTTCGTCAGTTGTAGTTCGGAGTGTCTGATGGTGGTTGGGTGTTAGTATTTGGAAATTCTGAGACTCTATCCCTGATCACCATGAATGTTGTCAACTTCTTCTTTCTTCATCGGTCCTCACAATATAACATTCAACATAACCATTTGCTTACATTATCGAGAAACATCTATTCGTCCAAGCTCAAGAATGTTTCTTTTGGTTGGTGCTTGAACACATATCAACATGTACGGTATTAAGAAGATTCTATAGAATACCGTATAAGGGAATGGCTGTAGATATGATGTCAGTAGTTCGTGCAAGCCACTCGATTCATACAGTATAATTATGCATTATCTTTCCATAACAGTACGTCACCGACGCAGACGCTAGCGACTACTCGGACGACTGGGAGGAGGTGTGTACAGTAACGAATTGACAAACAGTCAAGTCTGTTGACCCCTCACGCATTCACGCAGTTCGGTGGGGTACTGATCAATCGACAGCACAGCCTGTATTGTTCTATGAGCACAAGTGACGTTGGCAGAGGGGAGGGGGGGGGGGGGGGGGAGGGTAGGTGGGGGAAGGGGTACAATGTTTCGATCGAATAACGGAAAGGGCTCTCCGAACTGTTACGTGAATCATTCGGAATGTATCGGAACTCCTCTCTTTTGGGAGGGACGGGAGGTGGAGGTGGAGTGGAAGCTGGAGAGCCGGCGAAAGGGTGAGGGTTGTATTGGAGAGGTGTGGGGGTTGGTGGCGGAAGGGGGGGGGGGGTGTCCGGATATGACGAAAGACGAACCTTAACGCCGTGACACAAGTCGGTGTGTGTGTGTGTGTGTGTGTGTGTGTGTGTGTGTGTGTGTGTGTGTGTGTGTGTGTGTGCAGTATACCGATGACCAAGGACAAGTTCACCGCCGACGCAAGAGACGCAGGAGAAGGAAGAAAAAGAAGAGAACGTACACAAGAACGAGGGTACTGGCAGATGGGACAGTGGTATGTTTCTCTCTCTCTCTCTCTCTCTCTCTCTCTCTCTCTCTCTCTCGCTCAGCCTGTCTGTCCAAAACCAGCCCATTAAACAAGTCACAGAACATCGGTTACTGGGTGTTATCATTGACAGTCAGATGAAATGGCAAGCGCATATAGAAAAAAGTCTGTAAACTTGTGTCAAGAAATTTATTTATGTTGTCAAAACTGAAATACATTATTGACAGCGATTCTCGAAAATTGTTTTATAACGCCAATATTAAACCCCACATTGACTATTCGTCCACACTCTGGGACGGATGCAGTGATGTCCATTTGAAGAGACTAAACTCCTTACACAGGAGAGCAGCAAAATTGATCCTTCCCGACCCCACACTAACAACTGACCAGAAACTCCAAAAGCTAGAAATGCTCTCTCTTCCGAAACATCTGATCTTAAATAAAGGTATGTTTATGTTCAAAATCCGCAAAGGCGTTCTGCCACAGTACATCAGTAGCTTCTTTACCTCGTCTGATCCACGCTATCCCTCATCAAACGCAGAGCTTTATACCGCCACGTCCGAGAATAGATATTTTTAAATCAAGTCTCTGCTTCTCCGGTGCCTCTCTTTGGAACAAACTCCCTCTAAGCATTACTAACAATGGATCGCAGTCATCATTCAGGAAAAGTCTCTTCAACCACCTGGCATCAGAAACTGCATAAATTATTTACAATCCATCCGTCCTGCCCATTCACCAAAGTTCACTTCTTACCAACAAAACCTGTCACGCAATTTACATAAACAGTGATACACCTGCGCTAGTCCCATGAGTATGTACATCATAAGTGATACCATGATTTTGTGTATAACTATGCTTGCCGCGCGAGTGTGTGTGTGTGTGTGTGTGTGTGTGTGTGTGTGTGTGTGTGTGTGTGTGTGTGTGTGTGTGTGTGTGTGTGTGTGTGATTTCCTTTTCTTAGGTAATTTTTGTCTCCTTCTCTTCTTAGTCTTTTTTGAATTTTTTTTTTTTTTTTGGTAGTGTAGCAACGGCAAGTTTGAAAATGGTCTTTGTGTGCCTATAACTTCTTCCGTTGTAAAATAAAGGATCGTCATCGTTATCGTTATCGTTATCTCTCTCTCTCTCTCTCTCTGTTTTATTTATACATTAATCTGTCTGTTTTTCTTGTTTTGTTCCTTATTTTGTTAGTTAGTGAGTAGTTTATGAGCAACGGCAGGTATGAAAACTGACTACTTGACGTCAGCTGCCTCTACCGTTGTTTCATTGATTCATTGATTCTCTCTCTCTCTCTCTCTCTCTCTCTCTCTCTCTCTCTCTCTCTCTCTCTCTCTCTCTCTCTCTCTGATTTGTTTATCGTGTGTATTTTTCTCTCCTGTATTTCCCCTAGATAGTTTATACTTTTTTTTAAACATTTTTATTGTTTGTTTGTTTGTTTTGATTTTTTTCTCAATACCCTTTAATGTAGAATAGCAGGACAGCATGTAAGATAGGCAGCAATGCCTAAATGCTCTATCCTGAATAAAAAACGTTTCATCATCATCATCTCTCTCTCTCTCTCTCTCTGGTGGAAAAGGACGTTAAACCCCCAAACACCCACCCACCCTCTCTCTCTCTCTCATTTCATATGATGATTGGTATATATGCTATCGTCACACGAGCGTGTAATGCGTTTGGACGTGCTGGATTTTCTCCATGATTCTGTTTCCTTGCGTTATTTCAATAGATATAGAGTTTCCATGATTACTTCGAGTGGTGTACGGCGAAAGACTAACCCCGGGATGGTTCGATTGTTTGGTTTACGAGTTCACAGAAACAGCTCCAGTTATGTCATCAGTCAGAGACGCGCAGAAAGTGCGTCATTTCAAACATTTGGAACTCACACGTCACGGCCGGTGCATAGTTATTTTTGTTCACGTTTAGGGGTGAAATTTTATTTTGCTTGGATCACGTAAAAAAATGATGGCACAGAAAAATTTGTGCGGAGTATGTGCGAGTGCACTTTTGAATGTCAGTATATGCGCACATGCGTTGAATGATATTCTTCTTAACATCAAGTACTTCCAACTGCAATACGCATCATTTCCTCACAAGTCAGTGCGCAGAATTTTGAGGGGGTGCAAAAGTCACTAGTCGCCCTACCAGAAAAATAAAATGTCGCAGAAAATGTATGCGACTAAAGCAATAGAGTTAGGAGTCTGTATGCGATGTTTCATTTTTTTTTCCGTAGCCGGAGGCTCGGTAGCTACAGCAAAAATTTAAGCATCGAGTGGTTTCTTCCGTGGTAAATCACGAGAACTAATCATATAAACTCTATTTGTTTTCCGCCCATCGCCGTCGAAATACACACATGAATTCAACACAGTTGAATGACACTTTTGGGGGACATGAATACAGAACTACAACAACAACAACAACAACAAAACGGGTGCACCACCACCACCACCACCCCAACAACAACAACTACAAAAGAGGTCCCAAACTATGGAAAAATTACTTGGCGGTTTCAGATTGAAGAAGAAGTTGAGAGCGAATACAGCGTGACTGCGTCATCAGACGTGACGTCATCAGGAGACGAAGTGGACATTACCAATCAGGTGCGAGAGGCCAGGCTTCGCCGCAAAAACCGTGCACAGATGCTTGTGGTGAGTATATGTATGTTTCTCGAACGCTAGTAAAGGAACTGCTAATTTGTAGGACATCAGATTTTCAATGCTCAGGCCATGAGTTCGATTCTCGATTCCTGGGGCCAGATATTTGTGCTGGCCTTTTTCTCGTTGCCACGTCTTTTTGCCACCGGTATTGGGTGTAAGAGGGCGTTAAAACCTCAAACACACACCCACACACCCTGTAGGACATCTGCACCGCTCCCCTCAGTGCCGCTCCCCCCCCTCCCCCACCCCTGCCGCACACCTCCCGCCTTCTCCTGAACACAATCTGTTATGCACAATGCACTGGCCGCAAACCCCTCTCACAACTCACATAACCTGGCGGTTGTCTGGCAGACTGCACGCTTCAGGCGAATAAATGCTTGCTTTCCGTCACAAACACAAAGACGCGCACTTGACCGGTCGGTGAGGACTCCGTGCTGTTGTATTTGTGTTGGAGGGAATTGAACGGCTGGAAAGATTTAGCCAGCTTTTCCTTTTGGTGTGTGCACCTCTGTATTGTTTCTGATTTGTTCGCTGGACTCGGGTGGTTGTGTACAGTGCGTTGGGTAATTCTTTCGGCAACGCTTTTCGGGAGTATTTTTTTTTTTTTTTTGTAAAACTGTTATGGACTGGAAATATGTATTGGAAATAGATGTTTGAAAACTTGTGATTGTTATTGTCAACCCTAGATATTATTCTGAAATAGGTGAAGACCTCGGCATAAGTGAAAATTCGAGCGAAACTGCGAGCTGGAAAATATAAAGTATTGAAATCAGCCTGAAATATACATGTCCCGTGAACCTTCGGGGTCTTGTAGATAGAATTACGTATGAAATAAAACAAAATATGACCTTTGCTGCTTCCCAGACTCCAGTCCTTCACGACACCGCCATCATCACGCGCGAAATGGACGAAAAGAACCAACAGCCGGAGAAAACCAAACGCCGCTCTTTCTGGGACCGTCTCAAAAGGCGCGCCAAGGACAGAAGGAGCAAGACGAAGGTCCGAAAGCGGGGGAAAGGTGAGGGCGGTCAGGCGATGGACAAAGATGGGAGGGGGAGGAGGGAGCATGGCGAGACCCCCTACATGCAACAGTACGAGACGAAGAAACAGATTGAGAGGACGCTGAACGATGAAGGTTTCTTCGACGATCCCGCTGACAAGATCACAGCGGAGACGATGTTTGTGAGTATATATATTTCCTTCTAGATTTGATCTGGGTTTGTTTGTTGTTGTTGAGGGTTGTTTTGGCCGGTTTCGTATACACCCACAGTCTTCACAAAAAGTGAGCTCCGACGCTGTTTACACTTGCCAATACTTTCATCTTGGAATAACCCCTTTATCCATAAAATGACGCCATTGGCCGCACTGTGTATCGCCAATTTCTCTCGACTTATATTCTTTTGTTGAGAACTTTATTTTCGGCGATTTTTTTTATCATTTTTGGTGAATCTTTTAAGTTGTCCCACGGTGTCCTTAAACTTCACTTGAAGAGCAAGATTTTCTGTTTCGCTGCAAAATAATTATCATTTCTTGTCAACAAAACTGTAAAGTCTAGTTAGTTGCTCTGAACAATCTTACGGACTATGGTCGTCGTACTCTACACAAACTGGAACAGCAGTGAGGTAGACATTGATAAACCTAACCGCTGTTACCTGACAGGGTTTCCACGAGGCAGAGAGGGTGCTTTCGCCAAAACAACTTGACGGTGAGGAAGAAAGAATGGCGACGGCGTCTGACACGAGCCAATCAAATTATGGTTCGGGGTCACGTGAGGGCTCTGCTGCTTCCAGCGGAGACACTGCCAACGGGAAACACGATAAAGATGAGAAACGAGTGGTATGTTATATAATTGTTACTTACTTGTGTGTGTGTGTGTGTGTGTGTGTGTGTGTGTGTGTGTGTGTGTGTGTGTGTGTGTGTGTGTGTGTGTGTGTTGTTGTTGTTGTTGTTGCTGTTGCTGTTGTTCCTGTTCTTGTTTTGTGTTTTCTTTTCTCCTAGCTGTGCTTCCTATTTAGCGGCGAGCCGGGATAGCCGAATGGCAGAGCGTTGGACTTTCAATGCTCGGCTCGTGAGTTCGAATCCCGGCTGGGGTCACATATTTGTGCTGGCCTTTGTCTCGTTGCCCCCGTTTTTGGTATCACCCATACGTGTTTGAAAAGGACGTTAAACTCCCAAACACCCTCCAGCCTTCCTAAATTTAACACAGTCGGTAAACACAGAAAGTAGTGTTTTCAACTCTCTCGTAAACTTTGAGCCACTGTCTCTGAGCGCACTCACACCCCCACACCCTACCACCTCCCCCCCCTCCCCTCCTTCCCCCGAACTACCACATACCAGCCAAAAGAAAACACTACTTGAACTGCACTGAAACTGTACAATGTGTGTACCTTTATTAACGTTTCTCTTGTTCTGATCTGTCTTTTCGATATTGGGAAAAAAATTGTAACTGTAAATTGATAAGCAAGTTGTCTGCGGAATGTTACCATTTTGCCTGTTACATGTCAAAGTAGGTCAGTAACGGTAAGGTTTGGTATTTGATCACGATACAGAAACGTGGAAGCGATGGAAAACACGTCATCATTGTGCCGTCAGGGTCCAGTGAACACAGCGCAGACTCAAAGGTCAGTGAGTGGATGCTTGTCACACACACACACACACACACACACACACACACACACACACACACACACACACACACACACACACACCCTGCTCGACTCTAATCTGCTTTCAGTATGAAGGAGAACGGCGACAGACCACGATAAAGATTAAATCATTATTAATATATTAGGTGCGCAGAACTGTCTTCAGTCTTTTCCTCGGTTCTAGCACCAGAGAGAGAGAGAGAGTTCGACTCTGATCTGCTTTCAGTATGAAGTAGAACGGCGACACTGAGAACACGATAAAGATTAAGATCATTATTAGGTGCGCAGAACTGTCTTCAGTCTTGTCCTTGGTTCTAGCACACACACACACACACACACACACACACACACACAGAGAGAAAGAGAGCAGAGAGAGAACATTTCCTGCCCATCTGCACCTATAGTGATTTTTTGGCCACTTGCCCGGATAGTGGCGCTGGGCATGACATCACACCTTACCCACAGTCTTGTGGTGTCGACAAGCAAGTGCCGTTATCAGTAATCCGTCACACCAGTAACGTTGTTTCCGCTTCACCGCACATCCAGTCAGTTTCACACAGCTGGGCACTGTGTGACAGACCGCCGCGTGAACAACGCTCTGCCTCCATTGACTAAAAGGGACTAAGCTCCATGGATTTAATGAGCACGTAGGCCCATTTCCCATTTGACCAAAGCCCAAAGCTGTTTACTGCTTCTTCTTTTTTTCTTTCTCTTTTTTTTCTTTCCTTCTTTTAGGCTTCCTTCTTTTCTCGCGTTACAAACAAGAAACCCGCTGTCTGGAAATTATGCCAGGGTTTAAATGTGTTATTTGATGTTTTTATACCACCGAATCTTTATCCGTAATAATGGACGACTGTTTCAGCGGCATTGCATACAAATGGATCTCGGGCAACCGTGCTTAGGAAAGCTTTCACACAACACGGTGCTTAGCTGAATCATGCTGTATCGCGAAGCTGATTTACAATTTGACCGCCCCTACCCTCTCAATAGTGAAGTCAGTGTGGGGCAGTAGGTTAAATGCAGGTTTCGGCGATAGCCCGTGCATGGGCTTGCGAGTGTCAAGCTAAAATCTCTTCCGGTACGGTTGACGCATTTCTTAATTCTAACTGTATCAAACAGAATGTCTGAGCAATTTCGAGAGGTCTGTGATAAAAGAAAGTGATAATTAGTTGATATGACCCGAAGTTCGAAAATTAGTGTAAACAACTCTGATTTAAAGTTTTTAAAAAAATTGTCAACAACTCAGTCTGTGTACAATACGAGGCTATTCGTCCTTACATAAGTCTACTCATGCAGTAATATAACAAAGTTACCATTGTCCCCGTAGTGACCTTTCTCTCTATCCCTTACCCTCTCTCGGATATGAAGGATTTCTGCTAACACATACTTCAAACAATCTGCTATGATGTCAAACACGCTGATGAGGGGAATATACCTTGTATACATAAACGGGACAGCTTTCCGGGCCACTGGCTAAATGCACGGGTCAGACCGCGGGCTTTTTAACAGCAAGGGGTAAAGCGCAAACGTCAATATACTGACGTCCCGCTATGACATAACAAGGATTGGCCGCGTGTTTGAATGGCCACTGTGAGCGTGCGTGTATTTTACCAGTCTTACAGTCGCTTTACTCCTGTGATTTCGGTCTTGGAGAATGGGCCTGCGTGACATGTGGATAGTGTCTTGGAATTCTTAAAATTGTGGACGGAAGTTTTTCTGAAAGTTGTGGTAGTTTGTGGGTTGTTGTTTTTTAAATGAGTGTGCTGCTGAAATATTCATGTGTTTCATGGACTTGAAGTCAAGTGTTCCAGTGCTGAGTATCGTCTAAAGGAAAGGATGACAACATTTTTGAAGACGTTGTCAGGTGTCTGTTCATACGTAGCATAGGCTACTTTTCTCGTGGAATGTGTGCTGCTTCAGTGCAAAGTAATTGCCTGAAATAAATCATTCTAAATCAGTGAAACATTCTGTGTACTTAACATACACTTAACTACTATTTGAGGCTGTTTGGGTTTTTTATCTGAGATCTTTTGTCAACCTGATAAAGGGCTTGTCTATTCCCCAGTGGTGCGTGGTCGATACAGGTCAGCCATTTCGAAGGGTGATTGCCTTAAGGCGGAAAATCCCCTACAAACAAGGAGTCTGACAGTTTTTGTATAAAGCAGTATGTATATCGTCAACTGTGTACTGGTTTACATCGATGGTTTATGGTGGAATTTTTCGTGTAGACAAGAGAAAAAAGAAAGCCATATGAGAACAAACTGAACCTAGTACCTCACTTCCGTGAGATACTGCCACCGTCATCTGGGAAAAAATTCTAAGCGCATATCAAATCTATAAGGCTTAAACCCTTTATCCAGGTAGCAGTAGAGCTTTTGCCTGTTTTCTGAACCTTCTACACAAACCCCTTATCGCTTCCTAGTCTTGGTATCCGGTGTGTTCTAAACCTGAAACTGAAGAGTTTTGTAAACACCAGCAAACGTTCTGAGGACTAAACCACGCTGGTAACAGTTCTGTCAGAGGAGGACCGACAGTAAACAGAGAGCACTGACTTTAAGTGGCGTGAGGTGGCACTCAGCCACACTGCTAATTCTAACCAAATCCTCTCTTATCGATTCTAGGGATTTGAGGTCCGTCCTACGCGGTGTCGCTACCTGCAAGCTGGAATGTACTGACAGCTGCTGGTTTAACTCTTTCTTGACTTTTGTTTGTGATCGGGTCATCGGGCATTTGAGAAACGAAAACTTATGTACTAAAACACTAAAACTGTTCATCTTTCAACGTCCCAGAAAGCAGGCAAAACGACGTTTCTCTTGAAAAGCTATCTAGCTACAAAGATACTTTAAATATTTCACGATATCGCCATCTCTCCCAATTTTTTAGGGCTGTGTAAATGTTAATGTTTTGTGTCAGTACGTATGGTCGCAAAGGGTTAACTCCCAACTAATTGTCGAAAGATCTCACACAAAACTGGTACGTGTCGCAATTTGTTAGAGGCGGCATCCGTTTGGATATACATTACTATATTGCTATGTCATACAACACATTCCAGTAAGACATTTTCCCACGTGCGAGGGTACCGAGCGGAGACAGATGACAAAAAGATATTTCTTGTTCAAAGAGCCTCTTCAACCGGACGCTGACATTTTTGCATAAAGGGTTTGACAACAACTCATACGTTCCAGAGATCCGGTTGCATTTTTGACTGAAGTCGACAGTAATAGATATCGTGGCTGATACGAAGCGTGTGAGACATTTTTGTCTCGGACGGCTGATTTTCCCATACCTGCCCTTCAAGGGTTCATAGAGTTACGCTCTGTTGGTGAAACTGTTCAAGCGTGCTCTTGGTTTCATCTCCATTTCCACTTTACGTGACTCGGAATCGTTCAGGATAGAGTATATATTGTAGCGACTGTGCCGCAGTAAACAATAGGCATTGAAAACTGTCGCAAGTTACTGGAACAAAAAAGCTTCTGTTGTCAGTGCGCGAGTGCGACTGATGTGACTGGTCTTGGCAGTGTAACGTTACCCGTTGTTATTTCTGAGTCTTGGAGGATTGTGATTGGCTCTATTGTGACTGGTCTGGATATCAGTAAGTGTTGTGTCGTTGTTTCCCGCCGGTCTCAAGTCTTATCTTGTGCGGGAAAAGCTGTACAGAGAAACTAGCTGAGAACTGTTAACTTCAGAAACTGTGGAAAACTGCCTTTCTCTGATTCCATTCAAGATTCCTTGCGTGGATTCAAACAAAACGACAAAGGAAGTGTGTTCTAACAGCGTTCCTGTTTCTTTGTGGAAACGACTGTGATAAGAGGGTTTCAAGCTCTCCATATCGGCTGAACATACAGCGCTTCATTGTTCAGTCATATTTTGGTGCAAAGTGAAGATTTTGATTTATACACAGCGTACACTGTTGTACTTTCGTCAAAGTGGAAACACATTTTGCTCTCAGGATAAGACGAACTGTGCTGTTTTCAACGCGGTTCGTAGTGTTGTGACAAAGACAGGGTTTGTGTCAGTTCAGTGGACAAGTGGGCAAGAGACTCAGAACGTGGTCGAGTAGTGACCATGACAGGACTCACTCTGTAAATACGAGTGTACCAGACTTTTCAACAGTGCCTCGAAGCGAATCATTCAGCTGCTAGGTTACTTAACTATGGAGGCAGGAAAAGGAGATACGCTTGCGTCCAAACCGAGGGCTTTAGAAACAATCCTGTTCAGCGCCACCTGCGCTGTGAATTTCGGCGACCTGGCCAAACAGCGCCAGTCGGTGGATCTGGAAAAACTCTTCTTTGGCCAGGAGGGGCAGGAAGAGGAAGAAGAGGAAGAGGGGGACGATCAGGGGGAGAAGGAGAAAAAGGTCAGCGGAAAGACTTTGGCCATTGTAAGGGAGTTGATATGGGGGGACTTTAGCTTATTCGAAGGGAGTTAAACATAGAGACGTGTCTCATCGGAAGGAGTTAATACATGAGGAGGTTTATTAGAAGGAAGTTAACGTTAGGGACTAACTATGGCTCATTGGAAGGGAGTTCTGGAGACGTAGCCTAATTGAAGGGAGTTGTCCTTGGGGCAAAACGTTTTTGAACGGGTTTTGGTGTGGAGGCGTTGTTCAAAGGGCGTTGACATTTGGATGGCTCGCATTTGATCGCAAGCTGATTGATATCGGGACATAGCGCATTTAAAGGGAGTTGATAACAGGCCGTAGCCTCATTTTGAAGCGCGTTGACACGGGGACAAAGCTTGTTTGAAGGATGTTGGCATGGAAACGTAGCTCACTGGAAGGGCCTTGACATGGTGACGTAGTTCTTTGAAAGAATGAGCGCCTTTGTCTTTGAACGACTCCCAGTCATTATTATGTATGGATAGAAGTATTTGTGATATTACGCGAGACACATTTAGAAGTACACATCAGTCTCTCAGTATAACACTCGCTGGTTAATTTTTGCGAGTTTTAAGAGTCGATCGTCACATTCCTTACACGGATACCCAGACACTACAACTCGCAATTCTCAAGACACACTGGATGACATGCACTTGACGGATTATTCACGAGCGATAACTGGTGTCTTTCAGGGCGAGGCAAAGCGGAAGGACTCGGACACGTCTTCAGGAGTGGCAGACCTGACACATGAGCACCAGCATGGGCCCTGGAGTCATGGAGTAAGTACCTAGATTTTAATTGAGAATTTTAGAATTTTGGGTGATCATTTGGTGATTTTGTTTCTGATAATCTTTCTTCTTTCCCTGGTTGCTTAGTCGCTATATGTCACGTCTGAGGGTTTGTTTTTAATGTATATTCTCTTCTGCGTTAGAGTTAGAAAAATGACCAAAACATTTGTTCGAATTTGAACTCTCTCTCTCTCTCTCTCTCTCTCTCTCTCTCTCTCTCTCTCTCTCTCTCTCTCTCTCTCTCTCTCTCTCTGTTTTACCTGTGGGTTTTTTATGTTAAAAATAATGTTTCGTCATCATCGTCATTATCTTCAACAGCACTATCATCTTTCCCCCTGCATCATCAGCACCATCATCACTGTTATTAGCTCTCCACCTGCACAAGCTGTTATCTATACACCTGCACATTTTATGTAATTTACAACTGTTCAAAAGGAGCAGGATCCACCACATCTGCCCCCAAATTCTGCGTATCAGTCGCAATGGTCTGTTGATGTTACAAAACAGCAACGTCTGTAGTATGCATATCTCTTAAGAGCCCGAACCCCACCACCCCCTGTCCGCTTTATAATAAGACTGGTTTTAAAGAACAAGCCACTGCACACCAGTAGGAACCACTTCAAGCCACTATTACGTAAAGCGTGGGCCTTCCCTACTTGGCCTGAGACTACTGTAGATTGCGTTACAGTGGGGGGAGCCGGGGTGGCTGAAGGGTAGAGCGTTGGACTTCTAATGCTCGGGTCATGAGTTCGTATCCCGGCTGGGGCCAAATATTTGTGCTGGCTTTTTTATCGTTGCCCCGTCTTTGATATCACCCGTATGTGGTGGAAAAGGACGTTAAATCCCCAAACACCCATCCGCGTTACAGTGGTTTCGAGTGGCTTCTAGTGACCCGAAGATTTCACGTAAAAATGCGATTTTCGCATCGGCTTTTAAGAGATCTTGCCTGTCACACGAAACTGGTGTTGTGATCAGTGTTGGGTGTTGGTGTTACAGGACGATAACCGGCGGGTCAGCGTGGCGTGGGAGCGGGCCAACAACCTGTACGCCAGGATCCAGGAGATCAAGGACAAAGACGAGGACGAGGACAGAGCAGTTTCCCGTGAGACGGGCAGGAGATCCAGAAAAGAAAGGGTAATTATACTTTCATCACCTATACCTGCTTTCGAAATGTTCAGCCCCCAAAATTAAAAGAAATAAATGCAATTCTAAAATTCCCAAACTTAAATTGCTGAGCTGGCCGTTTGCACCACGTGATTGTAATGGGTTCATGTCCAGTGTGTGAGAGAATGTGTGTGATTCACGTGAGCGTGCGTGACGGGTTTAGCTCGCGGCACCTTGAGCCACTGAATATTTGGGATAAAGCGCCTGTATTAATGTGATCATCATCATCATCATCATCAACAACAACAACATCATCATCATCAGCTTCGTATCCCCCAACCACACACCCCACACACCAGCCAGCTCCACCCACGCTTTGGAGATCCAGAAAAGTATGTGTACTCTTTTACAGTCTTAAAGACTAAGTTGGGCTGACCTTTAAGACAATGGGTATGGAGCGCCTATGGGCGTTCCTGAATGTAGAGATGTCATCTTGAACTGAGCTGAACTGAACTCATCACACTCGTCTCCACCACCACCACCACCACCACCCTGACGTCCCCATGCCCCCATCCGTCTACCACCTTCGTCTCTTTTGACAGACTGACCTTTTAGTCTAGTCTCAGTAGTCGGCCATCGTCTGTTCGCTTTTCCGCAAAGATTGGGTGAATATGATTGTGGACCCTCTCTCTCTCTCTCTCTCTCTGACTACTGGTTCCAAAAGCCAGTCGTGCATGAGTTACACGAACAACGCTTTATATAAATGGAGAAGCAGTGAACGCTGTGCAGCTGTACGTAATGTATCGCTATCTATATCTCGCTATCGCTTGCCAGTCAAAGCCATACGCGGCGTGTCCCACGGACAGCCAGAATATACTGACAATAGCCTGTATTTATTGAGCTGATGAATATTGTATGCGGCAGGGCCGGACGAGGAAAAAAAAGCAGAAGCTTGCAAAACCAAGTCGTTTTTAGACACACTGAACGCTGAAATACCCCCTCCCCTCTTTTCCCTCTAAGCCCCCTCCCTTTCAGCCCCCCCCCCCCCCTCCTCCTTCAGTAATAATAAAAATCGAGTCCCCCTAACCCCAGCCCACACCCCACCCCCCCACCCCACCCCACCCACACCCCCACGCGCTGATCGGCGATCATAAATGTAAAACTCAACCTCGCGGTAGACAGAACACACACACACACACACACACACACACACACACACACACACGCGCGCGCGCCTCTACCGCTTCCAAAACAACGCGTTTGATCGTGGGGTGGTGCGGTGCAGGAACACAACAGTCTCTCGATTCGCAGATGAGGTTATACGTTAGGACTGTGCCGTACGGTTTGGGTACTCGTGTGTTAGACGTCACCCACAATTACTACAAGAAGATTAATGCAGTATAAATCCGCCAGGTGGCACCTCTGTCTGAAACAAACGATGGTGTTGGAGCTGTGGCTTATCTCAAAATTGCATGGTGATTGGGCCAAAATAACACTTATCAGGTGACGCTGTTCCCGCCCGGAGCAGAGGACAGGTTCTGCCTGTAGTTTGGGGGAAAGAGGGAATTCAAGATGGCGGAGTTTTTCCTGCTGCTACTTAAATTCAAAAGTTGTGACTGTTGCTTTCGGGTAAAGGCATGTGTTTGAAGTAGGAGCGTCATGTGTTAGGAAAAGTCGTTTTCAGTTCGATAAGCGGTCCCCTTTTTCTGTCACACAGACAAACCGAAGTCCAAGTGTGTTTCCGGTGCCACTCAAGTTTGAAAATGCTTACACTCGGTGCTATTTTTTTTTTTTTTTTTTCGGTTTGTCTATGTCAGTGAAAGATCAGCCATCAGGGTCGTAGATCACCCCCTTCCTCTTTCCCTCCCCTCCCCCCCCCCCCAAAAAAAAAAGAAAAACAACTCAAAACAAAGACGGGCACATGCTCGTGTTTCATGGCTTTACATGACAACAAAACGTCGTAAAAGTATTTGAGGCTTAGTAGCACTGGCAACAATCATCGCCATCTTGGCTTACCGCCGTGTCTGGGGAGCATTTTCAAGCAAGACTAGTGCAACACTTCATTCTGTGGCCTTATACGTGCGTAGGTACAGCAAGCACTGGTAAAAGCGACCGGTGACTTTTGACTTCTGTCAGGAGTGACTGGGTCAAGTATGGAAGGTTGTTTGTAGCGGCTTCAGTCTATAGCCATGGTAAGGTGGAAGCTACATTGTAAAGTGTTAGCAAATGTGTAGATCACTAAGTGTTGTTTTTGTGTAATATGTGTATACTCATATACATGTGGATGCCGTTTCTGAAGGACTCTGACCACGGAAGGTTATTCACCATTCTAAATGTTGGTTAGAACCACATCTGCAAGTGCCTGTGTATAAAACGTTCGTGTGGCGGCCCTCTCGTGTTCTGTGCTGGATTTTGACGTTAAGTCTCTTAGTTGAAAATGAGTTCTGAGGGGGAAAGAATTGCCGCTTAGGGCCGCTGCTACACGTTGCCAGGATCGGCACTTGCAGGGCTGGAAACGCTGGAAACCCTAATTAAATCGATGACAGCCAGCTGGCATATCCCCCCTTGCCGGTGCCGGCGCGGCAATAGAAAGAATATTTTCCTGGCAGCCAGCTAGCCGCAGGCAGCCCCGTACAGCCAATGGCCTTGTTGCCGATTCTCGTTATTGCGCGTGAACATGCGTGAACGTGCGCGATTTTGGACCGAGACAAGGCTTGATAGACTCGGCATGTGGGCTACTCGAGTCACACACGCGATGCCGCACTACCACTGCGTTGCGATCGGCTGCCAAAATGGCTCGAGAAAATCAGATAAGCTGGAGAAATTCCCAGAGACGGTCTTACCTAATGGTGAGATCGTTCAGTTTGAGCCCTTTTCTTCAAAAGTTTCAAGAAATTTGTGGATAAAAGCGATTCGAAGGCAGAACGCCGACCCGTCTCGGTGGCGTGTGCAGCCGCCATTTCGTCGGGAACAAGCGGACAAATTCCGACTGTTGCGGTACCTACATTGTTTGAACACAATCGTTATGGAACCAAAAATCAAGAAAGAAAGACTTTCATTTCCAAGCAAAAGTTCAGTTCGCACTGATAAACAGCCAAAGTGCTTGAATAAAAATTAGTGGCAAGCCACAAGTCACAGCGGGTCGACTTGACCTTTACACCGCCTACCTCTCGGTTGAAGCGACTGCCGATCTGCTTCAAGGGCTAGAGTGATAAGCTGCGCTTTTGTGTAGCCACTTAAACGCACGCCCCTGTCTTTCAGATATTTTTTCAGTTCAGGAACTTTCATTGATTTAATTTTATCGCGAACATCTTCGCCGGTCGAAACGCTCACGTTGCTCGCCATCGCATGCGTAGCCCACCTCAGGTGGACTGTTCGCGTCTCCGGCGCTGGAGAGCACCCGACTCTTTCGTAACCGGCAACAGCGGTATTGACCAATCACTGCCCAAACCTTGCAACGCCGCAGGCTGCGTGTGGGGAAAAAACCCCTGCCCGCCAGCAACCAGCCGAGTACGGCAACATGCTGACTGGCAGTCGTGTAGCCGTACGCTTTACAAAGCTATAAGGCTGATGAATAATTGCCAGATGAATAATGTTCCTTTAGGCCATTGTGACAATTTTCGTGACTTCGCGGCTTCTGATAGTAGAGAAATGTGACTTTGTTTGGCCTAACGCTTCCATACCTGTAGTAAACATCGATCGACCACGTCGCTATAAATAGTCACCAATCAGCGCTGTTTACTTGGTCTTCAGTCCGCAACCGAATAACGTTGTCTGCTCAATGCGCGGTACGGTTCAACGTATGTAGAACAACATGTACGCCAACCCGAGTCACCACATTGGTTTCAGATGCCATACTGACTGACTGACTGACTGAAACGTTTATGTCACGATAAAGACTTGTAGGCATGGTCTGCCTATCTTACAAGCTGGCATGCTAATCTAGAAATACTAAAAGATAAAGGCTAATATGACAAAAAGTATACCTGGCACAAAAGGAGTAAATCTAATAGTAAAAAAGAAAAAAAAATTGTGAACACGCGAAGATAGAAAGAAGCACAAAAAATTCTAGGGAAACACATCGGGAAATAGGTGAGGAAGTAGACGGCATGGTGTTTGAAATTGTAATATACGACACAGCTTGTAAAAAGGTAACATGTCATAGTGCCATCTGATAACGAGTAATACTGAGTCCCAAGTGACTGATTCTGATAAACAAATTCAGTGCATTCCATGACAAGTTTTCTACAGCGTTGTTGTGTGCCTGACAAGCATAAAATGACTCTCGGTTACTGGCGAGAAATCCCATATTTATCTGAAGTTTGTTAAAAAAAATCGCCTCGAATTTCAAGGTTCGAATTACAACGGCTGCTACATGACCAGAGTGTATCAGATTTATTTCTCCCAATTCGTGGTGGTCTGCAGAGATCTAGTGTTGAACAACAGTACGTGATGGTGTGTGTTTCAGGACAAGGCAAGGGTGAAGACTGCCTTGAGGCGACTGCTGAACGAGCGTCTCTTCGGGATAAACAACGATAAAGTGAAATCCCACAGAGAACACGGAAGTGACGTAGTGCTGACGCCACTCGGAGCCGGTACCATTCCTGGTACACGGACGGGCACACGACAAAAAATTCGACCACTCACTGTAAGTCTGATTTCTGGTTTGTTTTTAACAACTTTTTTTTATCCCTTTCGGGAAATTCGGGCTGCTTACCCCCGGGGAAAGCGCGTCGCCGCGGTGCAGCGCCACACAGTACCTATCCTATGTTTCAGTTTTGCTGGGGGAGGAAAGCCGGATATCCCGGAGAGAAACCCCCGATGAGCAGCCCGGTAGCCCGGTTGCTCGCTTGCTTGTTTTCTTTGTTGGTTGCTTTGTTGGTTGGCAGCTTTTTGTGTGTCATTTGGTTGAGCAAGGACGGTTTAACAAGAAAACCGTGATTTGATATGCTGGTTGGTTACTAGTGCTGACAGACCATGTGGCCTAGCTGGCAACTCGAACTCACGACCCGAGCATTGAAAGTCCAACACTCTAGCACTCGGCTATCCCGGCTGCCCTAAAGTATAAAGAGAACGTTCTTCCCATTTCCCTTTTCCAGCAAGGAAGAGTAGCTTTCGCTGAGGACGACCCGCAAGACAGGGGTTCGCGCAGACTAAATGGACCAAATCCTACGAACTCTCGAGTACGGACGACGGCCTTTGGCTCGGAGACAACGTCAGAAGATTCATCCCTCACTCAAGAAAACGGTTCTTCAAGCCAGAGCCGCCTCCCGACCGGAAGTGGATCACAGTTACCTCCCGTGCGGAACTACCGCAAGCCGATGTCGCAGGTGTACGCGCCTGCGCACTTCCCCAAGTGGGGGTTCTGCATCACGGCGTCACAGAGGGCGGCACTTACCGAAGGTTTACAGCGTGACAGGACGTTCTTGAGCAGACAGGGAGGTGAGTAGGGCAAGAACTAGTCATGATGTCCCTCTCCTGTAATCGAGGGTCATGGATCCAACCACAGGCAAAAAATCAACACATGAATATCTCTGTGGTGGCTGGATCAATATCTATATAATGATAGGACACAATCGACGCTGAATGACGCTCCATTAAAATATACATTTTAACCCTACAAGCTACTGTGCGTGCGTGTCTCAGTGGAAAATGTCCAACGCAAACACTGCGTGGTGAGGTTCGCCGTGCGCCATAGGGGATCCCATTCTAACTTCAATCAGGTTTAGCTAGTAAATATCATCATACAGCTTAGGCACGCTGTCATTTTTCCTACATTAGCCTGACGTTTTCCTATGCTTTGCCACCACGCAAAAGATGTAGCCACCAAAAAGTTTGTTCGCTTGGATCCTTAACGCAGGATGTGACTTCCCCGATCACCCATAGGTTACCCGAACTAGGCAAGAACCTATCTTTTGAAGAAAAAAAAAACAATAAAAAACTGCAATAGTACATCGCCGGATGACAAAGCTAAAGGTTTACGTGATTAGTACGTCATTTCAAATATGTAGGAATACATGTATTCTGTTAACAATTTGTGGATGTTTACAGTTGCTGTCTTCTTCGTAATGTATGGTTTTACCCTTAACTGGTGAATTCTTTGCATATGCTCGGACCAGACGTGGGAAACTCTTCTCGAAAGCTTGCTGTTTGAAAGTGTATGTGGAAACTCGCGATTATCGACATCTCGTGTAATCTGATGTTGTCTCATGCTATCGTGTGTTGTCATCTGCTATTTTATATTGTTGTATGTTATCTTATAGCAAGGACAGCCTGGACGTCAGGCTCAAGGGACGACGGTCTTTGTACTTATAGAAATGGGAGAAATGGCGAGGTAAGCATTACTTCACTAGTTTCCTTTTTCCATAAAATGAATTCCATGAGAGGCCATGTTTCCTGTAAGTGGGTAGTGTGCCACTGTGGGGGTGGGGGAGGACGGAGTGATGCGGCTGATGGTAGCCGAACAATCTAACCTCATCCTTAGAAAGGATTTCTTTTATCTTTTATCAGTCTGGTGTGTTTCCCTTCTTACACACGTACGAAGTAGGTATTTTGGTCTTTATCAGTCCAGCATCTTCCCTACTGACACAAGAGCAATCTGAAAACGTTCCTTTTTTTTGCAAAGCCTTCCAGTAATTCCCTCAGGCGCGTGCTGGTCTTTGTTGCTTGAGCGGCGTGAGGCCACAAATAACTAACACCAGTAATTTGCTGTCTAACTGGTCAGTTTCACCAGTGTGTGTCCGTTCATCGTTGTATAATGTGCGTGAGTGTGCGTGAGTGATAGGCGCATTGAGTTTTATTTAAAGAAATATACGCCCTACAAATACCATTTATTATTATTATTATTATTATTATTATTATTATTATTATTATTAACCGTTGTGTGTATCAATGATCAAGTGATATAATTATATGTGCCATGATAATAACCGTCCGACCTTCCCCTGCACCCCCACCCTCACCCCCACCTGCCTTTGCGTCGTCAGCAGGGTGAGACGTCAGACGACGAAACGATTAACGACCCTCATCGCCCGGATACGAATGGCCTCTCGGGCACCGAAGATGACAGCCAGGGCACGTGGGCGGACCGGGCACCGGGCACCAGAGGGCGTGAGGGTGACGGGCACGTGGCATACACAGACGCCTCGGGCAAGTTGAAACCTCTGGATTACGACGACTGGCGGCTGAGGAGGCTGCTGCAGGAACTGTACCGGGACAAGAAGTTCATGGACAAACTCATTAACAAGATCGACTCAGAGCATTTAGGTAGGTTGAAGGTGTAATTGTGGTTGGCTGGTTGGTTGCTGTAGTTGTTTTGTTTGTTTGGGTTTTGGGTTGTTTGTTTGGTTTTGTTTTTGTATTGTTTTGTTTTTTCTTTTTTGTTTTTTGTATTTTTGTGGGGGGATTGTTGTCGTTCTTGTTGTTGGTTGTGTGTGTGTGTTTTTGGTTTTGTTTTGGTTTTTTTTTTTTTTTTTTTGGGGGGGGGGTGTTTGTTTGTTTGTTTGTTTTGTTTTTGTTCTGTTGTTTTGTTGGTTTGTTAGGGTGTTTTTTGTTTTGTTTTTTTTTTTTTGGGGGGGGGGGCGTTGGTTTGTTGGGGTTTTTTTGTTTTTTGTTGTTGATGGTTTTTTTGTTGTTGTTGTTTGTTTGTTTGTTTTTGTTTTGTTTTGTTTTGTTTTGTTTTGTTTTGAGGGGGGTGGAGGGTGTTTGGGGTTTTTTTGGGGTTTTTTTTGGTTTGTTTTTCTTTTGACGGAGGGATGGGGGGGGGGGGTCTTTTTATTTTTTCGGTTTGTTTGTGTGTTTGTGTTCGCTAAATAGGGTTTTGGGTGCTCCGTTGTTGTTTGTTTGCTCCTGATTTTGTTGTTGTTGTGGCCGTTTTTATAACGTTGTGGTCTCTGATATTTAAGAAATCAGACGTTTGAAAACCATAACGTACTTTTCTTGGCGTATTACCGTTGGCACGCGGCTTCAGTCCGTCTAACTACCAAAAGGACATTTCACGCCCAAACATTTACGCTATTTATCAGTGAGCTCTGTCCCGCCATTACCCATATGCGGACCCGTGATTTCATGACTCGACACTAAAACAGTTTCATAAGCACAGACCATTTTTCTTTTACATTGTTATATGTTAGACGAGCATACTAGTATTTTATTTACCTATACCACTTAAATGTACAGTGTATGTGGGCTAGGACGCGCACGGCGCTCGCCCTCCTCCCCTTGTAGGTGTCCCCCCTCCCCCCCGCTTTATGTTGGTTACCCGCCACCAGGTGCACAAGCTTCTCTCTGTCCCTCCAACTGTCACTCCCCTTTGTGGATATCAGGCCTCTCCCCTGTGCCACTCTCTCTCGCCTGTCCCTCTCCTACAACACCCACCAACCATACAGCATCAAATCCTACACGCACAACACCCCCCCCCCCCCCCCCTAAATACTACAACAAACACCTCCACACAGCCTGTCTCCAATCACCTCGCGTGGAGAGAGACGTAAAACCCAAGCAAGCAAGCAAGTTGTGTATGTACCTTCACTCGAGTACTAACCTTCACCGTTTTTTCACGTGCAGATTTCCCAGACACAATGGCCGCAGAGGACGTCAAGTTCCTGTCGGAGTTCGGGCGGGAATACCTGCTCCAGCGGGCCGTCTACTGGGAGGAGCACGGACCCCTCGGCCCCCCGAGACCCCCACCCACCGCCCTCGGCATGAGGCTACAGAGGGCACAGACAACCATGACGTCACATGACGTGCACTCAGAATCGTCAGATAAGACGTCACCGCGGCCCAAAACCGTCCGGTGAAAAGAACGTGTTGTCGCTAGGTTTGTGTATACGTTCATATGTTGTGTGACTTCCGTGTGCTCAACAGAAGGTTAAGGCCGTGGTGTAAAGATCTCAAGAGGGGACGTTTTAGTCAATGAACTATTGACGTATTTTTGTGTTTATTTCTTGGGTGACTGCCTAATATCAGGCTCCGCAAATCAGATAACAGTGTTGGGACTGAAAATACAGCATGATCCTGAGTGTTTTAGGTGTCACCCTAACTTAAAGGCGCGGTTTCCGAAGGTACATTTTCGGGAAAGGGGTGAACCGTTTGGAAATTTCAATACTTTCGACTGGGGAACTCAGCACACTGAAGCATGATAAATGGTACAATGCGCTGCTAGGGCTGTACTTTCATACATTTTTTTTTTTCACTCTAAAATTCCAGTTGAAAGTTAATGGTACTCTGGCCCATACCTAGTTATGGCTAACCCATGAGTGATCGGGGAAGTCACAGCCTGATTACAGGAGAGGGGCACCATGACAAGCCCATACCCATTCCCGTTCCGGGGGCCTAACGCTACTCTCTGCCCCTGCGACGACGCCAATACCGCGGTTGCCGGTTACGAAGAGTCGGGTGCTCTCCAGCGCCGGAGACGCGAACGGTCCACCTGAGGTGGGCTACGCATGCGATGGCGAGCAACGTGAGCGTTTCGACCGGCGAAGATGTTCGCGATAAAATTAAATCAATGAAAGTTCCTGAACTGAAAAAATATCTGAAAGACAGGGGCGTGCGTTTAAGTGGCTACACAAAAGCGCAGCTTATCACTCTAGCCCTTGAAGCAGATCGGCAGTCGCTTCAACCGAGAGGTAGGCGGTGTAAAGGTCAAGTCGACCTGTGACTTCTGGCTTGCCACTAATTTTTATTCAAGCACTTTGGCTGTTTATCAGTGCGAACTGAACTTTTGCTTGGAAATGAAAGTCTTTCTTTCTTGATTTTTGGTTCCATAACGATTGTGTTCAAACAATGTAGGTACCGGGACAGAATTTGTCCGCTTGTTCCCGACGAAATGGCGGCTGCACACGCTAGGCCACCGAGACGGGTCGGCGTTCTGCCTTCGAATCGCTTTTATCCACAAATTTCTTGAAACTTTTCAGTGAAGAAAAGGGCTCAAACTGAACGATCTCACCATTAGGTAAGACCGTCTCTGGGAATTTCTTCAGCTTATCTGATTTTCTCGAGCCATTTTGGCAGCCGATCGCAACGCAGTGGTAGTGCGGCATCGTGTGTGGCTCGAGTAGCCCACATGCCGAGTCTATCAAGCCTTGTCTCGGTCCAAAATCGCGCACGTTCACGCATGTTCACGCGCTATAACGAGAATCGGCAACAAGGCCATTCGGGCTAACCGAAACCGGGCTGAGCGTAAGTAATCCCAAGAAGGAAAAAATCAAACTACTCGTGACAAAGAAAGTGGACAGTTGCGAACAACTTTGAGGTCCCCGTGTTATTTCACAGTGTGCATGGAAGCGGTGAAAACTGTCGCATTCACCAGCACCAGTACATTTTCAGCCTGTTTCGAGATTATTACCTGAATGAGTAATCTCCCTTGCCGCAACAAGCACGCATTTTTTGCGGCGGAGTTGTTCGCACCTGTCCACGTTCCTTGTCACCGAGTAGTTTGATGTTTTCCTTCTTAGGCATTACGAAGCTCAGCCCGGTCTCGGTTAGCCCAAGCTGGCGTCGTAGAGGGGGCCAAGAGTAGCGTTAGGCCCCCGGAACGGGAATGGCCCATACCGAGGTAGTGAGTCAGCCGAAGGGAGACAACCCAGACTCTAGAGTGACCTTCCTTAATGTTACTACAGAAAGCTGCCATGTGGTCGGGTACAATGACAGACAAAAATGTGATTAGTGGACTGATGCAGGCTTTCTTTACACCAAATACAACACCGTGCGCATTCATTCGCATTTCCGAACTTCCCTGAAGTCAGTGAATATAGTGCCAGCTTTTACTTGATAGCGAGAAGTTAGTCATGTGCGTGGTTAGAATTGTGTTATTCTGGGTCTGTTGTTTTGTGTTTTGGTTTTTTTTTTAATGCCAACGACTGAGTCAGTCGTTTTTATCTGGTGTTCCAGAATCTCGCCAGTCTTCTTTCAATGAGTATTCTTTGAGCTGTTAGACTCTTGATTGTTCGTGTATTATTGCTTTGGAGGGTTTATAAGACCTTGTCTTGGGAGTCAGAGATAATAGTTGTCGTGCTGTTTATAGCTTCTTCTTCTTCTTCTTCTTTTTTTTTTTTTTTTTTTTCGTGTTGCTTGTTGTCTGCTTTGAACTGATGGTAGATGTTTTTTGCTAAAGGGACCATGCGTGATATTTTTGTGCTCATTTTACACTTTTTTAATAAGTTTGTTAAGTTATGAGTGTTCGTACGAAACTACGCACAAAGACTTTGCCTGTGACTTATAGATAGGTAACTGCTTTCTTTGGTGTGGGTGTAAGAAAGTAAGAGTCATAGACTATCACATCAGTGGATCTTGCCGAATCTCTTTTCTGCCAGATTGGCTTCGTCTTCAAGAGCAGCGGATATGGTTCAGGGTGAAGGAATTAACTCAGTCTATGCTGAGGTCCCCGTTTGGGGGTCCTGACGTTCACAACGCTTGGCTGCAGACTTTCTGTTTTTATTCTCATTCATTCTCATTCTTATCACAACGTGCGGAACTAAATACAGCTCTGGAAAAACGGGTTTCCATCATTCAAAGGGAAACAACGCTGTGCTAGTGTACTACTGGGAAAAAAACTCTCAGCATAGAAAGAGTTAATAGTGGTGTTACACAATGTCCTAACATAAGACGGGGAACCCGGGACAGTCGAGCATTATTAACAATCGCATTAATTCAGGCGCTATATGTCCCAAATATTTGTCTCAAAGCGCGGCGAGCTAAACCCAACACGCACACTCACGTGAATCACGCGCATTCTCTCAGACACTGGACATAAATCACATAACAGTCATGTGTTGTAAAGAGCCAGCTCATCAATTTAAGTTTCGGAATTTTAGAATTGCATTTATATTCGTATTATGTGGGTGAACGTTTCCAAAGCAGAGGGGGGGGGGGAGCCGGAGTACCCGGAGAGAACCCCCGACGGTCGGCCCGAATGAACGGTGCCACATACGAGAAAAAAGAAACATTCTTCGCAACGAGTGGGACTCGAACTGACCTCTCGCATTGGTGACAAAGTCTTAACCACTAGACCACCGAACACTGGTTTTGAGATCGAACCCTGGCTGGGAACCGAAACAAAACACAAAAAAAAATGTGCTGGCCTTTTTCTCATTGCCCCGTCTTTGATGTCACACTTATATGGTGGAAACTTGAAGGGCGTTAAATCCATGAACAACCAACTGACGAACCAACCAACATTATGTATAGCTTCTGTATTAAATTCAGTTCAAGACACCTTTTCAGGGCGAACGTTTTGGGCCAATCAGAAAATAGTTCACATTCTGCATTTCAGAGTACTTACAGGCTATCACACGTCACTCTCATAGTACGTCACAAGTAATATGCATTGCGATGTGGTCTATTGTTTGTTCTACAGCGGAGTAATCTCACATATTCTCCCAAGTCAGTATTACTACACTCCGCAAGCGGCCTTACATAGACTGATTATCTATGTTCTTGTTGTTTTTAGTTTTTTATCATTATAACCAATTCGGCTGTGATAAGTTAGATGTTCTTGAGGAATTTTCATGCTTTTCTGTGATATTTTCATTTAGACTCTTGCAGATTTGTGATATTTTCCAGGGGAAAAAAATCTGAAATAAAGGAGATTTCAATTGCCGTTTTGGTGTTCACCTCACGTGATCGTGTCTCAAGGCAATGTACCGGTACTTATAGAATGTGTTCTACTTCGAGGACATTCACTGTATTGTGCAAAATACACACACACACACACACACACACACACACACACACACACACACACACACACACACACACACACACACACACACACACACACAAGGACACTTCAAATAGGTACTTTAATTTATTACAGTAACTACAAAACCGTAAATGATACTCCAAACACGAAACCTTTTTCTGGAATAAAAATACAAATGTATGTCGATAATCCGGAATGTTTCATAAATATCTTGGCACACTGTTTTCTAAAACTTCATAGCCCAATACTGAGGAGTGCAGAAGGAAATAAAATTATCACAGAAAATAATGGTCAATCAGTGTCAGATAACGTTAACATTAAATGGGCACAAAACTGCTTCCATTTTTTGCACAGAATGATATAATGTTCAACAGATTTTGCACCTTTCCATAAATAACACGCATTCAAAAATAGATTAGGATACACACAGGTATAGACTGTTATTGTCCCCACACATCGATACGTAAGTTCAATGACTGCACACACGTAAGTTGCAAAATGAGAGAAACATAAATTATCACATCATTGTATTGGAGTTGGCAAAAACAATAGGGAATTGGTAAAAATAATTCTGTTTATCACAGCAAGTAGCACAAATCTCTCTCTCTCTCTCTCTCTCTCTCTCTCTCTCTCTCTCTCTCTCTCTCTCTCTCTCTCTCTCTCTCTCTCTCTCTCTCTCTGTTAAACTCCCAAACACCCACTCACCCTCTCTCTCTCCCTCTCTCTCTCTCTCTCTCTCTCTCTCTCTCTCAAACACACACACACACACACACACACACACACACACACACACTTTGATAAACATCTGACTTTGGAGAGGGTTTCAATCCGGCACGCAATGCAAGAGATCACTGAGCAGATCATACGCAAACTAGTGAAAGCCCATTCAGCTTTTCAAACACACCACTAAAGGCTAGCATGCCTTTTTGCAAAGCAGCGTGATAATCCCCAAGTCATACAAAAGTGAAATCCACAAATAATGTGCACTGTGCGAACAAAAAAATACCACCGGTGATAGAATATTATATGACTTTCTCAGCTACCGGCTCTTTCAAATCATCAATCATCGACCTCAACACGCCGTCACGGTCGAGTGATACTAAATCTTGCAAGGGGGCTGGCTTGAGCCCACTGTAAACTGCGCTGTCGGCAAAAAATGGAAAAGCCAAAAGGCGGGTCTCCAACCTGGAATTGGAACCTCGAATTTAAAACGTGCCACCAAACAAAAGGCCTTTGGGATTACAGCAGTTATGATCTGTGTCAGATGTCTATGGGTGTGCAAGCACGGCAGAGATTAGAAGCCTGCAATGGGTAAGAATCCGCGGTAGCTACTGGGATTACGACATTCATGATCTCTGTCAGTTGTCGAGCGGTATTCACATAGGTAGGGGTTAGAGACCTGCTGTTGCTAAGAATTAGTGGTCTTGGGAGCACAAACAAATTTGGTTTCATTACGTTCCCTTCTTTCTTTCTTTTTTCTTTGTAGTTGTTGTTGTTGTTTGGTTTTGGTCTTTTGTTGTGTATGTGTTTTTTGTTTTGTTTTGTTTTGATTTTTTGGTTGTTTTTTGTGTTTTTGTTTTTGGGGGGTTTTGTTTGTTTGTTTGTTGTTGTTTTAGGGGTTGTTTGTTTGTTGTTTTTGTTGTGTGTGGGGTTTTTGTTGGGTTGGTTGGTTGGTTGGTTGGTTGGTTGGTTGGTTGGTTGGTTGGTTGGTTGGTTGGTTAGTTGGTTGGTTGGTTGGTTGGGTTTTATTGTTTTGGTTGGGTTGGGTTGGGTTGGGGTTTTGGGTTGTGTTTTGTTGTTGTTGTTGTTTTTGTTGTTGTTGTTTTTGTTTTGGGGTTTTTGTTTTGTTGTTGTTTGTTTGTTTTGTTTTGTTTTGGGGATTCTTTTTTGTTCGTTTGTTTGTTTGTTTAGGGGGTTTTGTTTGTTTTTGGTTTTTTTGTTTTTTGGGGGGGTTTTTGGGAGGGGGGGTGGTTTTTGTTGTTGTTTTTTGTTTGTTTGTTTGTTCGTTTGTTTGGTTTTTTGTTTTGGTTTGTTTTGTTGTTGTTGTTGTTTTGTTTGTTTGTTATTGTTTTGTTTTGGTTTTTTGTTTTTGTTGGGTTTTTGTTTGTTTGTTTGTTTGTTTGTTGTTGTTTTTTGTTTTTGTTTTTGTTTTTTTTTTTTTTTTGTTTTTTTTTGGGGGGGGGCTCTGCACAAAAACATATGCTGTAACGTTATCTGGAAAAAAAGGGCCGAAGCAGTTATCAAATCCATGTCGCTTACGCCCTTTTTACGGGTAACAAGAAACAAGAATGAAAAGTCATTGCAGTCGCACCACTCCTCAAGGACATGACTTTGCACGCTACTAGTCACTGTCCGAAATGAAGCCCGTGTATTCAGTTCAGGACTCAGCCCCGGCAGCGAAAAAGCCCGTGTCAGTTCTCTGGTGCACAGCACGCAGGCCGCGTCGGGTCAGAGTTGGATTTTTCGGGCTGAGCTCTGACCTAAAATCACGTGTTGTCTGTCTCTATCGCCTGGTGCTATTTATAGCACAGTTGTGAGGAAAATTAATCAGTCTCTATTAGTATGATAACGCGAGATAAATTCCATGCCTACAATCGAAGTGTCACAGACAGCTGCCGCGCCATCCTTGGCGATGTCAAGACTGCCAAGTTGCTGGAAGAAAAAGTCTGCTCTTAGTCGTACGTGAGATGGTCAGAAGTTTCTCTCAGTTTTTCAACTCTTTTTAGCTGGCCGTTTTCGATTCACCAGTAAGGCGTACGCCGACAAGTAACTCGAAAACTCACACTTACTAGCCGGCCGCCTTCGAGTCATCCACTAGGCGTACGCCAACAAGTGACTCGAACGTCTCTTCTAACGTTACGAGCGTAGAGCGGGTGACTTCGGAGTGGCGTCATTGGCGAGGGGAGGTAACCGCGAGGTTCTGGGAGTTTCTGTCTCGGCTGGCACAGTGGGCTGTTCCTCGTCTGAAGGGCTCGCGTCCCGGTGGGCATTGCCTGGAAAACAGTAGAGGACAAGGATGACTATGATGTACCCAAGATAGGTCCACACAGTCAGTCACTCACAAGTATATATAGATTGATACTGATTAATATTTACGCGTGTACAAATAGTATAGTATAATGTTATGTATTATAAAAATAGAATAAGATGTGCAAAATACAAATATGAATCTCATATGAAGAATCAAATTGGTATTTTGCATATCGTATTATATTTTTATAATACACAAAATATACTGTACTCATATGAGATCAAAGGAAAAACATACCATGCCAGTTGGACTGTGACGTATCAACCTCATCTGTCGCGAAAGGTAAAACCATATACGATCATTTTGTTTTCTCGCACCTTTGGCAACATAATTGTTATCCAAAAACAAACACCACCCATCAAATCACACCCGCCTATGTTAGGCCTACGATCCGCCCCATGAGCACGTGATTTCCGTCCACACCCTCCCGCCCGTGCCTCGTACCGTTCTGTGTGGGTTTGGACGGCGTGATGGCGCGTTGATTCCGGGCCTTCAGCACCTTGTACAGGATGACGACCAACACGACGACAGCGACGATGGCCACAATACCCACCGACGCTCCCACAGCGATAGGCACTGGGTCCGTACCACCATCATCATCACTGCCACCGCCACCGCCACCGCCGCTAGGGGTCGTAGTTGTGGGAGCTTTGAGAAGGGAAACATTGATATTCAAATTACTGAATACTGATCTGGGCTACATTCAGCAGACACGGTCGCTAAAATGAGATGGTCACTGCTCTGTAGTGTTAGCGACAGGGCCGCTTGTGGTCCATGACACTAGCGAGAGTTGTATGTTACTGCAGGTGCGTTGCTGTGTTTGCTGTGTTTGGTGCGGACAGACTTGATTGCATTTCGTTAGAGGCCCTAATTTTAAGATATTTAGGCTCACAGAGCTGTTTTGGTGGCGCCTAGGTGTCTGGCAACACACCACTAAGACACACTATACCATACATGGACAGACAGGATTGCGTTCAGCTGATAAAAGCCAAAACGCAGTAGCCGGTGACAAGTATGGTTATCATACTCGACCTAGTAGCTGAGTTCTCCTCGTTGGCACGGCCATCAAACGTCCATGCGCTGCATTCGAAGCTCTACTAATCTCTAAGATAGACTATTTCTAGAGCACAGACGAAGTCACAAGCAAGTCCAAAGCGGAAGTCTCTAAATGTAAAACCTACATGTACTGATGTAGCAGACAGACAGCGACAAACAGAGAGAGACAGAGACAGAGAGGCAGAGAGAGAGAGAGGGGGGGGGGGGGGGGGCAGAGAGAGAGAGAGAGAGAGACACACACACACACACATACACACACACACACACACACACACACACACACACACACACATACACACACACACACACACACACACACACACACACACACACACACACACACACACACACACACACACACACACACACACACACACACACACACACGAAAGAATGAGAGAGGGGGGAGGGAGGGAGGAAGGGGGGGGGCGAACAATAGAAAGAATGCACAAAACAGGAAGAATCTTCGCCATGAAATAACACCAACACAGATATGTAAACAGAATACCTTACGCATGAGTAAGGAAATGGTTCCATTTCGTTTGTTCAAATATTGAAAAGATCATCAATGTCAGGAAGGTGTTTAACAGAAAAATTCCGTTCACGTAGGTAAACTGATGATAGATAAATTGGTTACAGAGTGATTAGGTGATATACAGAAATGTGGCTGATTAAGTGAGTGAGAGTCAATAAGCAGATGGGTAAATAGCGCCGGTTTCCCGCAACCCTTTCAGTAAATCTTCCGTCACGAAACGAAAGGATCTCCCGGGCTACTCCGTGGTTATATGTACAACTAGCTGATGCACCCAGCTTTGCCCATGCTGATGATGTGATATGTGTAGTAAAGACTTTCTTGTTCGGTGATAAGTGATGGAAAAGGACGTGAAACTCTGATTTTTCCGATATTTTTTCCCACCAGATTGTTTTCGGGGTACCCGTGAGTACAGTCAGGGCTGATGATGTGATCTGTATAGAAAGTGTTTTCTGGTCTCCCTGTTTGGCGATACGTGGTGGAAAAGTGTGTAAAACTCCGATTTTCCGAGACTGTTTTCCGCCATAATGTTTCCGCCTCCCTCCCCCCCCCCACCCCACCCACCAACCCACCCCCACCCCCTACAGCCATCAATTTTGATTGCGATGTCAGAACTCTAAATTATGTTTCGTGGTCATCCTGTTTGGCAATACGTGGTGAAAAAGGACGTTAAACTCCGATTTTCCGAGATTTTTTTCCACCATATTGTTTCCGGAGAACTCTAAATTGTGTTTTGTGGTCTTTCTGTTTGGCAATGGATGGTGGAAAAGGACGTTAAACTCCGATTTTCAAAGATTTTTTTTCCACCATATTGTTTCCGGAGAACTCTAAATTGTGTTTTGTGGTCATCCTGTTTCTGGTTTTCCTGCTTGTGGTCTTCCTGTTTGTGGTCTTTCTGATGATTATGTGGTGGAAAAGGACGTTAAACTCCGAGTTTCCGAGACTTTTTTCCACCATACTGATTCCGGGGTCTGCGTAAGTACTTGGTAGAAAAGGACATTAAACTCCGATTTTCCGAAGAAGAAAAAAATCCCTCAGAATGAGCCCGGTGTTCACCTGAGTACATGCAGCCGCCAAGTTTAATCGCGACGTGAGAACCCTGAATTAGGTTTTATCATGTACACACACACTCACACACACTGCTCATTTATATATTTATAGAAACCACCACAAACCAGCAAGGAAAGACTGAGCGTAAAGTAATCAAAATAATGTGAAGGAGTGTACATGTGTATGCAAGCTGCTGTTGTAACACACAAAAACCACAACCCAGTTATTAAATGTGAATGGTCATGAAACAATGTTAATCACGTGGAACAAGTGTGCGTTTATACAGCTGCTGTTGTTAGAAGTGCATGTACGAAACTGCAGTTGGACGAGAGAAAAAAAAATGAACAGTACTTTAACAATAAGAATCTCCCGGAAGAAGTACGCGTGTGTGCTGTTACTGTCGTTGTAAATTATTGTTGTTGTTGTAAGCAGAAGAAGAAGGGTCGGACCATAAACGTGTAAAAAAAAAATTAGCAGGTTGAAACACACATATATATATACATGTGACGATGGCGGAAAAAGTAGACAGGTTTTAGACAAAATGAATAAGACGGTTAAGGTGGGCCTCAGACAAACAGTGAGTTTGAAAAACAATACAAATACATGTATATAAATATATACATGGCATATAAGTCGTGGATCTTTTGACAGATCCAGGCATCAAACATCAATACTTACGACTTGTTACGGGCACAGGTTGTGCTGGTTGGAAACGTAAAAGACAAAATCGATAGCATTGATTGTCCAAATGATGAATAGCGATGCATTTTGTGTCAGATGCGTGGATTCTGGTGGATTGGCCAGGAATGCAGGATGTGCACACAGATGTGAAGACAGGACTGCGGAAGGGGAGGTGGGGGGGGGAGAGAGAGAGAGAGAGAGAGAGCACTGTGGATATACGGAACCAGAAGACATCAATGCGTTGATCCTCTAGAATAACTTCAGCACAAACATCTAAACGCCTAACACAGGAGTACAAAATTAATATCCACTATTGAAATGATTGTTCGAGTATTTATTCGAAGTAGTAAAAATAGCGAGCTTTTTACGGTCACTTGGGGTAAGTAAATTCAGCGAAATACCGTTAACATAGGTAAATTGGTGGTCTAGTGGTCAAGACACCGCTACCAATTTGAGAGGTCATGTTCGAGTCCCACCCAAGACAAACGTATGTCAGTGGCCGATCGTCGGGGGTTCTCTCCGGGTACTCCGGCTTCCTCCCCCTCTGCTTTGGAAAAGTTGAGCACATAAAATTTAGAAATAAATGCAGTTCTAAATTCCAGAACTGAAATTGCTGAGCTGACTCTTCGCACCACGTGACTGTAATGTGTTCCAGTGTGTGAGAGACTGCGTGTGGTTCACGTAAGCGTGCGTGTTGGGTTCAGTTCGCGGCGCTTTGAGCCAATTCAAGAAACTGGGTAAAGCGCCTACACAATGCACAATACACAATTATTATTATTATTATTATTACCTTGAGAAGAGCTTAAATTCCTTTTACAGAACGGTTATCATATACTACAGAAATTTGTCAGAAGGAAGAGCGTCCGTAAAAAAAAAATACAAAACCACAACCCAGCAAGAAAAGATGGAAAGCAGTGAAATGATTGGAAACACGTGGAAGAAGTGGCCATGTACGAGGCCCTCGTATCCAGTTGTTGAAGTCAGAAGGTAAGAACATAACGGATTCAGCAGTTGTTGTTAGAAGTTATCACAGAACTGGAACGCAATCTGGTTAGACGAGTAAGAACACAACGGAGTGAGCCGTTCAGAATAATGGCGTATTATGTATTATGTATGCAGGAAGAGATGACTGGGGAAAAAGAGACAAGATCAAGAGGTAAAATAAATAGCATTTTTGAGATTGTTCCAGAAACAGACAATGGGCTTCAGAAATATGGCAAATATACACACTCAGAGCGTATTTGAGTAAGGTTTCAAGCGGTGCGTATGAAGTGTGCGTCTGTTTGACACACGGCATCCAGCATCAATACTTACGGGTCGTCGTCTCTGTTGTAACTGGCAGTGCTGATTACCAAACGTAAAGAAAAATTAATAGTACTGACCGTCCGTGTGATCAACACAAAGAGAAAAGGAACTTTGTATTTCACTGTTTGTGTCAGATAAGCTGTCCATACTCATCGACTGACCATCTTGTAGATTTACTGAGCTGTGCGTTTACGTCATTGCGATGTGTGCTGGTATGTGGTGGAAATGGACGTTAAACCCCCAAACACCCACCCCACCTACCCGCAATGTGTGTGGTGTGGTGTGTGCTGAGGTTTGCATGCAGATGAGACTAAGTGTCGTTAAAGAGACTGATGATGATGATGATGATGATGATGATGATGATGATGATGAAACTTTATTACTCAACGATAAAGATCTAGGTTCGACAGAACCTGTCTGACAATCTGTCCTTGCTAAACTACAACATAAACTGAAAGAAGACTAAGAAAGTACGAAAAACAATAGTAAAATACACACACACACACACACACACACACACACACACACACACACACACACACACACACACACACACACACACACACACACACACACACACACTCGCACGCAAGACAGACGGACAGCCAACGGCTTTGCTGTATCCTGTCCGTGCTGGGACTGGCATTCAGATGAGAGTGTATTTACAGAGAGACAGACAGAGCATGGAAAACAATAGTGTCGACGCACGAGAAGGCCATTCATGCGAAGACATATAACCTGAACAACACATGAGTAAGAAAATCAGCGACGTATCGTATGAAAATATGTTCCATGTGGATATTCAAACAAGCAAAACTAATGTACGTGTTCGGAAGCGGAAGGGGACGAGGGAGAGACAGCAAACTTCGCGTGAGACGATCTACATTAAAAATAATTCGGTACAACACACAAATACGGCTGAGGGAAAAAAGCTCAGGGAATACACAGAACCATAACAGAGCGAAAAAAGGAACGGCACTGGAAAAATCTGAATCACACGGAGCAAGTGTACAGGTATACAGTTGCAGCTGTAAGAAATTACCGGTGAATATAAATTCAAATTCATTTCATTTATTATCCCAATTTGGGCAGTTTTTAAAACAGCGGCATTAAACACATAAACACACATCACAGACTGAAAAAAACATGAGATCCCCCCCCCCCGCACGCACGCACGCGCACACACACACACACACACACACACACACACACACACACACACACACACACACACACACACACACACACACACACACACACACACAAGCGAGCAAAACAAATAAAACAATATGAAGCACATGAAAGATGCGTACATGTGTGTGTGTTAGTATACAGTTGTAAGATTTTGTTTTCGGTTCGAACATAAACGAGTAATGACACAAGGAGTAAGCATGCAGTTTTTGAAAGAAATTAGCACGGGATCGTAATAATGAAGTAGAACTGAATGAGGTAAGCAGTTGGGAATATACGCTTTGAAAAAAAAATGATGGTCAGGTAGGGACATAAACAACAAGAAGAAGAACACACACACACACACACACACACACACACACACACACACACACACACACACACACACACACACACACACACACACACACACACACACACACACACACACGCACACACACACACACAAATTGGTGCCAGGTGGGAACGAAAAAAAAAACAGTAACTTTGAGGTTGTTCGCAAAACAAAGAGTGACATAAACGTAAGAGTAAACCTCGAGTTACTGCGGGTCTGATCGCTGCGGGTCTGGTGACGAGCTTTCCCGTGTTTACCGAGTGTCGTCCAACATCCCGCGACCCCGGGAAATCCCGAGAAGAGGGTTGGAGAGCGTAATCAGTTAGGTGTGACTTTACGATCGGAGGCACGCCGCACAAACAGGAAGTCGCAACCCGTGGTTGATCTCCACGTCGCGTTATGGATGTTGTAAACTTGTGATGAGTATAGCATTCGGTACCTCCTCCCTCCTTCCACCCGCTTTGTGAACGGTAGGACATAATGAGGCTTACACAATCACCAATTCACTTCAGTTCAGAGGCCAAAAACCACCAGCGCCGGCAGAAATGGTGTGGTCAGTCGCAACCACGCCGTGCAGCGCCCCCTCGATTCAGAGCCGAGGCGGTTTACACGCCAACACGTTCTGTCTCAGAGAAGCAAATGCTCCACCATGACGTTCCGCACCCGTTGTTGGATACTCTTACCTTTATGTCACTTTCACGCAAATAATGACATACATTCAGGGAGTCAGTATCTGAGGAATGTTTCAAGCTTGGCATATAAATCGCGGGTTTGTTGAAACAGGCCATCAAACATCAATACTTACGAGTCTGCGTAACAACTACACTAGAAGTTGTTGTGGGCACCGGGTATGCTGATTGCAAAGGTACAGAAAAAAAAATCCATAGTATTGACCGTCCATGGGATCAATAGAAAAAAGAGGGAGGGAGAGAGAGAGAGAGGGAGAGAGAGAGAGAGAGAAAGGGGCGTATTTGTGTCAGACAGGCCGCCAAAGCTCATGGATTCACCTTCTTAATAGACTCACTGAGCTGTACGTCACTGTTAAGTGCCTAACTGTGTTTGGTGCACGCATGAATTTGCATGCAGATGACGTAATTAATTGACGTGAGTTATATTTACTCAACTACAGAAGCTGCGCATTTTTCTCAAACTCGGCAACATCTCTGTCTGCATTAGCCACCGGTCAACATTGCACATGGTTAGTGGATTTGTCATGTTCTCAGTCGGTGGAGTGAGTTTCAACTCGAGCCGGGGCTTTCGAAGTTTTCGTTACCAAGATATTTGAGTTAGCACTAACCTAACTTATACTGACAGAAATAGAGAGACGCCCTGTATTCGAAAATCTACATTTATTTTACAGTTTCTATATATGAAGAAGGACAGTAAATGAGATTATACAATGATGCTAAGAAGAAAAAAATACTCACGGCAGCTGACTGTAAAATAAAATAAAGTCACGCGTTATTTTTTTTTTTTTTTTTTTTTTTGGGGGGGGGGGTTAAACCACATTTACGTGTAAAACTAAAATAGTATTTCAATCAACCAAAGTTAACGAAAACTGTTTCTCACAAAAGTCCCACGTTTACTTTACCGTTTCAAATAACGATGAGGTGTATTTCCGTCGTTTTATTTACCATTCGAAGTCAAATATCCATTGGTAGTATCTTAAAATATTCCACCGCTTTGGAGGATGCAACTTTTTTTTTAGCCAATAATTATTACTATTATTATTATTTAACATCATTATAGTTATCATTTTTGTCTAACAAGAGCGTGTAGTCTTACCTGTCCTTGTCAAAGCGAGGCTGTGGCTCGTAGAACCCGAACATTCTTTCGGATACACAGTTGCCTGCTCTTGCCCACCGGAAGTATCCAGTTCCTGAAAACCATTACGTCATTAACGTCAATCTGGACATGTCACAAAATATGTTTATTTTCCATGACATGTCATAAAATATGTTTATTTTCCATATAATTTATTATGATAATGCCATTTGTACTATAAGGTACCAAGAAACTGTTTTAATCGGTGATAATAGAATGAAACACGTCGAGAACCGCTTTCCAGTATAGGCTAGTAGACTGTAGAAGAGTATGTACATGCTTACCCCCCTCCCCTCAATCCCCACCCCCCTCCCCGACCTCCCCTGTGGGTTTGAATCTCGACAAGGTCAAAATGTGTACAGATTTTTTTTTTCACTGCCTCCGTCTTTAAAGAGGTTTGCATGGGCACAAGAAGTAAAAGAAATCCCGAAAAATACCCCCCCCCCCCCTTTAGTTTAACCCCAACCCCGCTGCACGTGGGCCTTATTGCCTATTGCGGTAAGACCTCTGGGCCCGCATGTAGAACTCCAGGTTAATTTAACCTTCGGCTACGGGCCTAACCCATACTAGGACAAAAGAAACCCCAAAACAAAATTAAATAAAAAGGAAGCTAAGAAAGAAAGACAAAATCCTTCTATAACGGCTTAGGCACCACGGTGGAATGGACCCGTTTTCTGATTAAAAAATAAAACAGTTAACTCTAGAGCTAGTTTAGTTCGATGTTCGACTCTAACCCGGGGCTAAACTCCCTAATCCTGACTTTTACATGCGGGCCCCTGGAATCTTGAAGAAAGGTAAGCTGTAATTTGAATATTGTGTGTAATTCGAGATGCGTACCATGCATACAAAGCGATACGCCGTAGAGTCGTCCACAGTGGTGTCGTGGTTAATCAGCAGGATATGAACGTTGCTGTTTAACGTGTAGCTTGTCAAACAGCTCAGCAGACCGTCAGCTGAAAGGACACCACCGTTCCATAGTTAAAAGCTCTGCAATCCTAACAAAATTTATGCCACGTAAATTAGGTTCTAGCAGTCAAAGCGAAACGCCGCAGTTACATAAATTTTGTGGTTTTGTATCAACATTAGTACCAGAAGTAAAATGTACAGTACCTTAAGTAATTAGTGTGATCCGAACGCGCCATGAAACCCATTCATTACTGAAATCTGAACGATCGAAACTTTGAATCGACATACGCCCCGTGCGAGTTCGATCCTCCTCCATCTTGAAATCAGACAGACAATCAGACAGTCGTTCGGCCTTAATGTTTCCGGCAGCTAACACTACATGGTGAGCAGAGGCCAAACAGCCAGAAAGTTGTTCGCGAAGGCTGCAAAAATGCGCGGGCGGGTTTTTTGTTTTTTTGTTTTGTTTTTTTTCTCTTCGGGCGAAGGCTCAGTTAATACAGTGCTTCTGGTACACATCAAAGGATCCCATATCAAGAGAGAAAAGTCCTCCGACTCCAAGCATAAACTTTCCGGAAGTTCCATAACGCAACTTACACGAGTACATAATTTTTGGCGTTGCGCATTTCGTGTAGTCCACATGAGCAGTTCGCCGATCCACACAGAAGTCCAGTTCAGAGGCCCCTGACGCGCAGCCGGTGCCGTCTTTGATGTATTCATAGGTTGCGAACACGTCAGCAGGACAGTCCTGTACAGCGTCTGGTATTGTCGATGGGCTGACGTCTGTCGCCGAGCTACTTGATACTGAAAGCAGATCAGAGTCGAACTGAGGATGTGTGTGTGAGTGCGTGCGTGCGTGCGTGCGTGCGTGCGTGCGTGTGTGTGTGTGTGTGTGTGTGTGTGTGTGTGTGTGTGTGTGTGTGTGTGTGTGTGTGTGTGTGTGTGTGAACCCACCACACACGCTTACGTAAGTCACACGCATTCTCTCACACAGTGAACACATTACAGCTCACGTGGTGCGGAGGATCAGCTCAGCTATTTCAGTTTCGGAATTTAGAATTGCATTTATTTTCAAATTTTGAGGGCTGAACATTTGCAAAACATTTCCAAAAACATTTTTTTGGTTTCCCTCTTTCCCTTTCATTCGGTTCATTGGGTGCTTTTTTACCTTTGTTTGTTTGTTTGTTTGTTTGTTTGTTTGTTTGTTCGTTTGTTTGTTTGTTCAAACCTGCCTGGATGGTGAAATTTCTTTCCCTTACCTTTGTACAGTACGGTGGGTGCCACTGAAGACGTTGTCAGTGTACAGGCGTCACTGACAGTTTTGGTGTAAAACGGCGACTGCTCGATAATGACACGGTGAGTGCTGTAGGATGTCGTACCAGAAGCTATCGCTGCAAAAACGGAAAGGGATTTAAAGCCTCCATGTTTGTAACGCCGTTAAGATGGAAACCTGCCGCTTTCGAAGCCTTAAGGCTGTTCGCCGGACAGACGGATGTTTCACTTTGCCATTGCGACCGTTTTCGTGACTTTGTGCCTAGTAATATTAGAGAAATACGACTTTCTCTGAGCCTACGGTCCATGCTTGACCAGACTGGGACTCGACAAAGCTTCTAAAATTAACCGCCAATCAGCGCCGTCTAGCTGGTCCTCAGTCCGCGACCAAATAACGTCGTCTGGTCGGTACACGGTACGCTTCTAGAACAACGTACAGTGGTACACGCCGGCCAGAGTCGATCGCCACAATAGTCTCAGATGCTATACTGTGACCCAAGTGACTGATCCTAATGTACAGAGTCAGCGCATTCGATGGAAAGTTTTCCATAGGCTGTTGTTTGCCTGTCATGCGTATTTAGACTTTAAAGACCTTATACTAACGCAAGCAAGGAATTATTAGTAAGTAGTGAATTCGTATATGAAGAGAATGGTGACTGATTTTGCGACTTTGTTTAATTAATTAAGTATGTCGTCTTCATCCTATTCTGTGCTTCAGGGCTCCTCTCCTTAAGAGTTACTAAGGAGTAATCTCTAGGGAACTGCTGACTCTGAAGGTGCAGAATGCCTTTATGTGCATGCAAAGTGGGAGTGTTTTCAGGGAAAAAAACTTAAAGTACCAATCTACCTCACAAAGCATCAGCACTTTCGCTTCTCTGTCTGTCAGTATGTCTGTCATGTCTATCTGTCTGTGTGTGCCGGCCCCCCCCCCTCTCTCTCTCTCTCTCTCTCTCTCTCTCTCTCTCTCTCTCTCTCTCTCTACCTACCTACTTATCTCTGTGTGTGTGTGTGTGTGTGTGTGTGTGTGTGTGTGTGTGTGTGTGTGTGTGTGTGTGTGTGTGTGTGTGTCCGTGTTTTCTGTGCCTGTGCCTGTGCCTGTGTGTCTGTGTGTATGTGAAATGAATAAAACGAACATGGTGAACACTCGTAGTCACCAAACGTATGGGTCAACTTACGTGTGAGTTCGTACAGCTTGTAGGTTCTGTCTGTGATCCTCACAAGTTCCCAGCAGAAATAGAGCATTTGGTCATCCCCCGCGCCTTGTATCGGACCTTGCAATCCACTGTTGAAAGAAAGAAAAAGAAAACAGTAAACCCTAAAAGCACCAACGAATTGCTTTTTATGTCGTTCCAGTTCGTTCAGCTGCTGGTTAAAATGGCCTGGTGTGTGTGTGTGTGTGTGTGTGTGTGTGTGTGTGTGTGTGTGTGTGTGTGTGTGTGTGTGTGTGTGTGTGTGTGTGTGTGTGTGTGTGTGTGGTCCGCCAGCACGGAGACTATGAATGGTTATTTTAACACTGTTCCCATTATTACAATAAATTCGTTCCGCTCGCAAAACATAAACAATTTGAACAACAAACAAATTTCCCTAAAGAATCTCGTGATCTTTCTGTTTGACTTCGGAAATGCCACTGTACTGGCAAAGGTGAGTTTCGTTTCATTTCGTTTCGTTTCGTTTCGTTTAGTTCAGTTTAGTTTAGTTTAGTTTTGTTTTGTTTTGTTTTGTTTTGTTTTGGGTTTGTTTTGTTTTGTTTGGGTTTTTTTTTTTAAATCAACGTGTCGTGAGCATGCAGGAAAAAACTTTCGAGCCTTTGCCTTTACAGGCCATTGTTTGTTGCTGGGTTTTTTGTAGTTGTTGGTGTTGTTGTTTTGTTGTTGTTGTTGTTTTGTTGTTTAATAGCTTGTTAATTTTCTCAAGGTCTGCAGTCAATACAAAACTTCCCTCACTCGGAGGGAAAAAATCTAAAAAATCAAAATAAAGAAACCCGAGGCTTCACTAGTGCATGACCCGTCCCACCCCGCCCACAGCCTGTTAGAAGCTCTGCCTTCACAAGCACGGCATAGAGCGGGTGCGTGTGGGTGTTTGGGAGTTTAACGTCCTTTTCCACAACGTATGGCTGATACCAAAGACGGGGAAACGAGGGGGGAAAAAGGCCGGTAGGATACTGGTTAACGCGTGCTGTATGGTTCCGCGTGCTATATGTATCGGTAGTACGCCCACATGAGATACTGGTCAGTACGCCCACATGAGATACTGGTTAGTACGCCCACATGAGATACTGGTTAGTACGCCCACATGAGATACTGGTTAGTACGCCCACATGAGATACTGGTTAGTATGCCCACATGAGATACTGGTTAGTACGCCCACATGAGTTACTGGTTAGTACGCCCACATGAGATACTGGTTAGTATGCCCACATGAGATACTGGTTAGTATGCGCACATGAGATACTGGTTAGTATGCGCACATGAGATACTGGTTAGTACGCCCAGATGAGATACTGGTTAGTACGCCCACATGAGATACTGGTTAGTATGCCCACATGAGATACTGGTTAGTACGCCCACATGAGATACTGGTTAGTACGCCCACATGAGATACTGGTTAACGAGTGCTATATGTCTTGGCAGGTATACCCACATGAGATACTGGTTAACGCGTGCTGTATGGTCTCGCGTGCTATATGTCTCGGCAGGTATGCCCACATGAGATACTGGTTAGTACGCCCACATAAGATACTGGTTAGTATGCCCACATGAGATATTGGTTAACGCGTGCTGCATGGTCCCGCGTGCTATACGTCTCGGAAGGTACGCCCACATGAGATACTGGTTAGTACGCCTACATGAGATACTGGTTAACGCGTGCTATATGTCTCGGCAGGTATACCCACATGAGATACTGGTTAACCCGTGCTATATGGTCCCGCGTGCTATACGTCTCGGCAGGTACGCCCACATGAGATACTGGCTAGTACGCTCACATGAGATACTGGTCAACGCGTGCTGTATGGTCCCGCGTGCTATACGTCTCGGCAGGTACGCCCACATGAGATACTGGTTAGTACGCCCACATGAGTTACTGGTTAACGCGTGCTGTATGGTCCCGCGTGCTATACGTCTCGGCAGGTACGCCCACATGAGATACTGGTTAGTACGCCCACATGAGATACTGGTTAACGAGTGCTATATGTCTCGGCAGGTATACCCACATGAGATACTGGTTAACGCGTGCTGTATGGTCTCGCGTGCTATACGTCTCGGCAGATACGCCCACATGAGATACTGGTTAGTACGCCCACATGAGATACTGGTTAACGCGTGCTATATGTCTCGGCAGGTATACCCACATAAGATACTGGTTCCCGCTGATCTGGTACAGACTGTAGTCGGTGATGGCCTCCGATCCTGCAGGTAGCGCAGGCCCGCTCATTTCATTCGAAGTAAAAGTGACGAGCTGGGAGTCCCGGGCTCTGATCCACGAGCCCTGAAGAAGGCTGGGGGTTGGGTATGTTGTCTGGGACTCTGCACCGCTCGGAAAGACTGAAACCCCAAATGATTCATAATTACGCTAATAGACTACGTATACAGTGCTTAATCTGACATCAAATTTACGCATGTGAAATACACAATGATAATGATTTTGTATTGTGAGGGCGCTTTACCCACTTTCCTGGATCAAAGCGTCGCGAACTAACACCAACACGCAGGCTCACGTGAATCACACGCATTCTCTAACACACAGGACATGAACACATTACAATCACCTGGCGCGACGGGTTAGCTAAGTTATTTTAAGTTTCGGAATTTAGAATGTGTGTGTGTGTGTGTGTGTGTGTGTGTGTGTGTGTGTGTGTGTGTGTGTGTGTGTGTGTGTGTGTGTGTGTGTGTGTGTGTGTGTGTGTGTGTGTGTGTGTGCTGAACACATCCAAGTGAAAGCAGAACACATATACATGTACATAAACAGACAACAAACCATACTGATGACAATGAACCTCAAGTGCGCGTCACACACACACACACACACACACACACACACACACACACACACACACACACACACACACACACACACACACACACAGAGGCATATCAACTGGCCTTTATTCTCTTCGTTTACGCACAATCTCGTGCAAATGAGAACGCATTAGGATTAAATCCTAGATCAGCGGCGCAAAAGTGTCCTCATGCATTCCGGCGCACGGATAAAACATGTTCGAGCGAAAAAATAAAAAATTTCCCCGATATTTTTTAGATTTTTTCCCCACATCTGCACCCACCTCCTTTTGTTTTACACAAATCTTTCACGCACTGTTGTGCTTCGAATCCATGATCGCCCACCGGAAGTTGCCACAGAAAGACAAAGTTCCAAAAACATGCAATTTCGGCGTGATAGTAGGATCTGAAGCATAAGCAGGAGTGAGTGGCTTTGAATTAGTAATCGATGAACGGAAGCAGGTTCAGAAACAGATGGAGACGGCTGCAGATGTGTGGGTGCAGATGTGGGAAAAAAATCTTTTTAAAAAATGTCGGGGAAAAAATTTTATTTTTTCGCTCAGACATGTTTAATTCGTGCTCCGGAATGCATGAGGACACTTTTGGCATAAAAAATTTTCAGTCCATTTGGCACTGGGAAGTTGCGCCGCTGATCTAGGATTTAACCCGCATTAGTATTTATTATAACGCACTCACGCTCGAATTCGACGCTCTCATTGGTTAGCTCTCATTGGTTAAAAATTACTGGTGATCGTTCCACGATGATCCCAAGTGGATGATCACCTGCGTTTGAAACTTCGGCGTATGAATACACGAAATGCACAAAGGTCACTGACCTCATCAGCAGACGACAAGACTAGCGATGACTGACTCGGAGCCTAATTTTGACTTGTGCAGCCTTTCGTCAATGGAACCGAGACGAAGGTTTTACCACATCGCTTGATCAAAAGGCAAAAACGGGAATATTGAAAGGCTTCGAAAGTCGAGTAGCGAGTGGTGCACAACCGTTCCACTTTGTCATTTACACAGTCGGAAAATGTGTGTCGCAGGTATCGAAACGCCTTGGCTGGAGTTCACTCAAACCGCACTTACCGTTTGTCCGAACAGTACCGTCTCTGCAGCGCAAACACAAACCAAACACTGTCACTCCAGAGCAGTACGAATTCCACTTTCAACAAAACACTCTACGTTGTCAACATTTTTCAGAAATAATCCAACAAAAGCAGTGTGTCTTCAAACGTTCCCGCTGTTGAACTATCGACCGGGCATGCACATTCCGATGAGCCAGTGCGCACCTCGCTCGTCCTACGCACAGAAATGAGTACCATTTGTTTGTTGTTGTTTTGTAGGGTTTTTACAAACTTGTTAAGTGAAACCATTCATTTTTTTCTGTAATGGTTTTTTGTTTTTTTGTTTTTTTTTATTACAGAACAATGACTAAATCGCCCAATAAAAGGGGAGCCGGGGTGGTCGAATGGTAGAGCGTTGGACTTCTAATGCTCGGGTCGTGAGTTCGATCCCCGCTGGGGCCAAATATTTGTGCTGGCATTTTCATCGTTGCCCCGTCTTTGATATCACCCTATGTGGTGGAAAAGGACGTTAAACCCCCAAACACCCACCCACCCGCCCACTAAAATGTTTTGGTTGTGCGTTATTTGTTCATAGGGTGTGAGGTATTTTTAGAAGTGGCCTACAAATGTCGAGACGAGTCAGAGAGTGCTTTACAGCATGCAGCACGGTCAGATTGCGTAACGACTATGAACTGTGTGTGCTTCCTGACTTCTCGGTGATCATTGTGGTAATGTCGGTGACAAATTTAGTCTTCATCGGGCTTCATAATAGTTCCCAAGGAGAGGTCGGTTACTTACCGAGCACTCCCCCGGCGACTCCATTAGACCAGTTTCAAAATGAACCTTGAGGTGTGCTGAACACATTAGATCATTGTTCCCATAAATCGACTGGGTTGCACCAACAGTTACAGCCCCTTACGTGAGGGTGCCCTTCGCGCGAACTGACCACGCGGGCTATAATGCATTGACAAACAGTGATTTCAGTCACCCAGAAAGTGTCTTATATTTCACAATGTAAATAAGACCATGTATGACTGTGTTTACAGACGCCTCTTGTCTGAAATAAAACAAACGAAAGCAAAATACAGCCGGATACTGCTTCACAGTGTTGATTTACGTAAGCCTAGTGTTCCACCAGTGGGGAAGGTCATGAATAGAAGCAGACAATGCCCTGTTCTCTTTTCACAAATACCATAACGATCACCTCGAAGTCAACAAACCCTAGTGACACCCTACTGGCCCGAGTGACAATCAGGGCCCGTATGTAAAACTCGAGGTTAATTTAACCCACGGCTATGGGCCTAACCCACACTAGGACAAAAAAAAACCCAAAACCAAAGTAAATAACAAGATGGCCACTGACCAGCCCAATATGTTGTTTCCATTTAATCACCTGCTGTCGTCACGGTCGTTCTTTTGTAATGCCATGTATACGGGAGGACACACACACACACACACACACACACACACACACACACACACACACTCTCTCTCTCTCTCTCTCTCAATGGAAACAACTGACCGGGCTTGTCAGACCAATCTTGGTTTTGGAAGAGAGACGTCAAGTTGTTTTCTTTGAAATCTATGACGTTTTCCTCATTGGGATGACGCATAATACATTTGACGTAATAACTTTGACTCGGATACAATTCTTGCAATGAAAGCAGCCCCATGAAAATTGAAGTGTTGCTGCTGCGCAGTGTAAAGATCGAATTTATACCGGCTCAATGTGTTTAACAGACAAGTCTGCGCGGCGAACGTTTTTTCACTATGTGTTATGTCTGCTGCGCGCGCGCGCACACAGACACACACAGACATACGCGCGCGCGCACGCACGCACGCACGCACGCACGCACGCAGACTTGCGCGAGCCGCGTTTGTGCATGTGCTCCATTGAGACCTATGTGGTGTTCTCTCACTCTACTATGCTATTGAGTGAGAGTCAGTGGGAAAAACAAAGCTCACTACATCAATGAAACTCCCGCTTTCCCCGTCTACAAATAGAGAACTTCCGAAAAGTGACGACACACCCCCACGTCAATCAAACATGACGTCGGCAAACTGACGCTGATACAGTTTTGCGTCAGTGCGCGTGTGCCTTTTCTGCGATGTTTGTGAGGCGTGTGGCTTGTGTAAAGGAAATGTGCTTCGAGTACAAATTTTCGAGTCAACTGACGACAACGGCTGCAGTGAATTTTTCTAATTTTTTTTGTATATTTTTTATGGCACCCCAGGCTCATTATCTATGTATAGTAGGAGCGATTTTGAGATCTAAAGTGTGTTCACCAGCACTTTCATCAGGTACGGTTTACGCCAAAAGTATAAAAGCGACAACCTCCAAAATTCACTCAGTTGAGAGTCCGTATTCATGCTATCTATGTCCCAAAAATGGAGTGGTTTAGGTAAATATTACGCCTTTAAACGCCAGAAAGCCACTTTTTTTGAAAAGGGCGATAACTCGCAAATCATGTGTGCAATCGTACCTGGATCGGGCCTTCTATTCAACAATCTTGATTCATTTAGAAACCCCAAATTTGAAAACGATCGGTTTAGTATTTTCGGAGAAATAGGCATCTGAACTGGGTTCACATGCAATGTCAACTCAGGCTCGGTTTACATGAAAACTATAAGAGCGACCATTTTCTAGTAGTGAGTCAATTCAGAGTCCGTATTCAAGCTATCTACTGCCAAAAAATTGAGTGATTTAAATAAATATTACGCCTGTACACGAAAGACAACCAACTTGTCTCAAAAGGGCGATAACTCCCAAATCACTTAAGCAATCATCACACGCTTGAATCGTCTAATGTAACATTTTGATAAATTTGGATACCCCAAATTTGAAGCCATTCGGTTAAGTATCTTCGAAGAAACGGGCCCGGACACAATTCACACACGCACGCACACACATCCGCACAGACGGCACTCACTGAGGAGGAGAAGTGCGTTCGGAACACCATACGCGTCAGCATCGATGACGCAAGTTTTCTTACGTCATTGTCAGAGTTACACTTGCATAATCGTCTCTGCGGGAGATCGGCAGTGACGTGCGTTTGTACCACAGATGCTTGCCTATGAACGTGGAAATTTTAGCCCGTCCTATTATGTTGTTTCCATTACTATGGAAACAACATAACAAGATGGCCACTGACCAGCCCAATATGTTGTTTCCATTTAATCACCTGCTGTCGTCACGGTCGTACTTTTGTAATGCCATGTATACGGGAGGACACACACACACACACACACACACACACACACACACACACACACACACACACACACACACACACACTCTCTCTCTCTCTCTCTCTCTCTCTCTCTCTCAATGGAAACAACTGACCGGGCTTGTCAGACCAATCTTGGTTTTGGAGGAGAGACGTCAAGTTGTTTTCTTTGAAATCTATGACGTTTTCCTCATTGGGATGACGCATAATACATTTGACGTAATAACTTTGACTCGGATACAATTCTTGCAATGAAAGCAGCCCCATGAAAATTGAAGTGTTGCTGCTGCGCAGTGTAAAGATCGAATTTATACCGGCTCAATGTGTTTAACAGACAAGTCTGCGCGGCGAACGTTTTTTCACTATGTGTTATGTCTGCTGCGCGCGCGCGCACACAGACACACACAGACATACGCGCGCGCGCACGCACGCACGCACGCACGCACGCACGCACGCACGCAGACTTGCGCGAGCCGCGTTTGTGCATGTGCTCCATTGAGACCTATGTGGTGTTCTCTCACTCTACTATGCTATTGAGTGAGAGTCAGTGGGAAAAACAAAGCTCACTACATCAATGAAACTCCCGCTTTCCCCGTCTACAAATAGAGAACTTCCGAAAAGTGACGACACACCCCCACGTCAATCAAACATGACGTCGGCAAACTGACGCTGATACAGTTTTGCGTCAGTGCGCGTGTGCCTTTTCTGCGATGTTTGTGAGGCGTGTGGCTTGTGTAAAGGAAATGTGCTTCGAGTACAAATTTTCGAGTCAACTGACGACAACGGCTGCAGTGAATTTTTCTAATTTTTTTTGTATATTTTTTATGGCACCCCAGGCTCATTATCTATGTATAGTAGGAGCGATTTTGAGATCTAAAGTGTGTTCACCAGCACTTTCATCAGGTACGGTTTACGCCAAAAGTATAAAAGCGACAACCTCCAAAATTCACTCAGTTGAGAGTCCGTATTCATGCTATCTATGTCCCAAAAATGGAGTGGTTTAGGTAAATATTACGCCTTTAAACGCCAGAAAGCCACTTTTTTTGAAAAGGGCGATAACTCGCAAATCATGTGTGCAATCGTACCTGGATCGGGCCTTCTATTCAACAATCTTGATTCATTTAGAAACCCCAAATTTGAAATCGATCGGTTTAGTATTTTCGGAGAAATAGGCATCTGAACTGGGTTCACATGCAATGTCAACTCAGGCTCGGTTTACATGAAAACTATAAGAGCGACCATTTTCTAGTAGTGAGTCAATTCAGAGTCCGTATTCAAGCTATCTACTGCCAAACAATTGAGTGATTTAAATAAATATTACGCCTGTACACGAAAGACAACCAACTTGTCTCAAAAGGGCGATAACTCCCAAATCACTTAAGCAATCATCACACGCTTGAATCGTCTAATGTATCATTTTGATAAATTTGGATACCCCAAATTTGAAGCCATTCGGTTAAGTATCTTCGAAGAAACGGGCCCGGACACAATTCACACACGCACACACACACGCACACACATCCGCACAGACGGCACTCACTGAGGAGGAGAACTGCGTTCGGAACACCATACGCGTCAGCATCGATGACGCAAGTTTTCTTACGTCATTGTCAGAGTTACACTTGCATAATCGTCTCTGCGGGAGATCGGCAGTGACGTGCGTTTGTACCACAGATGCTTGCCTATGAACGTGGAAATTTTAGCCCGTCCTATTATGTTGTTTCCATTACTATGGAAACAACATAAAAACGGAAAAGAAGAAAGAAAGACAAAAGTCCTTCTATAACGGCATGGAATAACCTATATCTATAACCTTGCTGGAATGGACCCGCTTCCTGATTTAAAACAAAACAAAACAAACAACAACAAAAAACAGAAAATTTAACCCTAGAGTTACTTTAGTTCGAGGTTAGACTCTAACCCGGGGCTAAACTCCCTAACCCAGACTTTTACATGCGGGCCCAGGTGTACCACGGCGTCTCGACATCCACTTGCAGTCTCGACATACATGACTAAATTAGCATAATATAAAGCTTTTAATTAACAACACACACACACACACACACACACACACACACACACACACACACACACACACACACACACACACACACACACACACACACACACACACCAGCGGTTGGAGGGAATAACACACGATTGATTGTTCCTAATTATAAGTGAGGATGAAAACGGGTTTGTTTGTTGTTGTTTTTTTCCAAAAAGAAAGGGTGTACAAATGTTGGCCAGCCATTATTCGTACCCGCGACCTTGACATCTCGAGTCCGACGTTCACCAAGCGTGAACCATCCGACAATTCTCCTCTTATAGATCTTGCAGCAGACCATATATCTTTTCGATGCATGGACTATATTCCGTGCAATCTTATCATCAGACCTGGTTTCCATTGGCTACGGCCATACCAGTCATTAACCGAAGTAATGTCTTCTTGTCATGTCATAACCTTCCTGCTAAGTCTATGTGGTGTTGCTGTTGTTTTCACGTAACCAACCCTGTACTTCTTAGTAAATTAAAACGTTGCTCATTTAAGTCCAGAAGCATTTTTTTTTTAAACCAATGAAGGAAACTCATAATATTTTTTATCATCCACGGCGGCCTTTTTTCCTTTGACCTCGCCTGTCGAATAAGTGTCCGTATGGTACTAGTACTGGATAAATCATGTGACACAGAGCACGACATTACATGACAATCAGGCATGGTTCTCTGCTAGAAGGCTCTTTCTTTCAGATAGAAAGAACAGAGATACAACCTTTTTGGGAAGAGCCACCGATGGACAAGTTAGTACTACCCTTCGGCGGGAACTCGCTACTTCTGTCAACGCGATCGACGATGGAACATTTTGACTCGGCATATCGGTGTTTCCAACTTCATACACTCGTTGTTCAAGTACAAAATGACAGCTAAAGCTCAGGGTTGATTTGTGTCTTGGATCCAAATACTCATCGGTAAACAACAGCTTGATGCTCTATCGTCCTTTTGGGGGCCAAGTTATGGTGTATTTTGAACATTTATCCTACTGAAAACTGAAACTTGAGCCGGCTGCACATAGCAGACAGGTTTGTATGGGTTTGAGCGTCGGGAGAACACGACTGCTCGTCAAAAAAGGTTGTAAATCTGTTCTTTCTCTCTGAAAGAAAGAGCCTTCTAGCAGGGAACAATGCCTGATTGTCACGTGATGTCGTGCTCTGTCACATGATTGATCCAGCACCAGTACAATACGGACACTTATTCCACAGGTGAGATCAAAGGAAAAACAGGCCGCTATGGGTGATAACTAGATATAGGCTATATGCCGCTACCAATGCCAGTACAAACTTACCCAAAAACAGAGGCCACAAAAACTGCAACACCTTCATCCACAAGGCACACATCTTGTTCACGCTCATGTTGTTCAGTGTTCATTCACGTTACAATCAGTCACTGGCTGTCAATGTTCACTTCGCTCATGATCCGCTTCCACAGTTACCACTCACTACTTCTTGCACGAAACTGTCCTCTTCATTTTCCAAAACTTTTCCTTTCAAGCTTCAACGGTAAATTGAAGAACAAAAAACTAAATGATACATTAGCAGTCTGTATTCACATAAACACGAACAAAGTCTGAAAGTTCGGTCATAATACATGACTAAAATTAAGATTAAAATTAAGAGCTTAAAACAATTCTCTCTTTAAAAGTAAAAACAAAAACAAAAAACCTGTCATGCAATATAGGGTTTTTTCACATTATTATTATTATATTGTATACTTTCCCCTAACCGCAACATTACAGTATAAGTTAGTACAGAAAGAACGTTATTTCAACTAAACACATCACCTGTAATGTTTCCGGCGATTTTTACCTTAAAACTCTTTGCTTTAAGAAATCACCCGCCTTCGGTTTCCAATTACAAATCTATCAAAAATGGCGTCCGGTCAGTTATTTCCTCCTTACAAAACGGGTGCAGCCGCAAATACGCCAAACGCCAAACACTCACATGCTTCCAACGTAAACCCACTGTTGTGACGACGGAGAAAAAGCAGAAAATCAGAAAACAAGTCATCACCAGCGAACACACAGTCCATAGATTCAGGGGGTTCTATTTTGTTGGTCGCTGGCCTGGGGTGTCGTGAAAGGGCCCTTTCGCGGACGACAAGACACCGTCGGTATTTGCTGGAACGCGGCCAGTCGTACTTCGCAGCGGGGCGAGCGGAAAGCAACCACAAACCCATACAGAAAAGCACGCGTCCCATATCGATACGGCGTGCAGACAGCACGCGACCGGCGCGTAAGCCCAGCACTGAGGACCCTGAAAGCGACAGTATGTGAGAGAGAGAGAGAGAGAGAGCAGAACTGCCGTTTTGTAAGGTGCGTTGGTAATTGAAAAACCTCTCTGAACTCACCCCCACTTTTCACGTCAGTGAAGACAGCCCGCGCCTTCACAACCAGTGACTCTTCAGCAGTTATTCAATTCAATTCAATTCAATTCAATATAACTTTATTGTCTGTCGATGGCAGAAAATTTTCTTCTGGCTCACACACACACACACACACACACACACACACACACACACACACACACACACACACACACACACACACACACACACACACACACACACACACACACACACACACACACACACACACACACCCCTACATTAATTTATCTAGACATACAAATCCATACATACTAAACACAGATCCTAAAGTAATGTGTGATGCCCAAGTCTAATACTATGCAACTAAACTAAGAAATCTAAACTAAAAGATGGCAAGGGCATAGCGGACATGACACAGCTGAGGTTAGTAACTGGTTATTGGTTAGTAACTCTTGAGGGGATAGTTACTGGCACTGGATAGGATGAAGTGAAGACAAAGTCGCACGAACATCAGTCACTCGTCTCTGTATTGTTATTTATTCATTCAATGTATCTGGTTTCTTGTAAGTTTTATCAAATCAAAATTTAGTTAAGGGTATGTTAATGACAACTGCTGTAAAATTATTTTTTCCTTCGGATTCGGTGGTGGTGGTGGTGGTGTTGTTGTTGTTGTTCTTGTTGTTTTGTTTTGTTTTTTGTGTTTGTTTGTTTGTTTGTTTGTTTGTTTGTTGTTTTTTGTTTTTTGTTTTCTTTTGTTTTGTTGCCGTATGTTTGTTTGTTTGTTGTTTTTGTTTTGTTTTGTTTTTTGTTTTGGGTTTTGTTTTGTTTTTGGGCGGGGGGTCTGTTTGCTCTTTTTTTGTACGTGAGCAGAAATGCAATTTAAGGACACCCCGCCTCTAGGAGAGACCACGAAAAACCCGTAGCTAAGAGATGACGTTTGACTCAAAAGAGAAAATGTGCTAGCACACTCCCAAAAGCCGGTTTCCTGTGAGCGACAGACTAGAAGGATATTGCCTGACCTTGGTCGCGAGCTAACATTCACTATGGGAAGGTCAAAAGCAACAGGGAAAAAAGAGAGCGTTGGGTGAACAAACGGCCGCCTTTCAAAGTTCAAAGAACAGTGGATTTGTTCCCTGATTTTAATCCATGGCAGACGCCACTACGCTGTGGCATGATTGCCGCCTTTCAATCACCCTAATGTGAATTGCATGAGGTGATTTCTTTTGTGTGTGTGTGGTCGCACAAACAAATATTAGGATGGATATTAAATGACCCCCCTACGGTCTTTCCAAGCAGTTTTTGTTCACGATTTCGAGAGAGAGACAGAGACAGAGAGAGAGTATACCGTGCAAAACGAATCTTGCACGCAGAATTCTTTCGTGACCGAAAAAAATAAATTAAATTTATTTATTTATACGGGAGTCAGAGAGGCGAACAGACATGGCAATCCATGCAGAAAGAAGTATCACATACAGACGTTTTGTATGGACGACCCTGGTGCTATCTGATTCTCGTTTACGTCATCTAAGACCACCAACGATCATCGACGTGACAACGGGCACTTATCTCTGGCAGGTCGTGTCATGTCAACCCCGCACAGTGGTGTCACCGCTTACACAATGGACGAGAAGCCTTCATCGTGAAATCTGAGACCCAAACTGACATGACAATTTTAAAGAATTTTTAAAAAATAAAGGTTTCAAAATCCATAACGGTGTGCGGTAGATGGGGCAGATTTCTCTTTTAAAATAATTCATCATCACCATCGTCAGCATCGTCCTCTCCCTCTCTTTAAATCTAAGGCGTTCAAACGTAGAAATACTATTCTCAGTTAATTATGTCGGTTGGTTTGTGCAGTACTGATGTACGTGTGCTTATGTCACTGTGATTATTATGTGAACCCTGCCGTGTGCACGTATACCCATACCCACCAACCTTTGCATGGGCCCACTTGCCTACGAAATAAACTAATTCAATTCAATTCAATTCAACTCAGTTCAATTCTCTCTCTCTCTCTCTCTCTCTCTCTCTCTCTCTCTCTCTCTCTCTCTCTCTCTCTCTCTCTCTCTCTCTCTCTCTCTCTTACCCAAGCCTGGCCAAGGTAGCATGTGAACCTCACACAGAAACAAAAAGAAGGAAAAACAAATAGCGATAGAATGAAGGAAACCAATTCATCCGCTGATATGAACTAGCTGCATGAGCCTACTTTCGATCGAACAGCAAATCAATCTGACCTTCTATGGTGCCAGAAACTTCAAAAGGACCCGTCTCTTTGGCTCTGGAACACTACTGCAAGTGACTCCATACTGGTGCTAGGGGGGTACTTTGGACATGTATTGAGAAAGGTGCCTAACACAGTTTTCCAATCAACTTTGGATTACTTCTATTGATGTCTCACTGGACACAGGAGTCGGCCATTGTCGGGGGAGGGGGGGGGGTACGCCAGGGGGGATGTATTGACAGTTCCTGCTCACTAAAGTCCACGTGGGCTGTAGGAAGACTATTGCCGATATTGGTCACACTAAGAACCACAGGAATCACGCAAGACAACATCACTGATAGTGAAAATACTGCAGTATTCATAATACTGAAGCAAGGCGAATTGCAATGCTAATTCTAACCATTCCTTGATTATTTGGCGGTGGGCAGTGTATGCAATTAAGAAAGAAGTAACGCGCCGCTGTATGAGCAAATACGGAATTATTCATCACGAGTGACTGGTCTGTGTCTTTGAGTGAACAGCAGGCAACGTTGGCACTTTTGTCTAGGACTCCGTGTTGTGATTCCAAAGACTGTATGAGGGAATGCCTACATGTCGGCCGCTTTCTGTTTTATTTTTGTTTTGTTTTGATTGTTTTGGGGTTGTTGTTGGTTGTGGTGGTGGTGGTGGTGGTGGTGGTGGTGGTGGTGGTGGTGTTTTTTGTTGTTGTTGTTGTTGTTGTTTTTGGGGGGTTTGTTGTGGTTGTTGGGTTTTTCATGCCGAAGGGCGGGGTTTATTGTTACTGATGTTGTTTGTTCACTTCTTTTGTTTTGTTTGTCGGGGTTGTTGTTGTTGTTCTTCTTCTTCTTCCTTGTTGTTGTTGTTGTTGTTGTTGTTGTTGTTGTTGTTGTTTTGGGGGGGTTTGTTGTGGTTGTTGGGTTTTTCATGCCGAAGGGCGGGGTTTATTGTTACTGATGTTGTTTGTTCATTTCTTTTGTTTTGTTTGTCGGGGTTGTTGTTGTTGTTCTTCTTCTTCTTCCTTGTTGTTGTTGTTGTTGTTGTTGTTGTTGTTGTTGTTGTTGTTGTTGTTGTTGTTGTTGTTGTTGTTGTTGTTGTTGTTTTGGGGGGGTTTGTTGTGGTTGTTGGGTTTTTCATGCCGAAGGGCGGGGTTTATTGTTACTGATGTTGTTTGTTCATTTCTTTTGTTTTGTTTGTCGGGGTTGTTGTTGTTGTTCTTCTTCTTCTTCCTCTTCTTCTTCTTCTTGTTTGTTTGTTTGTTGTTGGGTTTTGATTGTTTTTTCTTTTTGTCATCGTTTTTGTTTGATTTGTTTGGTTTTGTTTTTGCTTTTGTTTTTTTCTTCTTTGTTTTGTTTGTTTTTCGTTTTCTTTTTTGTGTTATTGTTTGGTTTTTGTGTTGTTTTTGTTTTGGGTTTGTTTGTTTGTTTGTTTTTTTGTTGTTGCTGTTGCTGTTGCTGATGTTTGTTTGTTTGTTTGTTTGTTTGTTTGTTTGTTTGTTTGTTTGTTTGTTTGTTTGTTTGAGAGGGGAGGGCGGTTATGGTCGTAAAGATGTGAACGCGTCTCATCATCTGACCACAATCTCAGTAGTTTGTTTTGAATATCCGAAGGACTGCCGGCGCCAGCTAGGGAAATACCTTATGAACGGGAACCTCGTTTATAATCAGCTGCTGGGTAGGTCTAACTGGGCAGATAAGGCATAAACATGATATCCGTGATCGACAGTCCCCATCCAGCCCTACACCCCCTTCCTCCACCCACCCTCTCTCTCTCTCTCTCTCTATGTGTGTGCGCGCACTCGTGTGTGTGTGTGTGTGTGTGTGTGTGTGTGTGTGTGTGTGTGTGTGTGTGTGTGTGTGTGTGTGTGTGTGTGTGTGTGTGTGTGTAAGAGACACTGAGACAGACAGACAGACAGGCAGAGACAGCCTTAAACCTCCCACCAGCATGCTAAATCATGGAGCGGCTTCCAAAAGCTATTGAAAAACTTTTTTTATGCTCCTCTCAAAGAAAATGGAAAACAGTCCGCAAATGTATGCGGGCAGCATTGAAAAGCCAGAACCTCGGTTGTATAAAGACGCCTATGAGGCTCTGAGGCGTATGTTTTACACTCGGAACGAATGACTTTGAATGTGAGATTAAAGTCTTTCTGCTGTATGTTAACACAGAAAGAGTTGTCAGCATACGCCGAAAGAAGTTGGCCAAACACATATGGACATATCGAAGTTAATTTTGCCCGCCCCAACTGAATCTGCATGACTTTGTATGTGAGATTAAAGTTATTCTTATTTTATTTTAACACAGAAGCAGGTTTCGTCATACACAGAAAGAAACTGGGGGGAAAAAACACATTATCCAAGTTAATTTTGCCGGCTCTGGTTGAATCTGTAGACTCTCGTAAAGATTGCGTGGAGCAAATGAGAATAAATTGAGTAGGCTACCTGAAAATCGGCGTTGATCTAGCAAAGCTGGTGTTGTTCTTTTCTATATAATGTCGAAACGGGATGAATAATTATGGTAACAATAATAAGTTATTCGGGAGTCGTAGGGAAAGCAAAAGATCAGAACTGATCAAGTTGATTTCGATGGATTTGAGCACTTTCGCAAACGCAAATTTCAGTGCAGGCGCTCGCTCTCTCTGTCTGTCTGTCTGTCTGTCTCTCTCTCTCTCTCTCTCTCTCTCTCTCTCTCTCTCTCTCTCTCTCTCTCTCTCTCTCTCTCTGAGTCTGAGTCTCCAGGCAATGCGAGGCAATACGAGACACTGAGGAACGATCTGGTAATGCCCCGGTCGCGACTTGACATATTCAAGTCCAGCCTGTCTTAAGCTGGAGCAAGGGAATGGAATCTGCTTCCAAAAAATTTAAAATCCACCACGTCTGTTAATTCTTTCAGGGCCCGGCTGCACAAGCACTTATTACACCAAACCCACTAGACCAGGCCGAATAAACCCTATCACCCAGAGCGCTTAACATTTTCTTCTCAAAAGTTTTGTGATATTCACACATCATACCTCTCGACAGTATACATAGATACACTACCGTCAGACATCTACATTGCCAAACAATATGTCCATGAAGATACGTTGATTGTTTTGCCCGTTATACCCGTTTTTGCTTCTTTTGTATTGTGTTGATCATTTATCTCTGTGTATGTGATTTCTTTGTAGTTTAGTTTTCCTAGTTTAGCAAGGACAAGATGGAAGACAGGTCGTTGTACATATATCTTTTTATGCTTGGAAAATATAGTATCGTTTCGTTTCGTTTCGTTTCTCTCTCAACATATCTCCATATGTCCCAAAAGTGTGTACTTCAAGTTCGTCTAGTTCAAATTAGTCATCGTCAAATGTCCGCTTCAAAACCGAAAAAAATAATCAAAATTAACACTTGAATCTGTGTTGCGTTGTGCACTGTGTGTGCACTGAGTCATGCTTTTAAACGCGTGAGTTTTGCTTTTTGATAATGGGATTGTGGTCATTACATCGAGGCTTGTCCTTATCCGAAGCGTGAGTGTGTATTCCCAAATACCGTCTATCAAAGTTTATCACCCAGAGTCAAAATTTCTTCAGGAGAACTCTGTTGATCACACTGTCTATCCTGTGACACTCGAAGGCAATTATGGAAGATAAATTGTCAGGTCTGCACGCCAGGAGCCGCCTTAATTTTCACAAATACGTGGCCCAGCCCATAACAAACAAATACAAATACGATTACTCTCTCTCTCTCTCTCTCTCTCTCTCTCTCTCTCTCTCTCTCTCTCTCTCTCTCTCTCATCCACTGTCGTCTTTCACCCCCCCCCCCGCCCCCTCCCGCCGCCCCCTGGGACGCTGTCTGGTTTGTTCGATGTCCTGGGCACGGACCCCCTGCGCCACCGTGGCCTCAAAGAGATAAAACTTGTACCTACCTGTGACGTGAAATACGTGGTCCGGGTGACAAATGGGTGGTGCAAACTCTCCGAACGTGTTAAAGGTGCATGATGTCAGATTCCTGTCTCTGCACACAGACTCTTTTAGCAAAGTTCCAATCTGACGGGCATATTCTGTACTTACTGTGCTAAGGACTTTTTTTTTTTTTTTCGTTCGGTCGTTCGTTCGATCGTTCTCTCTTCTTTCATTCATTTAATCCACCCGTTCTTTCTTCTTTCTTTCTCCTTCCTTTCTTCACTTTGTTTCTTCCGTCATTCTTTCTGTCTTCCATTCTATTTTCCTTCCTCTCCTGCTTTCTTCGGTTTGTAAAATCTTCATGTCTTCCTTGCTTTTTTTATCTTACGTTCGGTTTTTTTTTTCTCTTTCTTTCTTTTGCTTGTAGTAGTAGCAGTAGTAGTGGTAGCAGTAGTAGCAGCAGTAGTTGTTGTTGTTGTAGTAATACTAGTAGTGGTAGTAGCAGCAGCAGTAGTAGTAGTAGCAGTAGTAGTAGCAGTAGTAGCAGCAGTAGTTGTTGTTGTTGTTGTAGTAGCAGTAGTAGCAGCAGCAGTAGCAGTAGTAGTAGTAGCAGTAGTAGTAGCAGTAGCAGCAGCAGCAGTTGTTGTTGTAGTAGTACTAGTAGTGGTAGTAGCAGCAGCAGTAGCAGTAGCAGTAGCAGTAGTAGTAGTAGTAGCAGTAGTAGTAGCAGTAGTAGCAGCAGTAGTGGTTGTTGTTGTAGTAGTACTAGTAGTGGTAGTAGCAGTAGCAGTAGCAGTAGTAGTAGTAGCAGTAGTAGTAGCAGTAGTAGTAGCAGTAGTGGTTGTTGTTGTAGTAGTACTAGTAGTGGTAGTAGCAGCAGCAGTAGCAGTAGCAGTAGTAGTAGTAGTAGTAGTAGCAGTAGTAGTAGCAGTAGTAGCAGCAGTAGTGGTTGTTGTTGTAGTAGTACTAGTAGTGGTAGTAGCAGTAGTAGCAGTAGTAGTAGCAGTAGCAGCAGTAGTAGCAGCAGTAGTAGCAGTAGCAGTAGTAGTAGTAGTAGCGGCAGTAGTAGTAGTAGTAGTAGTAGTAGTAGTAGTAGTAGTAGTAGCAGTAGCAGAAGTAGTACAGGGGCGCCGGAAGATGTTGGGGGGAGGGGGGGCAGAATCTCGGAGGGGGAAACGTTGCCCGACGAAGAAAGTGAATAGCGGGGGGGGGGGGGGGGCGATCAGATGCTGCGCAGACAAAAAAAAAAAAAAAAAACCTTTACGAAGCAGGGAGCCACTGAAAAGAAGTGAAAAGCGGGGGGGGGGGGGGGGGCAATCAGAGGAGCGGACAGCCTTCGGTCTGCAAAAAACAGTTCTCTGTTGGGTGGGATGAGGGAGAGAGCAGGAAGAGGGGTAGGGGAGAGGTAGGGGAAGGGGGGGGCAAGACCATGGCTTTGCCCCCCCCCCCCCTCTTGCCATAGTCACCTGATTTTCCAGGGGGGGCAAAAAGACACTCTTGCCCCCCCTGCTTGGGTACAGGGGGGGGGGGCAGCTGCCCCCCCTGCCCCTCCGCTTCCGGCGCCCCTGTAGTAGTTGTTTATCATTCTCCCTTACTGGGTATTTTGGCGGGCTTTCTGTTTGGTGGCTGGTTGTCGGCCCACCCTTTTGAAAAGTCCAAATGATAAAATGGGTGATTTTTGAGTGGAACTGTTGTTGTTGTTGTTGTTGTTGTTGTTGTTGTTGTTGTTGTTGTTGTTGCTGCTGCTGCTGCTGTTGTTGTTGTTGTATATTAAAAGGAGTTAACTTAGGAGTTGTATTTTTAAAGAGTAAGAATTAGCTTTCATCATTATTCATAACTGCAGTGTTTACTATGCTTATTTTATGCTGTGTAAATTTATTTCTTTTACTTTTTATGACCACCACACCCTAATTTCCCTTATGGTATAATGTGTGTTTGTTTGTTTGTTTGTTTGTTTGTTTGTTTGTTTGTTTGTTTGTTTGTTTGTTTGTTTTGATTTGGTGTGGGTTTTTGTAACATAACCTAAAACACAAACAAAGACAGTCTACCTCAGCTTATCATGTAAAAAAAAAGTTTCATAAACACTGAAGGCAAAAGAATAATAATACTAAGTCTCACCTAACACACTGGTTCTGCACCTTTCAAGTTAGAAAGAAGAAGTAGGAGACACTTGTAGGGGATCGTGTATGTCACTTTAAATTTAATGCACCAAAGGCGGAGAGCGGTGCTGATCCTAAACAAGCCTTGATTGACGTCTGCCGCTGAGGAGTGTTGTTACTGGTCGATTTGTAACCAGGTACGGATCTTCGCTTCCTGCCTTTGTAAATAAGAAATACGACAAAGCAGTGTTAATGACAGCATGACAGCGAGATTAAAACTACACAATCAGCACGTCAGGTTTTCTTGGGGTTTTTTTTTAATTGAAGAGAAGGTCAGGGCGGTTTAACTTTCAAACTCGAATGCGAATGCAACACCTGAATACCAGAGATACTGTTCGGTTGACCTCATGCGATACTTTACCATTAGGCGAGCAGTGGTTCAATAGATAGATAGGTGGAAAATAATATTAATCTGGCGATTTTACGAAATTTTTTTCCGCCATATTCTTTCCCGGGGTCCCCCTGAGTACACCCACCAATTCTGATCGCGATGTGCGAAATCTAAATGAGACATACAGAGAGACACTCTTCGTTTGTACATTTTTAGAAGATGCGCTGCAGAACACAGTGGAACACGATAACCACTGCGCTACCGGGAGGCCCGTCATCGTTCCAAATTTTGACTCGAACCGAAGACCTTAAGAACAAACTGTTTCTCTACGTTTACAGTGTGGAATTTCTTACAGCTTGGTGCTGCTTGCTTCGTTCACGCGCGCAGCAACAGAGGAATGCATTGAAGTGGTAATGTATTTGTACATAATTATATAGATCCAAGCCTCTGTTTCCACTTCTGTAGATCTACCACAAAAGCAGAATGCAAACAAGAGTATGGCAACCGGGGTTTTATGTGTGGGTGAGAATGTATTCTCCAATGTATTCTCCAATCGTTAACGGCCTAAAGGAACCACCCACCCCCCACCCCCAAAAAAAAAACCACTAGCCTCCCCCTCCCCTCTCAACCCCCACCCCCAACCCTCCTTCAAAGGCCATTCTCTGCAAGGTACCAAGTGTGTATCATGCCCTTTTTGAAAGAAATTTGTTGGCTGGCTTATACCCACGCATTGTGCGAGTTTTCAATACGTAATCCGCGAAGAATTGGTGCTACGTTGTTCCCTTCACAGAACTTCCATTATCAGTGATTGTCCGATCTACACGGCTGTATTTATACGGTTTTGAGGTTCCGTGTACTTGCTGGCGATCGATGACAAACGCGCAGAATAAGAATACACACTTTCTTTGTACGTCTGCTGGCGAAACTTGAAAACCTCGTGAATACGACAAAGGGTAGGCAGCAGGGGCTTACAGTTCAGGCACCGGATTGAAGTTAGACACCTGGCGTATAGACGCGCTATGTGCCTGGCCCTGGAACTGTAATACTACATCGTTCCAGGGATGTCGTTTGGGGTCGGATCTCGGCTAAAAGCCAAATTTTGTTTGAAAAAGCCGATAATCTGTCTGTCATGTCGGCTGGCCGAGCCGAAGTTTTCACGAGTGAGTCGGCTCGATTATGTCCGTTTCTGCGAGATTCCTGTGCTGGCTGGACTAATTTCCAAGAAAACGCAACTTTACAGAACTTCTTTAATTCATGGAGGTGGAGGGAGCACGTAACAGTAGGGAATCTAGTCGAAAAACTTGTGAAACTGCTTCGGCAGAGAGAGCCGAAACTTTCTGTAAAAAGCCGAAAACTTTCATGGCTGTTTCGGCTAAATCGCCGAAGAAAAAAATCCTGGCAACATCACTGCGTTCAAGCGAATTTGATGGAAAAGGACGTTAAACCCCCAAACACCCACCCACCCAAGCGAATTTGACGATTCCTGTATGCCGGAACTTCTGTGCTGGCTGTAATGAATGGGGCAAACTGACCCCCTCTGAAAACCGCGTCATGTGGAAAGGAGGTACACTCACACACACACACACACACACACACACACACACACACACACACACACACAAAATGAAAATTTGTTTTCATCCTCACCTGAGAACTTCAGTACTAGAGAAAGGGAACATTATTTCAACGCAAAGGAAACCCCAAAAAGTTTGAAAATAGGCCTATTTTTTTCGAGGCTTCCCTTCCAGAACGTACTATCTCTCTTCTTTCTATCTGTGTCTATAGTACGTTCTGGCAGTGAACGTCATCCATTTCTCACTTTCGGGCGTCATCATCTTCCCACTTTCTGTGAATTACACTTTCAGCCCGTCCCTACAAACAGCAGCGCAGCAGCATCGACATCGGTTTTCAACACGGTAATATTAAGCTAAATCCCACAAAAGCATACAACATTAGGTCAGCGCGTGAGTCCAGCCGTCAGCAGTGTGTCTTGGTTTGTTGCCAGGGTATATATATATACTCCAGGAAATGTTTATCAAGAAACCTAGGATGCCATGCTCGATGTTTTAAAACTTTTGCCACGTTAGCACATCAACCGTGTCAGCTTCAAAGGGAATAGAAATCTTACCTCAACTGGACAAACTCTTTTTATTTTGTATCGAACAGTTCTACTGTAATTCTGTTCTCACCCGTCACCAGTATAAACACATGCCTTCCTTCATCCGCATTTCTTTCCTTCCTGGGGAGCCGGGGTGGTCGAATGGTAGAGTGTTGGACTTCTAATGCTCGGGTCGTGAGTTCGATCCCGGCTGGGGCCAAATATTTGTGCTGGCTTTTTCATCGTTGCCCCGTCTTTGATATCACCCAATGTGGTGGAAAAGGACGTTAAACCCCCAAACACCCACCCACCCCACCCTTCTTTCCTTCCTTCTTTCTTTCTTTTTTTTTTTTTTCTTTTTTTTTTTCCTCTTGGCAAATTGTACCACGCTAGACGAATTAGTTGCAAATGTGGGTTTGATTTCTCCTGTGTTTGATGAAAGAAAAGCTGTCAGAATGGGACGATCGATCAGAGTCAATGGCCTCCATGCAAGCCTATCAAAAGCACAAAGAGAGGCTGAGGGAAGAACTAGGCGGCTGGGATAGATACGGCCGAGCGGACCTGCTGCGAGATAGGCGTTGGGACGCACCCAAATTACTGCTTAAAAAATCGTTTCCGTGGACAGGTTTTCTAAAGTACAAAAAAAGGGTGATCCTAGATGTATTTTGTGTGCTGAATCCAAATCTGAAGAGTTCTCACCTGTAACGATTCGCATTTTTTTAGTATCACCATTTTCTATTTTTAGCACTTGTACTTTTGACTGTGCGCACCTGGCGACAAACAAACTTATGGCATTCTATATAATTCATGGAAATTTTGTTCAGTTTGTTGAAAAACAAACATTCTGGACATGTGAAACAAATCTAAGAGACTATGGGTCTTGTGAAAGGCTTTGAAAAAGAGATAAAGACAGTGATATCACTGATAAGGACAAAGCTGTTCACAGACTAATTCAGTATCAGATGCATGCCACACTGACGCCTCAGGAGCGTGTGTTTGTATACATACATACATACTGTGCCAAAAGCTCCAGGAGAGCATAACAATGAAAATCAAGATCTAACAAGAAAAAATTGAGGACTTCAACACAGATTAGTACTGTATGTATCGTATTTGGGCTTGCTACGCGGAGCATAGCAAAGAGTCATTGAAAGTTGAGCACAGCTATGTCTCCACATGAATGATGCAGCATTACCACAGTATAACTTATCAGTTGATTTAACTTCTAAGTCTGTGCATCACTAAAGTCTTTCAGTGCACTTAAAAAAAAAATCTTAATACTTGTTATGAACAAGTATTAAGTTTTTTTTTTTTTTTTTTAGTGTACTGAAAGACTGTAGTGATGCACAGACTTAAAAGTTAAATCAACTGATAAGTTATACTGTGGTAATGTTCATAACATGAAAAATAACCACAGACGCGCAAGACATTTTGTTTATGGAAAGAAGACTTTACCCAGTAACCCCATCCAGAGATATATAAAACTATAATAAAAAGGAATAATAGAAGTATTTAAACCAACAAAACCAACCAACAAGTGAGAAGAGGAACACTCAAAGTGGTATGATGAATTTTATTTTTTATTTTTTTGTGCATTTCATGTATGAAGATGGAGTTGAGAATGAGCATGAAAGATGATGTGAAGTGATGGGTTAAAACGTATGATTTGTAGTGTGTATCAGTGTACGTGTGTGTAGGTTAGTGTTTATTAGTGTGAGTGTGTGTTGGTTTGTTAGGTGTCTCCAGAAGTGGTGTGCGTGGGCGTCTGTATGGGTGTGTGGCTGGGTTTGGAAGTAAAGTATTTTTCTGCAGTGTGGTGGAGGTAAGAGTGGTCTGTGTAATCTGTTTGGTGTGGCGTATGTGGGTGTTGTGTACGGTTGTCGTGGTTTTGGTGCAGGGTATTTGAAGTGTGATGAGGATGTTGTGGGTGCAGATGTGGATGTGAATGATGTGTGCATATGTGTAGATGAGGATGGTGTAGATGCGAATGTGGAAGATGGTGGCATGGGTGTAGGTTTGTTTGATGAGGGCGGTGCAGGCAGGGGTACAGATGAGGTTGGTTCAGGTGTATGCGTGGATGAGAGTGGTGGTTTGGTTGCAAGTGGTGCAGATGTGGATGTGTGTGAGGGTAATGTAAGTGTATGTGTGGATGAGGATGGTGCAGATGTTGATGTGGGTTGTATGTGCACAGGTTTAGGTGAGGGTGGTGTGGATGCAGGTGTGGGCGTGCACAGGTGTGGTGGTAGGGGTGTGTTCCTAGTGTATGCATCAAGTACTGTCATGTGTGGTGTGTGTTCCTGTGTAATCTTGTGTTTGAGTCTGTCCATTATGTTGTCTGTAAGTGTTGTAGTGTTAAGAAGAGAGTAGCCTTGATTGTTGTGATATGATTGAAGGTCCATGGTGCAGTGTAGAAGAGCACTTTTGATTCTGAGGTTGATGTCTGTAAGAAGTTTTTGCATGAAGAAAGGTGTAGATCTGGGTAATGTGAGCTGTGGTGCATATGTAAGTGGTGCTGGGAGATTGTTGTTGTTGTGTGAGTGGATGCCAGTGATGAGTTGGTCTAGTTGGTGTGCAGTGTAGAAGTGTTGCAATGCTGTGTCAGTGTCTGTTGTGTACGTGTCCATGGGTTTGTCAAATTCTCTAATAATAATATCCAAATCCTCTGATGTCAGTCTGTATTATGTTGTGGTTTATGTTGCGTGTTCTGTGTTCAGTTTGTATCTGCGGTGTGTGTTATGGTTCTTATTGAGTGTTCTGTGTTTATGTCTGTGGTGAGAGCAGTTGTGTGTGTTGTGGTGTGAGCTGGAGTGTGTTCTGGTGTTGTGTAAGTAGAAATATTGTCAGGTGATGATGATGATGAGAGTGAAGATGGATAAATGATATTGATGGATGAGGATGATGCTTGTGGTGGTCATTTCTGTGGAAAGAAAAATAAGTAGTTCAGTTAATGTGGTTGTGTCTGCGTTTCTTTTGTCTCTTCTTTTGCAAGTTGCAACCTCTTTGCTGGTGGTGCCTCACTCTCTGGCTCTGTGTGCAACAGAGACACATCCCTTGAAACCCTTCCTTCAATTCTGTGAAGCCTGAAATACATCATAATGCACAATGTTAGAGAAATAAATAAATAAATAAACATACATGCTGCTCATACAATTTACAAAACACACAGTTTGCCGCCGGTAGTTAATGAAAATGTAATGAGAGAGAGAGAGAGAGATGTATTTTATTTTCCGTCTATAATGGTAATGCTACATGCCCTCATGGCTTTTGTTCTTCAATATCAATGAGAAACTTTATCAACTGGAAACTTACCGGGCTGAGTCAGTGAATCGGTTGTAACATTGCCTGTGAAATCCAACACCTGCGTCAGAAGCCTCATGCAAACTGCTACATGACTCTGCAGATGTTGCGACGAACACGCGAGCCACGTCACCTTGAGCCCCTACCAGACGCTTCCATTTGTTCGAGAAATCTAGAATTCTGTCAAAAGTTGTCTCTGTTAGGGCGCAAATCGCTTTATCTTCGTTTGTAGCACTAAAATGAATGACACAACGTACTTTTGCAGCAGACGCCGCCGAGAGCGAAGCAGACGACGCCATGCTGATACTCCGCACTGAAGCAAATAGGCTTTTTTTTCATTGGTCAGAAATCAAGCAAGCGGCAATCACAACTCAGCGGTTGTAGTCTCCCTTGTGTTTGACAGAGCTCGATTTTGGCAGATTATAACAGACGATTTCTATAAAATGCGAATCGTTACACGTGAGAACTCTGCGGTTTTCAAAAAAGAAGGTGTTGATGAGCTGTGTCATAAAAAATCTTGTACTTTAGTAATACCGTCCACGGATTGAAACAAACGACATCTCCGTCCTACTGCCTAAGAGGGTAGAATCAAAGATCTTGGAAACATAGAATGAATAGAGCACGTTTCTGTGAAATCCCTCAGCGAGGAGGAGAAATGCAATTCTCAAAATGAGTACGATGTACATTTTTTTTCTTCCCCCTCCAATGTACATTGTTGTTGTTGTTGTTGTTGTTGTTGCACCTTTTTCCTTCTCCTCCGATGTATAGTCTTGTTGTTGTTGTTTTTGCTGCTGCTGCTGCTGCTGTTCTTGTTCTTATTGTTGCTGCTGTTGCTGTTGTTCTTGTTGTTGCTGTTCTTGTTGTTCTTGTTGTCGCTGCTGTAAATGCTACTGCTGCTGTTCCTGCTGCTGCTGCTGCTGCTGCTGTTGCTGTTGTTGCTGTTGCTGTTGTTGTTGCTGTTTTTGTTGTTGTTGTTGCTGCTGCTGCTGCACTGCTGCTGCTGCTGCTGCTGCTGTTGCTGTTGCTGCCGCTGCTGTTGCTGTTGTTGTTGTTGTTGCTGCTGTTGCGCCAATTTTGTGGGACCCATAGCCACTCTTCCAAACATTCTTTCTTAACTAGATCATTGACCCGCAAGAATTTTATTCCCATTACAAGTTAATGAAAAAGCAATCAATTTAACGTATGACAAAGGAAAGAAAACCACGACGCACTCACACCTTCATGTCATGTTTTTGACTGACTGACATCAATCATTTTTTTGTATGAAAGGGCCAGTACCATACGTGTTTCGCTTGTTCGCGTTAACCTGTAGACCCATGTATTGAAGCATTATGTGCTGGGTTCTATGGCCAGTTTTGTTCAGCAGGTCAATGAGTGTGACACGGACAAAACTGTGGCCCATTTTCCCAGTCTAATCCAACGTCCATATCGCGTTTGAAAGAGGGGAACGTTTTTGCTGTCAGGTGTAAAACGGATCTTTTCTTTTCAATTAACGCAAGAGGCTCACGCTTGAAGTGCCTGGTCTCAATACCCTTCTATCCAGCGGCTTAACTGGCACAAAGCCCGTTATCAACTCCTTGACGAAAAGAATATAATTACTCACGACAGAGAGACCCTCTGTAGGAGGTGTGCGGGTCGCGGGGTTTAATCAAGACGGCTCGGGGCGTTCTCTGTGCTATTACGAGTCGACGGTTGGTTTCGGGTAAAGCCAGTTCATATAGTACGAACTCTATATACTAGAGTTTGCAGCACACTATCGGAAAACACGGAAATCTTTTGTCCGTGGCGCATTAAAGTTGAGGCAGCATGGAGCAACAAAGCAAAACTGAAACGAAGAAGAACCCGAAAAGGATTACATCTTACTGTTGAAAAATTGTTTACGCGCGGGTAGATGAGTGCTTCAAGCGTTGATTTACGATCTTGTGGTGAAAATTTGTACCAGACGCCATCAGTATATAGTACAGTCCCCTTTCATTGTCTGGGATTTCCCACACCTGTAACTGCAGTCTTTGCGGACCTGTCGGGCGACATAGAAAACGTAGAGCGACTTCGTTCGGGATTTCTAACCGTTGCCACGTCACGGTAGGAGGTTATAGTTGTCAGAGCTTTGATTCCAGCTCAAGTTGCCATCCAACCGACACACAGTCAAAATCCCCGCCGCCCCACTGACTATCCTCCAAAACAGTCTTTGTCAATGTAGGAATCTGAGGCCCCGTTTACATTACAGAGCGCTCTGAGGGCGCCCCCGGAAGCGCACCGTACTGAGAGCGCTCCACGGCGTTTACATTACACGATCGTGGAAGGGGAGCTGTTATGTCACGTGCTCTCGAGGAATGTGACATATTCAAGATGGCAGCGCCCAGAAAGCACGTGTTTTTTGTTTTTTTTGTATGCCTGGCAGAAAAAAAAACGATCTTTCGCCATTTGCAAAAATGGCCTGTTGCTACGGTGACACACTGCCAGGGCCCCACGTGACGTGACGAAAGCGCCCTAAGCTAGAGCGCCCTCAGACTACCCACTGTAGGTAGTCTGAGAGCGGTGCGCTTTCAGAGCGGTTTGTCCAAGTGTAAACGCGACAGGGCGCTCTCAGAGCGCTCTCAGGGCGGTATTTTAAGCTAATGTAAACGGGGCCTGACTCAGGCCTCCTGGGAATGGGGCCGTTCACCAGCCAAAAAACACTCATTCACTGCACGTTACCACAATGCAAATACGTGCCCATGCTCACATCTATCACATGTGGTCCACCTGAAAGGGGAGCGGGGATAGCCGCATGGTAGAGTGCTGGACTCTCAATGCTCGTGTTGTGAGTTCGAATCCCGGCTGGGGCCAAATCTTTGTGCTCCCCTTTTTCTCGTTGGCCCGTCTTTGATATCATCCATACTGACGTGGCGGAAAAGGACGTTAAACTCCCAAACATCCCCCCCCCCAACCCGGGCCCACCCCACCCCACCCCTCCCCTCCACCTGAAAGGAATCCACGTCAAAATTGTCGTATTTTCGAAGTAACATCAGGAAAATTCCGCCATCGTGGTTTACCCCCGTGTGGGTTGGGGTTTGTATGTGTACGTAAGAGAACTATAGAGGGCTTAAAACTAATCATCTCTGCACATCCAGTGCACACAAATGGCTCGGAGCTGTTTAAATGATGTTAAGCATCATTGCATACCACGTAAGCACGTGCAGCGGGACTTCAGTCAAAGTGGCACTGAGCCACGAAAGACGAGAGAGCTTTGGTAAAAAAATATAAAAAAAGACGGGTCATTGTATGACAGAGTTATCTACTGTGACGCCTCGCAATGTTGATCCAAGCGGCTTCAGCGTGATTCAGGGAATGAAAGGTTCCTATGGACCCCAACATAATAAAGGCGCCTTTGATTTTAAAGAAAAAAAAAAGAAAAAAAAAAAGTCTCTCCAGTTGAGTGTGTGTGTGTGTGTGTGTGTGTGTGTGTGTGTGTGTGTGTGTGTGTGTGTGTGTGTGTGTGTGTGAGAGAGAGACAGTGTGTGTGTGTGTGTGTGTGTGTGTGTGTGTGTGTGTGTGTGTGTGTGTGTGTGTGTGTGTGTGTGTGTCACAATGTGTGTGTGTGTGTGTGTGTCACAGTGTGTGTGTGTGTGTGTGTGTGTGTGTGTGTGTGTGTGTGTCACAATGTGTGTGTGTGTGTGTGTGTCACAGTGTGTGTGTGTGTGTGTGTGTGTGTCACAGTGTGTGTGTGTGTGTGTCACAGTGTGTGTGTGTGTGTGTGTGTGTCACAGTGTGTGTGTGTGTGTGTGTGTGTGTGTGTGTGTGTGTGTGTGTGTGTGTGTGTGTGTGTGTGTTTGTGTGACAGTATGAGTGTCACAGTGCGTGTGTGCGTGTGTGTGTGTGTGTGCGTGTGTGTGTGTGTGTGTGTGTGTGCCGTGTGTGTGTGTGTGTGTGTGTGTGTGTGTGTGTGTGTGTGTGTGTGTGTGTGTGTGTGTGTGTGTGTGTGTGTGTGTGTGTGTCTCTTGGTTTGGTCGGTTGGTTGGTTGTTTGAAATTCTGCGGCAAATCATCCCCCTAAAAAGAACCCTGTAGCGGTGTGCTTTTAGCTCTAACGAAATCACCACCACCGAGTGTACTGAGCTGCTCAGAAACATGGACAGTCAGAGGATATAATACGTCTGTTTGAATAGGTGACGGGAAGCGACTGCGTTTCGATTTGGCCAAAATTGGAGCCAACCAAGATTTCAGCCCCTTGTAACAGGACGTTCACTCCCACCAACTCGGCTATCACTGTACTATGTTGTTTTGCAAACTATATCAAGAGATAGTTTCTGACAGGTGAAGGCCGTTCGTGGAGATATCTCTGCTGCCAGTGCTCATGTGGAAATGTCTCCTGCATTTTTTTTTATATACTGTACTTCGTTAAAGTTTAACATTTGTTCACCTCGTGTGACTTGAATACTCCTGCAAAACTGACGGGCTGAGACGAAACTACGCCCAAACAACAACAACAACAACAGCAACAACAAAATGCAGAGCAAGCCTGTTCCTGAACAGTCAAAACAAGTTTTTTTGTTTAGTTTGTAGACAAACACGAGGTTTTTCGTCTTGATATTTTTCCTGTTTTTAGAACAGTTCTCCTGTAACAGTTCCCGTTACCGGCCGGCATCACTTCACACAAATAAACTCATGTAGATATACTTATAATTGTTTCTTTCTTTCTTTCTTTCTTTCTTTCTTTCTTTCTTTCATCCCCAAACCCGAAAACAATACTCTAAGGTGTCGGGATTACCACAACTAAAGTAAACATGACATATTAACGGTAACGCAACAGTCAACAACAGAAGCTAATCAGAACCAAAGTCAGTTTTAAAGTCTGAAAGTTTATTCGTCTTAAACGGTCAAATCCAATCTTGACACATTGCTTTCTATGGAAAATGGAGCGACGTACACCCGAAGAAATCAATTTAAAAATGATATTTAAAACATAACCCGACATTTGTTTTCTTCTCGATTAAGAAAAAAATCAAGAAAGAATTTTTTTTTTCTCCTTTGTTCACACCAAGTTCGTAATATTTAGGGGCAAACAATAACATGAAAGATCGAATCTCTGATTATCATAATCGCCATAGCAAACCAGTTCGGGAAAATCTGGATACATTGTTCTCTCAGTCAGCAAAAGAAACTATCAGAGTGAAGTTTAGTATGCAGGGGCGCCGGAACCGGGGGGGGGGGGGTTGGCAGGGGGGGGCAGCTGCCCCCCCTGTACCCAAGCAGGGGGGGACAAGAGTGTCTTTTTGCCCCCCTGGAAAATCAGGTGACTATGGCAAGAGGGGGGGCAAAGCCATGGTCTTGCCCCCCCCCCTCCCCTACTTCTCCCCCTACCCCTCTTAGTGCTCTCTCCCTCATCCCACCCAACAGAGAACTTCTGTTTTTGCGGACCGAAGGCTGTCCGCTCCTCTGATTGCCCCCCCCCCCCCCCCCCCCCGCTTTCCACTTTTTTCGGGCAACGTCCTGGTTCGTAAAGGCTTTTTTTTTCTACGCAGCATTTGATCGCCCCCCCCTCCCCCCCCCCCCACCCCCCCCCGCGCTTTTCACTTTCTTCGGGCAACGTTCCCCCCTCCGAGATTCTGCCCCCCCTCCCCCCAACATCTTCCGGCGCCCCTGGTATGTATACTTCGTACGTTACGTTGCGTCGCGATGCGTTACGTTCCGGTGCCTCAGGTCACGTCACGTTTAGTCACGTTGTGTTACGTCTCGTGACATTACATTACGTTGTGTTGCGATACATCACGTTACATTACTTTTTTTTATCGCTTTTCCCGAAAAGTTGTCAAAGCTGAGCAAAAACGTCCGAACCGCACATACCCTGCAGTGAAACCAACCTCATCTGCCTTTCTAGTTACAAGGAGCTGTCAAAGTGAAGTGCATGTTGTCATAGTTCGATATTTATGCATTAAGTAACGTTACGTTGCGTTGCGTTGCGTTGCGTAGCGTTACATTATCTTGCGTTGCATTGCGTTGTGTCAGGCTGTGTTGCGTTGGGTTGCGTTGCGTTACATTGCGTTACCGCGTTGCGTTGCGTTGCGTTGCTTTGCAGTTCAGTCACGTTGTGTTACGTCAGTTGTGTTACATTATATTACATTACGTTGCAATACGTTGTGTTACTGATATGACGTTGCCTTACCGGCTTGTTTGGTTTTTTCCTTGTTGTTGTTGTTGTTGTTGTTGTGTTTGAAATCGCTTTCTCCTTTAAAAATAAAAGTTGTCGAAACAGAGTGAAAACTTTCAAACCGCCTGCAGCGTCTAGCCGACCATCCCTTGCCTCTCTAGAGTTGACAGGGAGTTCCCAACGTGAAGTTCATCTTGTCGAAAAAGGACCACTTCGTGGCCGCTGGTCCGCACACCTTCTCGAGCGATCTGGCCACCTTTGTCAGATTCGGCGTCTGGAAGGGGTCGCGCACGAAGATGGCCACGTGACTCGCGTCCTTCCAGTGAGCCGCGTTAGGCAAAAACACGTCGAAGTAGACGGCGGCTATCCTGTACAGAGGCAGAAGGGACAATGCTTTCGTTGCGGGGTAATTCCACAGACGTATAGAGATAGACGCGCCGCAGTGCCGGAAAAGTGACGCCGCCGCGCGCCATGTTGCTAATACCTGGAAGTGCCAGCAGCTGCTGTTTACATATCGCGCATAGCATTGGCCAGACGCTATCAGCTGTTTACATAGCGCGCATAACATTGGTCCGCTTTATCTTACGCCACATTTCTGATGACGTCTTTCTAAAGAACTTTGTAGTTCGAACGAGGCGTCCTATACACAGAGCCTCTGAGTTCTGGTATCAGCAAAATGGCCGCCGCGTATCGACACTCGCAAGCAGCGGTGGCACCGTGCGGCGGTGCGTCTAGATCTATACGTCTGTGGGTAATTCTCATCTTTGCTAAGCCAACTTATGTTTTAGAACAGCTCCGCTCGTGGGTGCGCCTGTACTTTGGAAGTACTCTACCTTGATGGTGTTATTTGTACGGACCGACAGAAATTTGAGTTCATGGCGGAATGCGGCCCTGTCACACAGTCTCAAACCACATGGACCTCCATAGTAGTATCATACAATCCCCCCCCCCCCTCAGCGTCATCATCATGCATGATAAGATCTGCCCCAGCTTTCGCCCTCACCCCCCCCCCCCCCCCCCCTCCCTCTTTCCCAACCATCACCCACCCCCACCACCTGGATTCCACCCATTACCTCAGTGTGAGGAATATCACGAGGGTGGGTGGGTGTTTGGGAGTTTAACGTCCTTTTCCACCACCTACGGGTGTAATCAAAGACGGGGCAACAATGAAAAAGCCAGCACAAATATTTGGCCCCAGTCGGGATTCGAACTCACGACCCAATCATTGGAAGTCCAACGCTCTACCATTCGGCCACCCCCGGCCGGCTCCCCGAGGAATATCACCAACTGCCAAAGAATTGGGGGAAAAAAGAAAAAAAAAACGCCGGTGAAATACAGTAGCGAAGGTGGTATAGTTCGCCCGTTAGGGGCTGCAAATGTATACCAGTCAATTCCCTCGATATTTTGCATATAGTAAATTCGTAGAACGAAGTCAGCGCCCACGTGACTTCACCTCGCCAGACCCCGGAGTACATTTGCACCCCCTCCTGCGTTGCGGGGATACAGTCGCCCCCGGTAGTGAACGACTGGAGTTTATTTGCCACTCAGTCCTGCGCACGACTGGTATACATTTTCACCCCCTAGTGGACGAACTATACCAACTGAGCAATACTGTGCCGACTTTGATAGACTTGAATACTCACTCTGCGTAGTCGGTGTCCAGGATGTATATGTTCTCTTGACCATACGGGGTGAGCTTTGTGGTCAGAACTCCGTGTCGTCCGGACAAGGGTTTCGTTAGCCTTGTACAGACGCCGTTGCTGGTCCGGACTTGAGTGTAGGTGCCCGACATGACGTGACCAACACCGGTGTCGAGCGGCGTGAATTCGAAATACGCGGTGAGTTGGCCGGCCGAATAAGGAGGGATGTGACTCTTGTACATGGAGTACCATTGACCTGAAACATAACGGAGGAACACATTGGTAATTAGTACAACTCACAGTCCCATCCGAGAGTAAGAAAAATAATGGGCTGCTCCAACCCCCCCCCCCCCTCTCTCTCTCTCTCTCTCTCACACACACACACACGCACACACACACACACACACACACACACACACACACACACACACACACACACTGACACACACACACACACACACATCCTTCTCCCTCTCGTCCCCCCCCCCCCTCCCGGGAGAAGCGTGTCGCCATCTTGCATGTGGACGGTTCGTTTCCTGCATGGAGTGACTGCGTGAGTGTGCGTGGATGGTTCGTTTGAATGTGTGTGCCGTCTTGCACCGCCTCAAAGACCACACACAACCTCCTGACAAACCGGCATAGCCGAATGGTAGAGCGTTGGACTCTCAATGCTCGGGTCGTGAGTTCGAATCCCGGCTGGGGCCAAATATTTGTGCTGGCCTTTTTCTCGTTGCCCCGTCTTTGATATCACCCTTACGTGGTGGAAAACTCCTAAATACCCACCCACCCAACCTGACAAACCTGATCGACAGTTGTTACCTTGACGAGAGAAACGACTACAGTACTGAGAATGCACACCTTTGTACGTCATAGCAACTGACAGTCGTTTTGTGGGTGGTAAGCAAACCATTTCTTACAAACAACAGAGTGTTTCTGAGGTGAATCGCATCTGAAAATGGAAACACTCAGTGTTACCCTTTATTGGATCTTGATCTGTCTGTATGAAAGAAGAGTGGGTGGGTGCGCGGGTGTTTTGGGAGTTTAACGTCCTTTTCCACCACATACGGGTGATATCAAAGACGGGGCAACGATGAAAAACCAGCACAAATATTTGGCCCTGGCCGGGAATCGAACTTGAACTCACAGCCCGAGCATTGGAAGTCCATCGCTCTACCATTCGGCCACCCCGGCTACCGACTGTATGAGAGAAAGAGGCTGCGCAGTGTACGTACATGCTCAATACAGCAGAACGTCAGGGCCGGTGTGTAATAGTCGAGATTAGGGCTTTTAGCCCCGGGTTAGAGTCTAACCTCGAACTAAACTAGCTCTAGGGTTAAATTTTCTGTTGTTTTTCGTTTTAAATCAGGAAGCGGGACCAATCCAGCAAGGTGCCTGAGCCGTTTTAGAAGGATTTTTTTTTTCTTCCTTTCTTCGCTTCCTTTTTCGTTTAATTTTGCTTTTGGGTTTCTTTTGTCCTAGTCTGGCTTAGGCCCGTAGCCGTGGGTTAAATTAACCTCGACTTTTACATACAGGCCCAGGATGCTTCCAAGCTTTTTTTTTTCCAAATATTTTCCATTCTGTGCATTTGAAACCATGATGCAAGCTGAAACTGCTAGTCTAACCTAGACGTTGACCTTTGACTTTGATGATGCTGAACATTAAAAGGGGTATGGGACTCTCTCTATGTGCATGGTGTATAGTTTTTAAAACCAAATTTCTGTATGTCCTCATTAGATTCATTCAAGGATAGTCCCCATCCTTAAACGGGATAATTCCATCTTGGCTAAGCGAACTTTTATTAGGAACAGTTTCGCTCGTGAGTGCGCGTGTACGCTCGACTGAAATACTCTATCTTGATGATTAGTACAGCTTTTAATGTTGCTTTTAACACTTTGCGTGAGCAGTCGAACATTCAAATTCTACGACTGTTGTTACACTACTGGAGCGCTCAGTGGGGTCGCCGCGTAATCGAAAACACTTCTGTTGGCTCAGTGCCATCGGCGTTACAGACGCTGTCACCGTGACTGTACAGGTGTCTGATTGGTGTGATAATAGTTACCACAAAAACAGCTAAGAACGACCTATTAGTATTAAAAAAAAGTAATTTAACCTTCAACATTCAGCATTTAACATTCATTTAACCAATTAGGTGGCTACACATGAAGCTGTGTCCAATTTTCACTTTCCCAACGACAGAGTCTTAGATCAGGGAAATCTTATCCCACCTAGAAAATGGTGATTGTTGAAGTTCGTCATGGTCAGACCAGTGGGGGGTATTCTACAGCTGTCCTCCCCTCCTCCTGCCACAGCGACGTCCAGCTGTAGCATCACAGCCATCATCGCTGCCAGCATCATCTTCAAATCCGTCGTCAGTTTCATTTTGATCGTGTCTTTGTTGCCCTGTTGCCGCATACAGGAAAGTACAAACCAAATTACAATAACCCCAGAAAGAAATCACCACTTTGCCATGTTACAGCTTAAGTATTTCTTGGCCCGGTTTGCTCCTCCTCCCCCCCCCCCCCCCCCCCCCCATCCCACCCCTTCACCCCCAAAACACCACAATGTTTCGACTTGCTTGACAATTGTGTGGAGTTAAATTTGGAAGTAACCAAGCCTGTCAAAAGTTTTGGACCTGTGGCCATAATAACCAGCATAATGTTCTTGGTCTTCCATTTCCAGTTTTCGTCTTCTTTCTCTTCTCCTTCTTCTACTTTCTCCCCGCAGTTTAGTTCACATGAATAAATGACGAGGTGCGGTGGCCTGGACAACTTACACAATTTCTTCACAATATGACTTTTTCCTGAGACCCAAGCAGAGAACCCCTGACGTTGCCCAAACCAATGAGCAATCAGCCCATACCCACCCCAAAGACACTCGCACAGCCAAGCAGCCAAAGACACATGCCAGGAACAACTTGTCCTTACGGGTAAAAGCCATAGGACGTAAAGCAAGCGAATGATGATGACTTTTTCAGTGGCTGGGGTGCAACTGACGTGCAGTTTAAAACCAATGCGCTGCTCTCACATCACTTACCTGCTACGCCGCAAGTTCAAAGCGATGCTTGGCTCAGCTGACAGTGAGCCCAAGACAAAGGGTCTGCAAACGAAGTGGTTGCATCGGTGTCTGTTAGGCCAAGATAATAGATGCCCATGTTTACGGTTTAGGCACTACCGGAGCGGAAGGGGTGGAGGGGGAAGGAGGAGGAGGGGAGGCTGGGTGAGCGCTGGAGGGAAGGGAAACACGGCTGGTTACTCTTTTTTTCTGTGACATTGAATGTCTTTGGTCCTTAATTGTCCCTCCATCAAGCAATCACAATCGGCATTCCCAGATGACACCAAGAACTAATTATTAATTGCAAGTTACAATCTTTTTCTGCATGCTTATCTTTAAAACACTAGAGAGACAGAAGCCTACTTGGCGCACTTGTGAAATGGGTCTTGGTCAGTTAAATGTTTGTAAAGATCTTATCAATTTCATCACTACGCCAAGTTTGATGCCTCTTGTGTTTGTAGTTTCTGCGAAAACTGTCAACGTCACACTTCACAACAGACAGCTTTAATGACCTTGACCCTCAGTCTGGAAAGGTCTTCTCGCTGTCTATCATGTTGCCAAGTTTGGTGCCTGTTGGCTGGGTTTTTTTTTTTGTTTTTTTTTAAGTTTTCCAGAAACAGCCTGTGTGGCCTTGACCATGAATCGATGTCATTGATTACAGGTATGCCGGTAAAGGTCTGATCATATCTATCATTATGCAAAGTTTGGTCAGTGACCGTCGTTTGAAGAATCTGAGAAAATGCCAATGTTAAAGTTCCAGACAGACAACTTTAATAACCTTGACCTTGAGTCACGGTCAAAATGGTATATTTTGAAAGGTCTTGTCGCCGCTTCCGGTCTGTCAGCTTCGTGCCTCTGCTGTTTGTAGATTCTGATGAAAATGACAATATGACACAGACACACAGACAGACGACGGGCAATTAACTAGGCTCACTTTATCAGCCAAGTGAGCTTATAATGCGTACATTGTGCTGAGTTAGTAAACACAGCATCATTTTGTTATTTTCCGTGGCCTTAAACTTACACACTGACGATGAACTGGGTGCATGATCAACCGCACGGCCACGCTGAGTGAAAACATGGGATATCACTTATCAAAGCTGATGCTCCCTGACGTCCGTAACTTGAAGTGATGAACACTGGTTGGCAAGGAAAACTAACTGAATGAACTAACAGGACGTCCATTTGTGAACAGCAGGATGTCAATAGTCAAGTCTAGGTGCTGAATGACGCCGATCGGCACAGTCGGCGGTCACGACTGATCCAGAGTTGTACCTACACGGCAAAAACTACAGTAACGATGATTATGCGGTATGAGTACTAAACGCCCCATACCGCACGATTTCATTTATGCACCGTGTTGAACTCAGCAGCCAGTACTGAGCAGCCAAACACTATTCGCACGGAGACGTGCAAATAGCGCCGAAACCCAGGGTAGAGGATCTAGCGCCAGCTGAGGGTCACTCAAGCGCCAACTTTGAGTCTGCTATGGATTAGTACTGACGTAAACTGGATTGTTCGTTGTTTATTTTCATGGCATAAAGCGTCTAAAGTCGCCTAGTCTGATGTGACTTTTGCACTGATAAATACTCTGGTGTTTTGGAATGGGGGCAGGGTCGAAGACGTGTGCCAAGAATTTGTTGGTTTTGTGCGTCCTCACTAAGCACTATGATATCACTACTTTTTTCACTCACGTCCCACACTGTTAGACCATCGGTTCCCGATTTCCGCTCTAATAAATACTACATATTTCGATTCCTTATTCAGTTACATTCTCCAAAAAGACAGCGATTACGACGCACAAACACTCAGCAGTCACATCTCTTCCACAATCTTACACTCCCCATCAGAGATAGAGTGAAGCACAAGCTCTTGTCCATTTGTCATGTATCTCTCTCTGGCACTGGTCCTTCCTACCTTTCTGAGCTCCTTCTTTGTTACACTTCATCCAGGCAGTTACGTAGCTCCTCTGACACTGAAGTTCTGTGCACCCCCTCAGTAAGAACTAAAGCATATGGTCAGAGATCCTTTTCCTTTCAGGCTGCAGCTCTTTGGAACCAACTTCCTAAATCACTTAGACACACAGAGTCCAGTGCCAGCTTCACACGCTGCCTCAAAACCCACGTATTTAAAACTGATTACTGATTTACTCTGCCCTTCCACACCGTGTCAGCCTGCTTGTTGTGAGATATTCAAGTTTAACTTTGAATGTTCCCTGTGAGTCTGTGTGTATGAAAGTGGTGTATGTAGTTATGATGTACGGCGCTTAGAGCCTGTTTTCATTTCATGTATAGGCGCCTTATAAGTCGTCATTATTATTATTATTATCTCTTCCACCTTGACCCGTTTCCAAAACTCTGATTTTTTCACTCACGTCCCCGCACTTCGTCAGTCTTGTACACCATCTGTTCTCGGTTTGACACTAATAATATACTATATTTTTCGATCCCTTATTCAATTTGTCTCACAAATCATAGTGGCTACGAGGCACAGAACCTGTTAATACTCAGCAGCCACACCTTCGGAACCTTGCCCCCTTATCAAAGCACTGAGCTCTTCCATTCCGGGCGCACAATTCATCACCGTAGTACACCATGCCGTGCAAGACCTGTAAATACTAAGCAACCACACCTCTTTCAACCCTGCCCCCATCCCCCCCCCCAAAAAAAAAAAATAAAAAAATTCACCACTCCTGTACATCCTCTATACCGACGATTGTAGAAGCAGCATGAGAACACATTGTAAAATTCGCTGATGACAGCGCTATTCTGTCTTTACTGGTTGGTGATCAGCACGATCATGGTCCCGCATTATCTGACTTTGTAAACTGGTGTGACAGATCTTGCCTTGAACTCAATGTCAGCAAAACCCAGGAGCTTTTTGATTTTCGAAGACAGAAACACAGCCCTGGAATTACTGTTATTCATGATCAGAAAGTGGAGTTAGTTTCCAAATATAAGTACCTTGGCGCCATCTTTGACAACAAACTCCCCCTTGGTGTGTCCCATGCCACGAGCCTTTTACTGTTGAGCACTTTCTAATTTCATGTACGGATCTCACTGCGATCCGTGCCAAATATTACTGTGCAGATTCACTGAAGGTGCTGTTCAGGGATGTCCCTCCCGACAGCATCTTCAGTTTCCTGAAAGAGGTCAACCTGTTCTATAAATTATAGACCTCAAATATTCAGTTTTTCACTGACCACCTATGTTAAATTTTTAAGTCTTGAAAGAAGTCTCATTTAGACCCGATAGATTTTTTATATTTATTTACATCTTGTTTTAATGCGGGAATTTTATGTTTTATAGGACCTGGCAGGAAGGGACTTCCATGAGCCGCGAATTAGCCTTTGTTGCTTGCGCGGCGTTAAGCCCTAACTAAACTAACTAACTAACTAACTTGACAACAAACTTACCTGGGATGAAAATACAGATGCAGTATTAAAGAAATGTCAACAAAGGCTGTGTTTTTGGAGGAAGCTGAATTCCTTTGGTGTTGACAAAACCATTTTGACACTGTTTTACAACTCATTTATCGAAAGTGTCTTAACCTTTTCTTTTATATGCTGGTATTTTAATCTTAGTGTAAAAAAACAAAATAGCCTGCAAAAAATTTTACGCATCTGCTCCAAAGTGATCAGAGAACAACAGAGAGATCTGACTGTGTTTTGTGAACAACAGGTGCTGAGGAAAGTTAGTTCCATCTTATCTGTCACCACATTTTACTCCCTGAGTTTGAGTCTCTGCCGTCAGGTCGTTGCTATCGTTGCCCATCATGTAAGACAAATAGACGGAAACTTTCATTTGTTCCCGTTGCCGTCCGTCTACTGAATAATCTGTGATGAATACGGTGTGTGTGTGTGTGTGTGTGTGTGTGTGTGTGTGTGTGTGTGTGTGGTTGTGTGTGTGTTGCTGCTGCTGCTGAATAAGTGTTGTAATTACAATCAGTATTAGGTATGGATGTTCTTATGCATGTTTTAATACTCAGAGCAGTGAATTGTTTTATTTCTTAGTGATTTGTCATTTAAGGCTGCATATAGAGTTTCTTTCTTTCTTCTTAATAGCGTTTGTTATATTATTTTAGAGCCCGCCTGAACATTTAATTGCCCCATGAGGGATAAATAAAGTAATTTGAACTTGAACTTGAAATACCTAAACCTTGAGTGAGTCAGACTTGCCCTACTAGTAGCCGGTACTGAATTACCGGGAAAAAATTAAACACCACGGAACTGCGGACACTATCAGCAAAGACCTTGGAATCAGAGTTTGCTATCAGTATGATCAGTATACCCCAAAATGAAGATTTGAGCACAGACTGATTAGAAATAGGCCTGCCTCTTCCTCATTATTGTCTGTCCACCGATGTCACCGGTCGCGTCAGTTGTGCCAGTGTGTGTTTGTGTGTGTCAGTGTGTGTGTGTATGTGTGTGTGTGTGCCGGTGTGCCAGTCAGTGTGTGTGTCAGTGCCAGTCACTGAGTGCAGTCTCTGTGTGTGTGCCGGTGGGTGCGTGTGAGACGTTTTCTGTGTTTATGTCCGTGTGTGGTGTCTCTGTCAGTTGTAAATCAGGGGCGGCCAGGCTGAAGAATCTACCTCAGCCGCTCTGAGGTACCCGGCTGAGACAATGCGGCGGTGTCAAGTCCCCAACGCGTGCTGTCAGTGCACCCGGCAATGAGAGAGCATGTCAGCAAAGATCTTGTCTTTGACTCGATGTCAGTCAGTGATCATAGCCTCGCCGGGGCGGCCGCCGGCTTGGATTCAGTAGTACTTGAAGTTGTCTGAACACCGGCTGCAAGTCAATCAAAGACACGTTCATGCCAGGCAGTCTTCTTCTTTGCGACTGTGACAATGCACACGAACGCGGCACTGAATACACATTGTAGTTACGTCGACGAAGTGTCAAGGCCGAATTTGACACCGACTGGATGATCTAAACGCTGCTCGGCCGGAATGATCTTGCTCGGAGGGACTACAAACCTGCTGCCTCTATTTTCGGTTTTAAAAATAGAAACTGTTTGGACTCTCTTAGTTGAGGAACAAAATTCTGGTCAACCGGAGACTAACGAGATATGCTTCAGTAACTGTATTGAGAAGAACCTGATGTGACCATTCGAACAGTTGATGGCATTATTCTTACTTTCCCACCGTCGCTGCGTAAAACTGTGACTGAAGCAGCTCGGACTGACAGTTTTTGGGTGGTACTGGTGGCTCCGGTGAAAATACGTGTACTCGAAACTAGTGGAGCCCTGGTAGTGCAGCCGAGGTCGTGCCGTGTATTGAGTCAGTGTGGCGGTTTTCTTGGGTGTGTTTACCATTACCCGTCAGTTTCAGGTAAGCGGCAGGTCTTCGTTATCATGATGGAAAAACCGAGAGATGCCATTAAGTTTGGTCAGGGTTTTTTTGTTTGTTTGTTTGTTTTTTTCTTTTTTTTAAAGAACTAAGACGAAGTACACCGTCAGTCTGGTGCGACAAGTCAGTCAGGGCGGAAGACGGCTGTTTGCAGAACCGAATGTTGTCAGTCATCTAATTCAGCGTGTCTTTGTGACGAGGGTCAGGGGGACTCAGGCAGATGTATGGCTGCATTGTGCATGTCAGTCGTCTGTGCACATTTTGACAGCATGTGCACTTCGATCTGTTTGTCAGTCGCCGTACATCTGGCACACTCCATCTCTCACTGAGACGGTCTCTCTCTCTCTCTCTCTCGTTTCCGGCTGTGTCGGCATACTTACTTACTTACTTAGGCCCCTGGCTCCACGTGGAGCATAGGCCATCGACAACCCTTCGCCATCGCACTCTGTTCTGGGCTATTCTTGCCACTCCAGTCCAGTTGGTCCCCTGCTTATATAACTCTGCCTCAGTGTCCCGCCTCCAGCTGTTGCGAGGCCGGCCTCTCTTCCTTTTCCCCTGTGGGTTCCATGTCAGGGCTTGGCGTGTGGTGCTGGATGCTGGCTTCCTGAGGGTGTGTCCAATCCAGCCCCACTTCCTCCGCAGGATCTGCTTGGCCGCTGGTTCCTGCCCTGCTCGCTCCCACAGCTCTTCGTTCCGGATCTTCTCTGGCCATCGGATGTTGAAGATGCGCCTCAGACAGGTGTTGAGAAATGTCTGGATCTTCTGCTGCATCGTCTTCGTTGTCCTCCATGTTTCGCATCCGTAGAGCAGAACTGACTTCACGTTGGAGTTGAAGATGCGAAGTTTGGTTCTTATGCTGACAACTTTGGATGCCCAGATGTTCTTCAGCATGACCATTGCTGCTCTTGCCTTGCCGATTCTGGCTGTGACGTCTCGGTCTGTGCCTCCCTGTCCATCAACCACACTCCCCAGGTAGACAAAGGACTCTACCTCCCTGATGGGCTCTCCACCGACTGTGACTGGTGTGTTGGCAGTGGTGTTGATCTTCATCAGCTCGGTTTTCCTCCTGTTGATCTTGAGCCCTGTTCCGGCTGATGTGGCTTCCAGGCATGTAGTCTTGTCCTGCATCTGGCTGTGGCTGTGAGACAGGAGCGCCAGGTCGTCCGCAAAGTCGAGGTCATCCAGCTGCGTCCAGAGTGTCCACTGTATCCCGTTTTTCCTGCCTGTTGTGGTGGTCTTCATGATCCAGTCGATGACCAGGAGGAAGAGGAACGGGGACAACAGGCATCCCTGGCGGACTCCGGTCTTCACCTCGAAGCTTTCTGACAACTGGCCGGCATGGGCAATCCTGCAGCTCATGTCTTTGTAGGTGCACTGGATCAGGGAGATGATCTTCCCGGGAACTCCATAGTGCCTTAGCAGCTTCCACAGCGCCTCTCTGTCTACACTGTCGAAGGCCTTCTCATAGTCTATGAAGTTGATGTAGAGGGGGGAGTTCCACTCCAGTGACTGCTCAACGATGATGCGTAGGCTGGCGATCTGGTCAGCGCAGGACATGTTCCTGCGAAAGCCCGCCTGCTGGTCTCGGAGCATAGGGTCGACTGCCTCCCTCATCCTCTCCAGTAGAATTCTGTTGAGAACCTTGCCTGGCACTGACAGGAGCATGATCCCTCGGTAGTTGCTGCAGTCCCTGAGGTCCCCTTTCTTTGGCAGCTTGATGACGATCCCTTCTTTCCACTGGGCTGGCACCTCTTCCTTCTCCCAGATCTTGCTGAATAGGCTGTGCAGCATGTTGACGGCTGTCTCTGTGTCTGCTTTGATGGCTTCTGCTGGTATCTCGTCCGGCCCTGCAGCTTTCCCATTTCTCAGTGTCATGATGGCTTTCCTGATCTCCGCCTTAGAGGGCTTGTCGCAGTTGATGGGTAGTTCTGTCTCAGCTGGCGGGATGTCTGGTGGTGTTTCAGGGATGGGGCGATTTAACAGCTCCCTGAAGTGTTCTGCCCATCGCTTCAGCTGTTCCTCAGTTGTTGTCAGTGGGTGCCCGTTCTTGTCCTTCACTGGTTTGTCTGTCTGCTGAAATTTGCCCGCGAGCTTCTTGGTCACCTGGTACAGGTCTTTTAGGTTCCCTTGTCCAGCTGCTTCCTCTGCTTGATTGGCCAGGTCGTCGATGTAGTCCCTCTTGTCCTTTCTGGTGCTCCTCTTCACTTCTCTGTCAGCTGCTGTGTATTCTTCCTGTGCCTTTGCCTTAGCTCTTCTTGTTCGGCTCGTGTTCAGTGCAGTTTTCTTCTTTTTCCTAACTTCCAGCTTCTGGATGGTATCAGCAGAGATCCATTCCTTGTGTTGGGTCTTTCTCTTGCCAAGGACCTCTTCGCATGTGTCGTGCCAGAGTTTCTTGCTGTGTTCCCACTGTGTCTCGATATCCATTCCACTGTCTTCTATCAGGTCTTGCAGTGGCTGGAACCTGTTGGAAAGGCTGATCTGGAATGCTGCTTGTGTTTCTGTGTTCCTGAGTAGGCCAACGTTGTACCTGGTCCGTGTGTTGTTGGCGTTGGTGTGTGGTGTGTCTCTTAAGCCGAAGGCCCAGGTGAATGTTTTGGTTTGTTGCTGTCGATGCTTCTGTAACGTTATGTTTTTTACAGGTAGGGCTGTTAACCCTACGCAAACCCGTTTAGCCTCTTGGAGAGGTGGTCCACATTCGTCTGACCTCTACCCTTCGACCTGTCCAGCTTGGGTGACCCTGCCAGGAGCACGTGCTCCCGCTGGCGTAGCTCTCTGGGTCATTGAGGTACACAAGCCACTACCCCACGACAAGGGTTGGACCATGTAGGGTGTGTCGGCATAACAAAACAAAAAGATCAGCTTGCCCCAAGGCATCAGTGAGGAAGTGCCTTACTCCACAACCCTCGAAGTGGAGTATGATCACACAGTGGTGTGTGTGTGTGTGTGTGTGTGTGTGTGTGTGTGTGTGTGTGTGTGTGCACGGTGTGTCGCAGTGCCACGGTTTGTATCAGTGTGTGTTTCACTCTCTCTCTCTGCGGTGTACTACAGGGGTACTGATGTTTAGAATTTATGCTGTATATGTACGGAACCGTTATTACTGATTATTATTATTATTATTATCACTTTTATATATTGCACTAATACAATGTAGTAATGCTGAAATGACTTTAAGACAAGTTTACGTAGTAGTATACATCACACTATTTTCTTGGTCATCAGGCCAGATCACAAAACATCATGGCTGAGAAGCCGTTACTGGACCCTGTGGGAAGCGATGATGATGCGTCCTTCCAAGCTGAGGTACTTGCACCATTTCACTGTTCAACTCATGTAAAACTTTGAATAAGTGAAATAAGACTGATTTAAGCGGAAGTATTTGTGGTAATATGATAGGTTGCAGTACCTTAGGTATGAAATTCTCCGCATAAGTATAAATGATCCTTCCACGACCAAATCACAGGATATGTTCTCCTTGTGCACCAGCTTACCCCACCCTAATTTTTAAATGAAAGATAAAAATCCATGGGAGCATGCCAGACCTTCGCACCCCCCAGGATGCTTCGTGGTTTCAGCAGTGCACTTCACACCATCTGCAAGTTCTAATATATCATCAGTGCATTTCTTGTCTTCTATTACTGTCTTTTATACCACTCTACTACTATTACAGGTCACGGTCTAAAAATCCGTAATCCACCACACATGGTTTAACTTTTTACCCATGAAACTCACATGTGAATTATCGATGTACCTAAAAAGTACCCATGCACCGCTGCGTAGGAATACACACAGTTTCAGCTGTTGTCTGACAAAATGGAAGCTTCACACTTTGATTTGACATTGAATTGAATTGACTCACACGGCTGTCGGTTCCTAGCCTACAACGAACGGGTCACTAAAACGCGCACCGGTTCGAATCCCTGTGTAGACGCCAACGAAAGAGTGAGGGCCTACACCAACAAATAGAACGCTGACCACTGTGTGTTGCGCATACTCTATTGTTGTGGTCATCGTTATTGTTATTTTTAAAATGACACAAAGTTACGGTTACGGAATCTGTTTCCTTACGGACTGTATTTACATTTCCTTTTGAACCAGCAGTGTGTTTTTGTGTTCGTTGTTGTTTTTGTTGTTGATTTTGCCGTGTGGTGGTGGTGGTGGTGGTGGTGGTGTTCGCTGCTTGGTAAACGTTTAGATGACTTACGTTCCTGCAACGGGGTCATTGTAAAAGGAACTACATGCAACACGGGATTTTAAATGCCTCGTGCACAAAAGTACACAGATTGCGTGCCTGTGGGAAGCAGCCGCTTGGAATGCCGATGTTAGCTTTCAAATCAAGGAAATGCTTGTATGGACGTGGTATAAATAATTTTTCCAACTCGGGGCCCTCCAGTACTCGTTAAAACTCGCAGTTTTTCGGTCAAAATCAACAAACTCGTGTGGCATATTTTCCGTAATCAAGGGGCACCTTATTGTGAAAACTGTATGTTCTCAGCCAGGAACACAGATGTATGCCAGCCATGTGCCTCCAGCCTACGCTCCCCCGATGGCTCCTCCCCCTGGTGCTGTTGGTGGGCCACCTGGGCCAATGGGTGGGTATGTTGGTGGGCCGATGGGCCCAGTGGGTGGGGCTGTTGGTGGGCCGATGGGATCAGGTCATCCACCTCCTCAGCCACATGCCAACACCACAACTGTCATCATCAACCAGCCGGCACCGATGTCGATGAGTACTGGGCCGAGGGACTGGTCGTCTGGGATGTGCTCTTGCTGCGATGATATGGGCTCATGTATGTACAGTACAGCGCAGTTTCTTTTGACATCAGATTAATTCTTTTACTACCACCATCGTCTGGAAAAAGTGCCATGGCTTTGATAGATGCATGTAACCATGTTTACTAAGCTTATGTGTAGGACCAGTTTCGCTTGTGAGTGCTCCTGTATGCTCAAAATATTCTGTCTCGTTTTTTGGGTTTTTTTTTTTTTTTTTACTTTATTGTTAGTGCTGGGTACCGGTACAGAGGACCGTACCGGTTTTTTACCGGTATTTTTGCATCGTACCGGTGTTTTGTACCGGTGTACCGTGCTGACCAATCCTGACGATAACACATGCACTTTAGCAGTTGACAATGACGCATGAGGTTGCGCAGTATCAGTGAATCAAAAAATGGGAGGATTTGTGGAGTGCAAAACAGGAGAAAAGAGAGAGAGAGAGAGAGGTAAACTACACAACTGTTTGTTGTTGTTGTTGTTTTACTTTTCTTTATTTTCCAAAAAAAAATAAAAATGAAGCAGTGACTTAACTAAGCTGGTCAATAAAAGCAGACAACATAGCAGGAGACACTGTAACACAGCAGAACCTAAACATGTAGACATACTGTTTTCATTGTTCAGTCCCAGTTTTTTTTTTATAGAAAGATTAGCCTGTCCACATGTTTAGGTTTCAGCGATGCCCTCTGTTGAGTTACAATGTCTCCTGCTGTGGAGAACACCCTCTCAGATGGCACACTTGTGGTTGGTACTGCCAAGAGGGCAGTGGCCAGCATTGACAAGAGCGGGAAGCGGAAGGAGTTGAGCTTCCACCAGCCGAGAGGCCGGGCATCATTTGGCAGCCTGGGCTCAGCTCTGTACGAAGCCACATCAGAAGAACATATGGGCTTCGGGCTTCTTCCACGTGAACTATGACAGTTATGTCCCTTGCGGTACGTACCGGTACAGCTGGCCGTACCGGTACTGCGTACCACGTCACCGTGCACCGGTATTACCGGTTTGTACCGCCAGCTCTATTTATTGTCGCTTTCGGGAAATTCCCCTGGGGATAGCGCATCGCTGCGGTGCAGCGCCACCCAATACATGTACCTAACTTCTTTTTTTTCATTTTTTACAATTTTTTTGCAATTTTGCTGGGGGAGGAAAACCAGATAACCCAGAAAGAAACCCTCGATGAGCAGCCTGGCAGCCAGGAAAAATCAGTATCACATATCACAAGCTCGTCCTGGGCTTGAACCCACGCTTCATCGCCATGACATTGGTGACGGCCATTCAGTAGCGCAGCAGCTAAATTCGACGCGCTACCTATTAAACCACCGCTCACCCCCAGGTACAGCTCTTAATGCGATACAATGTTGTTTACACTTTGGGCAAGTGGTCAAACATTCAAATTGTGCGACTATTAACCAGTCCCTGTAGTGTATAGTGGTTAGCACTTCGGACTATGGACCGGGAGACCGGGGTTCAAGTCCCAGTCGAGGCAAGCGGAATTTTTTCTACCTAGGTCTGCTCCTACCCAGAGCGGGTGTGCTATGGACCCAATGGGGAGGCTGTTGCCACACAGCCGAGCTTCACCCACTTCACGGGTGCGACTTTGGGGGTGCTTCCCTTGGTATGACATGTCTTGTGGATGATTACACGGCCGGCACTGCAGGTGCCATAGTTCCCGGGCCTGGTTAATGCCGGGATATTTATGACAGGAAGCGTGGAATGTGGCCCTGTCCCGCAGTCCCAAACCACACGGACCTCCATAGCATATCTTACCATCATCCTCATCTCCATCATCGTGCATAATAAGAATTGTCCCAGCTTCCGAGCCCTCCGTGGATTCTACCCATTACCTGGGAGGAACACCACTGGAGCTGGCAAAGAGTTGGGGCAGCAAAAAAAATAAAATAAATAAATTGTGCGACTATTGGTATAACACTCTCGGCCGCCCAGTGTGTTAGTCGTGTCATTGAGAACACTTCTGTTGGTTCTGAGATGCTGACGTTGTGCAGGTGTCTAAGTGGTGTGACACTATAGACACAGGATGATATGTGAGCATTAAAAACACTGCTTCACACTTTTGCAAACTGATCGGCAGTATGTAATGCTGTTTCCACACCTGAACTAGTGGATTTTGCATCCATGCTAGTTATACATGTAGTATACAGCAAGTGTTAGCACAGTGCAGCTTCAATTAGCCTTTGTTGCTTGCGCGGCGTTAAGCCCTAAATAACTAACTCACTCACTCACTCAGGGTGTAGAAAGCCTTGATCTCTTTTGGTGGTGGGAGAGGGGGCAGAGTCCACTGCTCCCCCCCCCCCCCCAACCCCACCACACTCCCAGCCCACTCGCCACCCATAAACAATATTTCAGTGCTCTTTTTTTTCCTTTTTTTTCTTCTTTTTTTGTGTTGTAAACATACCCACCTGCTGATTTCCAGTTCTGCGCCATTATAATGCTTTATCTTGACTGTATTAGCGTTCATATTGAGCTGTTAATGAATTACATACACATGCTACAGTGAATTTGTGAATTTCCTGAAACCCCGGAAATGTTCAGTAAGTTCATGTATTCCCTGTTTTATTTGGGGTGTTACACCCAAAGTTATTACTCGGGTCACCCCTACCATGGTCCACTGAAGGAATTGGACTGGCAACATTGTCTTTGAGCTCAACACGGAGATAGTACATGTAGTCATTTCTTCTCTTTCTCTGATCTGCAAGAGCAGATTTCACACTCTCCATGATGTAGCGTCCACTATAAGTAAAATATCAGCATCAACTGGCCCCCGAAGTGTAGTGGTTAGCACTTAGGACCATGGACCGGGAGACCCAGGTTCAAGTCCCAGCCGAGGCAAGCAGGATTTTTCCAACCTAGGTCGGCTCCTACCCAGAGCGGGTGTGCTGTGGGCCCAATGGGGAGGCTGTTTCCACACAGCCGAGATTCACCCACTTCACGGGTGCAACTTTGGGGGTGCCTACCTTAGTATGATACGTCTTATGATGTGGATGAGTACACGGCCGGCACCGCAGGTGCTGTAGTCCCCGGGCCTGGTTAATGCCAGGATATTTATGACAGAAAGCGTGGTATGCAGCCCTTTCCCGCAGTCCCAAACCACGCGGACCTCACTAGCATCATTTTACCATCATCCTCATCTCCACGCATAATAAAAATTGCCCCAGCTTCCAAGCCCTCCGTGGATTCCACCCATTACCTGGGAGGAACACCACTGGAACTGGCAAAGAGTTGGGGGCAAAAAAAAAAAAAAAATCAGCATTTAGGCAGTTCTACCCTTTTTAACTGATCTTACACAAATTCACTAAAATCAGCCATTAAGATAGTGTAAACACTTCGACAAAAATTTTGGAATTTCCTGAAGTCCCTGGAAATTTTAGGGATTTCCTGAAATCCTGGAGCAAAACAGTGATTACAGGAAATCACCGATTCCACATTTCACTGTAACATATACACTTGCAGGCCTGCTGGGCACGTTCTGTCCCTGTATTCTGGCGAGTCAGGTGGCTGGTGACATGGACGAGTCGATTTGCGTCCCGTGCTGTGTCCCTGGATGGCTCATCGTGCTCCGCACCAAACTTCGCGCCGACAACAATATCACAGTGAGTATAACCCAAAGTCTCCACTTTGCTGTAATTTGTAAGTGAAGCATGCTGTTTACCAACTGTCTGCTAAGCCTGTTGCAGCCTAGTTGCATCAACATCCCTGTAAAGCTGCTGCCATCTGGAAAAAGGGTGTAAGCATCTATCAGATCCATGGCACTTGAGCGCTTTTTCCAGGTGATGGTAGAGACCTATGCAATTATGAAGGAACTTGGGGAGGAAGAAGTATATGTAGAAAATTTTCTCATTCTCTTTTCAGGTATTGGTTTTGCTTTGGGTTTTTCTGCACTTTCTGTTGCCCAGTGTGAAACTTGCTGGCACTATCATGACAAGTTCACCCATCCACATGTTCATCCATTTGCTGGAGCTTTTGACATCAGGGTTGTGTAATGTGGCATACTCTGCAATTTTTTTCACTAACCAGCAGGTGTTCTCTTGTTCAAACAATCCAAAATTGCGACCTTGCAGCAGATAAATGACACCATCGCATGATGTGCGCATGCTGTTGCATCCTTTGTGCGTTTTACTGAAAAATGAACCCCAGTATACGTCAAAGGAAAATGTGCCAGTGAGGATGATAAACAGGTGTAGTGTATTTTTGTCATGTGATGTACAGGTACTATATCATTTCTGCTTTCAGGGAACAGTTATGGATGATTGCTGCAAGGTGTGTTGTTGCGGAAACTGCGTCCTGTGCCAGATGGCTCGCGAGCTGAAATTCATCAGGATGTCCTACCGGCCTGCGTTCTGAACAGGCAGTTGATGGAAAAGCTGTCCTTGTGGACATTCTTTAAGGAAAGCTTCTATTTGTGATGTCTGACAGTTTTCTGGATTTCATGGTTTTGCATTGTTGGAGGATGTCAAAGCACCTGTATAGCACCTGATGCAAAAATACATGTATGCAATCACATTGCCATCCCAATATTGCAGGATGTGGTTTAGGGATATCAGCACACACTTACAGCACCTGTTGATCTGACTGAAAATACATGTACTGGAGCAGTCACACCTCTGCATCATACTTTGGGATGTTGTGGAATATCAGCAGTGTTTCCTTTGATTCTGAGATTAATGCAAGAGACCCTCCCTCCATATTTTTGATGGTCCTTCTGTCAATTTGTAGGGTCCGCGGTCTTGTGGTGCAATAAGTCTGTTTAGCTGTGGCAAATCACAATAACTTTTGAAATTCTTGTTTCGCTAAATAGCCTACCAGTAGCTACAAATTACAATTTTACAAGTCTTAAAGTTCATATCGGGGGAGAGGAACAGGCGAAGTCATTGTTTATCAGTCACAAAGAGTCACAGAAAGAATCTCGGATTGAGGGAGAGAGAACAGAACAAAGCAGGCGCACTAATTTCCAGCACATGTATCATGTGCAGAATGTTAGTTCTTTGCAGGATTGACCCAATCCACCGTGACTGAGTGAGTTTCAGACGCTTTGTTTAGGCAAACTCAGTTGTTGTTTCGGTGGTAAGGTTATTGTCCACTTCTTTCCTCTTTCCCTTGTTTTCTCTCTGGATCTGTTTTCAGACACAATGAGCATCTTCTTGTTGAGGCTTTCTGTTGAGAGCCTGTTTCTCCTTGTGATTTGGATCGCGGATGGGGGGAGGGGGGTGGGGTGATTGTGCGCTGTTTAGTCAATGATAGGTGGGCCAATGGTTTTGTCGGCCTCCTCTGTTAGGCTGTTCCACTCCAACACAGCAAAAAAGGAGTTTTCATGGTTCTCTGTCCTTGGTAAGGGCACTTTGAAGCACTGAGTGTTTATGATCTGATGTGTTCCACAGTCTAGCACAAATGGTTCTTTCAATAGATTCCACTGGTGTGAGGAAATAGGAAGGAGGGAGTGCCTTCGCATGAGCGCAAGTCTGAGGTGACGCCTGCGATCTTCAAGTGTCCGGAAGCCTAGAGTCTTAAGAATGGATTGGATGAATTCTGCTTTTCTGGATCTGTAATCATTAGTGATAAACCTCACTGCCCAGTGCTGAACCCGGTCAGGGCTGTTGATGTCATTTTTCTAGAAAGGATCCGGAACGACAGCCGTGTACGTGACTGTAGGGGGACATTTAGGCTAAATATGCTGTACGAGAGCAGGAACGAAGGTATCAGTGTAGGAAACCTAGGGTCTGGTTTGCTCATTTTGTTATTTGTGTGTGAGCCATGTCAAATCAGCACTGATCTGGACACCAAGGCATGGGATGTGATCTGCTTGCTTAAAAAAGTATGGTTCCATTCAGCTGGTACAAGTACTTCCTTTTGCTCCTTACACTGAGAATACAACATTCAGTGATGTTAAAACACCTGTACATTCTCTGGACCTTACCTCTAGCTGTTCCAGGTCTTCTTGGAGTGTGATCTGGTTTTGATAGCCGTTTTATCTCTCTATACAAGAGGCAATCATCCACTAAAAGTCTCGCTTGCAATTTTCTGGTAGATGGCGGGTTGTTAATGTGACAAAAAAGTAACGGTCCAAGTGCAGTGCCTTGAGGTACACTGCGTAGTACTGGTGTCTCGGCTAATGTTTCACCTTCAGCACTCCATGTACCTGCATTGTCCATCCAAGGAGGATGTTTTTAATCTATGTTTAGACACTGCCGTCTACACCATAATTCTTTGGCTTGATTGCGTTTCTGTAGGAAAAGTGCAACTCTTCCAGTGCCTGTAACTGCTGTCACACACTGACTGCAGTAGAGCTTATTTTCTCTGAACTCGCACCATGCAAGCTCTTCAAGCCACTGCTTCTGGAAATTCTGCTGCTTCTTACACTTCGATTTGTGGTTCAGACACTCTAGATGTTTCAGTGACTGCCGTAGTCCTAGTCCTACTTGAAGTTCCTTCATAACATGATCATCAGGCTTTGATGGTAGCGTAGATTTTTTACTGGATACTTGGACAAATATTGTTTGTCACAACAAAACAAACAAGAGGCAAAACCTTCAAGGCTCACGTGTGAATGACACTGGCTACACTCCATCCCCACCCACCTGTACGCAGGCACAAAAATGAAAACTATGTACAACAGATGTACGCACACACAACAGCCGCAGGAAACCGTACAATGCTAACAGAATAGTTTATTAATGATGTTCAGAAATTATGTAACACCACAACAGTCACAGGGGACCACGGAGTGCCCTCAGTGCACTCAATACTGAAGTTTGGCAAAGTGTGAGTTTCCGTGACTTCAGTTTTCCCACAATCAGTGTTTCAAGTGTCAATCCTGATCATCAGCAGCTTAGGAAAAGTCCATTTAGTTGATTCTGATGCCTTCGTTTCCTGGCACTTGAAAATCTGAGCGAAAGATCAACAATAAAATTGTAATAATCAACACACACACACACACACACACACACACACACACACCACAAATACATGTACTTATAAGTTGTCAAATCACTATGCAATTTCATACACCGCATCCCGCAGGGTTTTCATCAGAAAATAAAACAAGTAATAGTAATATTACATATTTATGCCCAAGTTAACTTGGTGTAAAATTAGAATTTATCCAAGAAATGTGCCCTTTTTTCTCTCATTTTGGTGTGGTTTAATTTGTCATTTTTCTTGGATAGCTTTTCGTGGATGATTTGAAAATGTTCAAATTACACAGAGGCTGTATTTTTGATAGTGGTGTTCTAGCCACGGGCAGATGCAGTCCAGTTTTGTTCTTTACCCAGTACATGTTATTTTAATTGGCTGAGCACTTGAGGTTGCTTGTCCCTTGACATTCCTTAATTCTTATCTGATGTTACAACTTAAGGTTTCTTTCAAAGTTTCAGACTTGAAAGAGGTAAAACTTGTCTAGTATATCATTTAATAGATTTTTCATATATATTTACATCTTGTTTTACATCTTGGCAAACATTTTATGTTCTTAGGGACCTGGCAGAAAAGGACTTTGCTTAGCTGTGAAATAGTCTTTGTTGCTTGTGCGGCCTAAAACCACTTCAGGTTTTTTCATACTCTCGGACCTACAAGGGATAAAACTTGTTATCTTGTATTTCATTTTAAGCCTAATAGATTTTTAGTATATATGTTTACATCTTGTTTCAATACACAGCATTTTTTTTTTTTTAAAGGGACCTGGTAGAAAAGGACTTTGCTTAGCCGCGAAATAGTTTCAGTTGCTTGCAGGGCATAAAGCCACAATAACTCGCTCACCGACAAGAGTAGGTTTGACAGTAGCAGAGACATCTGACAACACTGTATACTATGTGTTACCTACTGAAAAAAGCTCTGTTCTGAGTAAAATAGATATATGTGTATATTTATTAGTAATATATAAAAATCAAAAGTGCAAAATTGAATTTTTTTTAAACAAAATGTTACAGCTACTCCATGGAGATATGCATATCATCTGATCATAGGCTGGAGATTATTTTGCTACTTTGAACTGCTGTATTTTGATGTTCTGTCAGCAAGTGTTCATTCAAGTCTGGTTATGTGGCATTTATCTTCTCCTTTTTTTATGTGGCATTTATCTTCTCCATTTATCTTCTCCTTTTTTTTTCCTTGTGAGTATATTTTTATGAATTTTTTTTTCCAAGTACGCAAATCAGTTCTACACCACAGATGATTTTAATCAGTATTGGCCAAAAGCTGAGATTAGAGAAATCTATTTCTAACATCACCTAGAAGAATTACACTCAAAGGCTTTGTGTGAACTGAGCCATAGGGAATACGAGACAGCCCCAGGTGCGTTGATGTCAACTTTGGAACACGGTGACGTATGTGGCATGTCATCATCCCTTGTCATTGTTGTATTTTGGTCAGTGGTGTCGTTAGTGGTGTTCTGCTACTGTCATTTATACTCAGTGGTTTTGGTTCCTCTCAGTTCCAGTACACTTCGCGACTTGTAAAATTTGAACGCAGGGTCGGAAAATTGGTTTTAGACAGCAACAGAACAATCTATCAGTTCATGTTAGGTTTTGGAAGTTAAATCATCTTGCAGTGACTGAATGTAATTTATCTTGAGTGCTGCATTAAGTCAGCTTTGTGTTAGGGTGGGCATTGAGGGTAGAGCAAAGGGACGGGCAACCGTAAGTGAATTTTATTGATGTATGCATCCACCACTAAGTGCTATCAAGTGGTTGTGCTAGCGACCATGATACATCGTACATGTACTATCAGGTTTTATACCTATCAGCCATACTGTACTGTTCACAGTGCCACAGCTAGATCATCCTTTCTGTACAAGTGTACAGGCCATGTCACTATATACAATTTTTCAGGCCTTGTGCACAATTTTGTGAGTGTTTATTTCTTTTTCTTTTAAAGCCATTTGGTATAATTATGGGCCGCATTTTGTTCAGAGTTTGAAACCCTTTTGGGTCATGTTTGCAAGTCATTTTGTAACTGGTGGCAGCTTTAAAAGTTTTGAAATCACCTCACCACACCACACACACAGAGTACGCATCAGTGATTTGATGTTTCATGTCTTTGATAACTGGTGCATACCATAACAAGAGGTTTCATAACTGCATTCTCATGCATCATCTGGTTTTCTTTGTTCGTTTTTACACTTTTGAAATTGTACAAAACTTCTTTTCTTGGTTTGAAAATCGCCTGTAGATCTGTTGTTTTGGAAAGGAATTGGGCATTTCCAGATGCAACTTTGCTTCTGGTTATGTGTGAATTTGAATTTAACTTCAGCCCTTTACAGAGTATTTTTTGATAAAATAGTTTGTGTTCATTGAGAGAATATTTGTCAGTTCTGTATTATGAAAATTGAAGGAGGGTGACTTCTTCAGTGCAATCTGTCAGGCGTAAATCTCACTCTAATGGCACCTTCTAAGTTATTAAAACTTAAGCACCGAGCAGCATTCCAGTATTTAGATTTTGTAAGTCATCCATCAAACGCAAATGTATTTGGAGTGTACATACTAAATAGTAATGTGTATCAACTGTTGTGATCTTAATAAACAGAGGTGGTATCTTGACTATGTCACTGAGTATGTGACATAAGCCAAGTATTTGGATCAACATGCAAACCGAGAACATGAATTACTATCAGATTTGCGTAATTATACAGTCACGCAAAATAAATCTGACGTTTGATTTTGACCCTTGTGTTCTTAGTTCTAATGCTGTCCTGTGCATGTTCTCAAAAGAATTTGTAAGAATGAAATTTCTCTTTGGTACTTTAGTAAACATGCATATTTTTCTGGCCTGGTATTCATGAGAAACATTTAGCTAGGATAAACCTGTTTTGGTCTAACCAGGCATTTAATAATAGTAATTTCCCATTCCTATACACCCAACGTTTATCATAGCTAAATGCACTTCATGAATATCAAGCCAGGACGTTACACTTTATGGAAGAGTATATTACCAGTACACAAACATGCATAGATCATACTGAAGCAGAAGTCACAGACAGCAGTCATGGTGAGAGAACTTTATTGAGGATTTTATTTTCTCATGAAAACAGCTTTGTTTTGCCAGATGTTCTCAGTCTTTCGAGACAGGCAACAAAATGCATGGCAACATCTCATCTTACCATTTACCCTCTCTGTGTTAGTGTACCCCCTTTGCTGACAATGGCCCCAAATGTGTTGTAAACACACATGGTCACCTGATGTGAAACCTGCACAGAGATGTCCGAAACTCCTAGGAGTGGTCATGACTGTAAAATTCACAGTTGATCCCGATTTTGGTTACACGGTTGACAGAGGAACAGCCTCTGGAAATTGAGAAAATCATTCCAGAGCCTCTGATCAGTATCAGGATGTTAAAATGATCAATGTGAACAAAAAAAAATACTTTTGTTTTCATGCACTCCAGTCTGAGAGGCTCATGTATTGTAACTGAAAGAAATGTACATGTACATGTAATGCCCTTTCCGATAATACAAATAAAACTTAAAAGCAATACAGTAACAAAAGCAAATGTATGCCTAAATCCTGTATCATTATCCAAGGAGAGGTAGAAAACAAAAAAAGAAACCTTCCGCCTGCTGATGTAGGAGGCGTTTTTGTTGTCGTTTTCACACATTCATACAGATGATCACTAACACCACAGTTTTCACTGCCTAACAAACTTCTGACAAAAATATTTCAGTGCAACAGTTTACCTTCAATTAACCTGGGTTTAACAACAGTACTTCTACAACTGGCCAGTGGTCGTATTTCAGTAAAACATTTTAACTTCAATGAACCTGGGTTTAACACTACTTCTACAACTGGCCAGTGGTCAATCATGTGAAGGCCGATCTTTAATATATAGGCTGAAGTGCGTTCTTTTACCACAACTCACAGCCAGTGTTACTAATCCAAAATCAAGTTGAAAAGGATACAAAAACAGACAAAATCCTCAAATCATGGACAGGAGATCAGGACAGAGAATTAAAAAAAAAAAATTACCCCCACACTTCCACCTGAGAAATATTTTGGCATATTACTATTATTATTATTGTCCCTTTTTCTTTTTAACAATATTGCGCAGGGGAGAAAAAGCAGGCGAAAATATGGTAAAGGAGATTACACTTAAAACAAAGAACAGTGTCCGTAATACATATCGGTCCAATAAAATTTTTATAACATTGCAGCTTTCTAGAACCACCCCTAGTACAGACCTGCCTACCCACCAAACATGACTTGAGTAGTGCCAAAAACCAAACGAGTAGTTTCCTGGTCAAATGAGTAGTCCTAACGTATCCCAACCGAAATGTGCCAGCTTGTTGCTTAAGCTACAAATCAGCTATTCTATTCTTTGGCTTGTTTGATTTGACTGGTTACAGTGTCCTACCACAGTATCTCAGGGTTTTTTTGTTTTGTTTTGTTTTTTTAAGCCAAATTTCTTTCTACCGGGTATTTATACATCGTTAAACTCTGAATGAGGCTAGTTCAAAAAGCTGGATCAGCGCGAGCAAAAGTTCAGATCGGATTTGATGAAACGCTAACCGCTAAATTACGTAAATTTAGGAAAAAAAATGTGTAGTGGGGCAATTAAATGCGTAGTTGCGTTGTAAGCCCCAAATTACTTAGTTTTCTATGGTCAATGCGTAGTGTAGGCAGGTCTGCTAGTATAACAGGTGCTTCGTGACAGTAATTTTGTTTACAGCCGCAATGGTCACTGAAGATTTGTTTTAGGCTGATCAGCCGTTATAGTCTGAAAAACACTGAACGGTCTCATTCCCAACACTCGCGGCCTGTGTGGCCAACACATTCCAGCAGCCCTCTTCAACTGAAGAGAAACTCTGTGAAGTGTAGATATCACAGCTGATGGCATCAACCCACAACACACTGTGCTGAACTTGTATCACTTCACACTAATGATCCAAGGCAAATGCTTGACAGTGAGATGCTTGTATTTGTAACTGTGGATGGCACTGGGCCATCCCCTGGAGTGATGGAAAGCAGCAGACCCCGATGCACTGTGAACCTTCCTCTGATACAGTCGACACACCACAATTGATAACTGCAGCACAAAATCGATGAAATAATGCTGGAGTTTTTTTATTCTGATTACCATTACAGCCTGACACCATGAATTTCTCAAGTAAAAGTTTTACCCAACACCAGATGAGTGGAACATAACGATTCTTTTTCTTTCAGGAACGGGATGGAAAAAACAAATTGGGTGTACGCGAGAATCTTGTTGTACAGTGGCCAATGGATGCAAAGCTTGTGCTGAATTTTGATGGAGGTAGAGAGGGAAAAAAACAGAGGGCCAAACTACAAAAAACATTGATCTGATCTGTACATTCTGATCTGAAACCATCTCACTCCTGGTGCCAGGCAAAACTGAACTGAACCTGTAAGAAACGGCAGATGCAGAGGAACCTACTGAAGCCTTTGACAGCTCAAAAGATATGCTGAATGCATCAGTTTCTATGGATGTCGGTTGTGCCATGGTGCTGGAAACCTTGTCGGAGACGGAGCTACCGTCTCCAGCGAGTATCAAGGTTAAACTGTCGGCTGCTGCAACACTGTGACATGCGATCAGAGTGTCTTCAGAGGAAGCGAAACTGTTGAGTGCGAGATCAGTGCTTGTAGTCGGGTCATCATGCTTATTTCCATCCCTCCAGGGCCGGACCAGCAGGTCACGCAGACTCTTCTGGGAAAACCTCCCCCGTCTGCTCACTGCCACCCACCTCGCCCCGGCCGCGGCAAGCACAAGCAATGCAATCCGTACCACCACTGGGACAACCTCAGTCTTCTAAAAAGAAAAAGTTCCCGCCTCTTTTCTGCTCAACATCCTGAAAAGAAGGAAAAACAGAAAGACATTTTTTTTTTATTATGCAACCCATGTACAGCAAGTTTTTCCATCGAAAGACAACTTGCAACGTATCCCCAGAGTGAACTGGGCATGCACAGACCACCACTGAAAACACATTCCTCACAATGTTTACTGTCTGGTCAAATTGCTGTGGTGGTATTACGTATCTGTATCTCACTGTCTGTGTATGCCGCCACTAATATCACCGAGGTTCCAGTAATGAGATTCGCATGCATGTATACCCTAAAGTATGCAGGCAATTTCAACAGTACCACCACTATTCTTGGGGAGCTGAACCTTACCTTGACAGAGTTGAGTTTGTTGATGCGGGGACGGAAGTTGTTGGGGTCACGGCGGAACGTGATGTCAAGCGACTCCAGAAACTGGTTCATGCCGCTCAGCAATGACCTTGGCCTGTATTAGCATAAAATGAGATTGTTTTCATTATGCTATATTTTTAAATGCCACCTTCCTCCATAAGCAACACCTCCCTGGCTCTGCATTTTAACTGATAACACTGACAAGCCTCATGTTCGGGAAAATTATCTCAACAAGGAACGAGTCTCTGTCTTGATTTCTAATCATTGGCTTGCACTGTAGTTATCTCCAGTAAGTTCTCTTTCTGCGAGACGAGTATGATTAATGTGATCTGAATGCCACATTTAAGCATGACAGGAGTGAAATTTTTCCCTCTATTACAGTTTGACCTGAAGACCATAAAAGCATGTGCCTGCAACGGCATGCTGGGTAGCTTGGATGAACTGTACTGAGAAAAAGAATGATAAAATAAACTTACGAGTTGGCAGTGGCATCGATGGACGGTGTGCCCTCGAACACAACCACACGGTCCGCCAGGTACGTTGCCATGATGAAGTCGTGCTCTACCACGAATGCAGTCTTCTTGGCATGAAGAACGAACCTGGGAAGAAAACGTTTGTTCATAATTAAACTTCACGGACGCTCTGCGAGTACAGCAGCCCCCCCCCCCCCCCCCCTAAAAATCTAAATTACAGCAGAAACATTTCATTTTTGCAGTAGAAATACTGAGCATATAGCATATATCCCCATTAAATAAGACCACACGAGACAAACGTACATACAAATCATGAATAAATTAAAGCTTTCAAAAATTTCTTATAACACACTCTTGACTGTACAAAAGTGGCTGTCAGCGTATGGTATGGTGACAGGTTTCAATGTGGCAACACGCACATAAATAAAAAAAAATTTGAAAATTCATATTCATACAGTACTTCTTATGCCCATATCAAAATCAGACTCGCCTCTTGATGACTTTGGCAGCATGCAGACGCTGCTCGGAGTCCAAGTAGGCGGAGGGCTCGTCGATCAGGTATACGTCCGCTGGTTTGCCAAGACACAAGGTCAAGGCCACTCGCTGCAGCTCACCTCCAGACAGGTTTTGCACCTACAGCAAAGAGGCCAAACTGACATCAGCATGTGACAACCTTCACCCTTTGTAAGTCTATTAGTGTAACACTTTATACACTGGTGTTAGGGGAGAAAGACTGACCGAAGTGTATACATACAGCTACACCTTGCACTAAAGGTGTTAGAATACAGAATAAGCTGGGGATGAGAAACCACAAATACTAATTTCACTGGATGGTTTTGTTTGTTTTGTATCTGGCATACTAGAGCTCATAATCCATGATTTTTTTTTAACGATACACATGAACGGAGCTGCAACAATATCACAGACAGTGACACACACAGAATGAATTTCAAATATTTTTTATGAGATGCTGTCCTCAGAAAAGGTGGTATGGTGATGTCTGTTTCTCAGCACATCTGTATTCAGAGTGGTGCATGACAGATTTTCATCACAGGACAACCAGCAAGTGATCAACAAGCACCCATTCAACACAACCTCCATTACTCTATACACAAACACCCAATTCATGACAAGGCACAGCCGCCATCTCCCGCAAGTCTGCTTTTTCCTGTATTCCATTATTACAAGGTGCACGGGTAACTGAATAGGGCCAAAACAAGATTCCAGGCAAAGCTGTAGTTACCTCCTGGTCAAAGATGGGTTCAATCTGAAGCGGCTTGACAACATCCGTGACAAACTGCGGGTGGATGTAGGCGTCACGTATCCGCTCGTGCAGCAGCTGCCTTACAGTTCCCTGGTGCTTGGGGCTGATCTTCTGGGGCTTGTAGCTCACATTCAGAACAGGGGTGGGGCCTAGAAGAAAAACATTCACTTGGTTGTAACATACGGACAAAGCCCTAAAGAGTCTATTATGCTTGTAAAGGCCCGTCAGCCTACATTTCATTCGCAGCTGTTTAAGGGGAACCTAGTATCATACGACTCAGACACACGCATCACACAGGCGGGCACCGAGCTAACAGAAGTTGAAACACACAGCACATGTCACAGTCTGTAAGCATAAGCCCTCTATCTGCTCAATCTGTATGACAGGGCTGACCAGGAGAGTTTCCAACTCTTGAAGCAATCACCACTGTCCTACACCGCATGATCCTTACCACCCAAAACCTAATCAAAATAGTGCAGTGTGAGGGACAAAATACAGAAAGCTCCCGAGATGTGAAAAACCAGAAGCAAGTTACTTTGCCATTCTCACTACATGACAAGAGCAGACCCCGTGATGGCCTGGCTCGAACAATGAGCCACTGTGAAAAGAGTTCCTCTTACATCCTCAGATAAGGTGATATGTCTATAGATCTCTTAACGCCTAACATGTAGACTGGCTCAAACAATGAGCAACTGTGAAAGAGTTAATCTTACGTCCTCAGATAAGGTGGTATGTCTGTCTCTCAACACCTGACATGTCAGAGTGGTGCATGACATATTTTCCTCACAGGACGATGACCCCTTCCACCCACGATGCACCATCATGTGAAAGAAAACAAAACGATAATTACCTCCCTCATCTGACTCTAGCTTCCCGGCAAGCATCTTGATGAAGGTTGTCTTGCCAGTTCCGTTCTCCCCCAGCATCACGATGATCTCAGAGTCCGTGAACTCACCAGGCTCCACCGTCAGTGTGAACTGGCCTGTTAAAAAAATAATAATCATCAAAAATAAAATAACTGGATAGAAGGGCAGATAAAATAACACAAGACACAATCGTGACAATGTAAATAAATAACCCACTCTATGGGATGACTATTTCATACTATGAAAAGTGAGCCCACACGACCAAGTTTTATGCAAACATTGTCTTACAAATAACACTGAGTGCTTGTGTAGATGCTGATCATGAACCTGATGGACCTGTTGACCATTTCATTGTTAGCTTGGCAATAAAAGCGCATCATAACAAATAACATCCTGTCCTTTCTGTCTTGTCTTTACTCTTCCACATGAATTTTCCTGGGAAGCAGACTACTCACCCAGTTTCTTCTTCAGTTTGGGGTAGTCATAGCGACACATTCGCTTGATTTCCTCCTCCAGGGCAGTCTCTGCCACCTTGAAGGTCAGCGCAGACTCGCGGAAACGCAGATTTTCAGTGGGCACAAAGCCATCAAGGAAGATGTTGATGCCTGATTTGGAGAGGAAAGCAAAGTGTCATGCAGATCGGAGCTGAGAAGTGATTAATGAAAAAAAGAAAAGAAAAAAAAAAGCCGCCTTTACCATAGCTGCGCTAGTACGGATAGAGTAACATGAGTGACACAATGTAAATTTTCAAGTGCCTTCTTATCTTTTATTTTCCTCTTTCTGTGGACTGAAATTTATAGTTGGAAAATATTTTTCAAAAGCAGATATATAACAATAACAGGAAATAAGTAAAGAGCCAAAACCTCTGTGCCCCCCAGATTTTACCAATATTTTGCAGTCGACACAGTTTGGGGCTCTTCCATTCAGAAATACAATTAAAACTAACAACAATCAGCTAAGCAACCCAGATTGTACCTTCACGGACGCTGAAAGGCATGGTGACAACACCATAAGCTCCAGGCACTCCATACAGGCAACAGATGAAGTCAGACAGATAGTCAAGCACTGACAGATCGTGCTCCACCACGATGATGTAGTTCTCCGGCGCGGATGAGACTGCGGATCATCTGGGCAGCCTTCAGACGCTGCTTCACATCCAGGTACGAGGATGGCTCATCAAACATGAAACTGAAATCAGAGAAATGGTGAGCTTAAGCCAAATTTGGTACTTCTGGTATTTGTAGTTCCTAAGTAAATGCTTTTATTTCAAGTTTATCAAACCCAAACACACGACAGGTGATTTAGGGGTATAACATGGCCTCTCTGTGGACAGTACATCAGCCAAAACTATGATAAACAGGAAAACTGACAACAGAGAGCAGGTTGAAATACATACATGTCCGCTTTCTGGATGCAGACGATGGCAATGGCGAATCTCTGGAGCTCTCCTCCAGACAGGTCCTCCACATTGGTTCCCTTGACATTCATCAGGTCTGCAAATCAATGTCGTTTCTTATCATTACACTCACGAGGACAATCAAAGCCTTACATTTCAAATTATACAACAATTAGCTGTACAGCCAAAAGTCATGACTGCAGTAGTCGCTGTTCTAATCTCCAATTTCATTACACCCACACCACACACGAAAGAAAGAAGTCAAATTCATTACTTTTTATTCACAGTGTGAAAATGTCAATGCAATCCATTTCAAACCCCCTTTTTTTCACACAGCTAAAAGAAAAGCCTCATCTCAAATAAAAAATCTCTTCAAGGATTGTTCAAGAATGTGAACAGCAATAGAGTATAATCACTGGCTTCTCTTATTTCAAGAAAGTTGTCACACTTCAACCCATCCATCCTCTCCAAGATGTGCAAATTCTGCTTTCTCATAGCAGTCACTCATTATGCATGTGAAGGTAATCTGGCCAGCGCTGCCACTTAAGATAATCATTTACTGTGCTCCCGTCAGATTCTTTTAATCTGAGCCAAGAACGCACGAACAGCATGACGAATCAGCCGATTCTGTTCCTCTCATAGAAATGCCTACTACGATGCATCACCCTTACCAAGCTGTTTGCATACATCGTCTTGGTTTTTCAGCTCATCTTTCTTGTCCAGCAGCATCTGCACAGGGCCCTGCAGATGTATGAAATTGAAAATAAAAGCATTACTGAGGATCAAGTAAGCTGCCACATTTTTTGTTTTGAACTATAAATTGAACTAATATGTATCTTCATAAAGCTTTATCTTGTAAGACATGTACTATCCAAGTGAACGACAGAATAAATTAAGTGACGCATGCTTTTAATTTAATGCAGCCTTACACAGAAAGCCTCATCTCAAAAAAAAAGGTTCTCTTCACAGACAACTCAAGAATGTGAACAGCAATAGAGTATAATCATTGGCTTCTGTTGACACAATACACTACCATTAGTACCAAACTGATCCGATACTCGCAAATCAGTTTCAGCCCTCACATTTTAAAGATTCTACTTTTTTGTAAACACATTTGCTGGTGTCTGGGAAACCTGTATTCATAACTGCTTAATCTCTTGACTGACCTTGACAGCCTTGGGGATCTGGTCGACATACTGCGGCTTGATCAGTGCCTTCAGGTCATCCTCCAGGATTTTGGTGAAAAAGTTCTGCAGCTCTGAGCCCCTGAAGTAGGCCAAGATCTCCGTCCAGTCAGGTGGATCCTGTCAACACAGACATCTCATGAGCAAGACCAAAAGCAAGATCATCAAGGTTGTTTCCCAAGGGAAAAAGAAAAAAAACAAAAAAAAAACCCAACAATAAACCCACAAAGCAAAGAAGTGCCTAAAGTAGGTACCGGCAGTCAGCGCTGAGCGCTGGAGGAAAAGCTAGCAGAATAGCCAAAATTGCATGTTTTCCACAGGCCCAATCTCCCAAATTTCCCACCCCATGAATTAAAACTTGTATGTGAGTAAAGATCTATTTTCCCTCTTTTGTTTGGTGTGCTTCTTTTCTTTGTGGATGAAAGATGAAGCGAGTTATTTGTTCTGAAATACACCCACCGTCGCCGCGATCGCGCTCACGTGGCTCGCGCGCCGCAGCCAAGTCGAGTCCCGGTTCAGTGATTCGCGCAGCACTTGCCTCAGAAAATCGATAATCGCGCCGCCCACACACATCGCAGCGACCTAGCTTTTGTTTCTAAAAATAGTGCTGATGACACTGCATCGTTTCGTATAACTTTCAAATCCGAACACTCGCGGGAAGTATTTTTATTTTGCAGTCGAAAATTTGGGTCCATTTTCATTTCAAAATTACAGACTCCAGACCTATTATAACTATAATGTTATACGAACCGATGTAAAGCTTGTTTTCTGCAGTTTCTGGTGATATATAATTTATGGGGTCTGGCTTTGTATGGTCGCTGCGGCGTCCAATCAAAAGGTACAACCCTACAATCCGCGCGTCATTCAGTCACCACAATGGCTACTCGGCGAACGTTTGTGTCGAGCAGGAACTTTGGGACAAAGATTCCCTCACATGCGAGCTCTGTAAGTAATCAAACCTTTTCTGTTTATCTCAGAACACTTAGTTTGTTGAAATATTCTTTCAAATTTTATTTTGAAGAACATTTAGGTAAACTATTTAGTCGTTAGTCGGTGCTACGGTAGAGCATGGGCACACCGGTAATGGGTCAACACAGTCGGCACACGAAGTCGATAAAATACATTTTTTCTCGTGGCTTAGCGTAAAAAATATTGCCATATTATGATCAAACAAGCATTAAATTAGCAACTTAATAATTTTCACATGCATATTTAAACCGATGGTAGACGTATTTTTACGTTTTTGGAGGTACATGGAACAGACAAAGAAAACCGGAAGTGGCTCGTCGATCGTAAACAAGGGCCATGTGCTAACTGTGTTCGATGGAAATTTAGCACTACGAATGCTTTTCAACTCTCATGTTGGTAATACAAGATAAAATAGGTGTATTCCGTGACTTTCTGTTGTGTCAAAACTGGATAGCAGTGTATTATGACTGCGCATAACATACCAGGGAATGTGCAGAGTCCCCCCCCCCCCCCTCCCCCTGCTATTTTCAATTCTAGAATCTAATTGAATCAACATAAAGAAATAAGAAAATTGTGCTGCTTGGCTAGACTTGGCGTATATAGTTCACTTTAGTATAGGGTGGGATGTGCATTACAATTTTACATATATTTTGCAGTTGCTTTCACACCCTCAGTACAATCAAGCTTAAAAGTTAAATTAAGTCTAATGAGCGAGACAACATAGGCAGTAAGTGAATAACCGGTGTGCAGGATTCGCTTATTTTCAGTCTAATGTATGACTAGAAGTTAGTAATATATATGGGGGTTTCACTGTCTGAGAGGTTACACAGCAAGATAGAAAAACAAATTCATTGTGACAATAACAATTGTGTATTGCAGTTGATCAAGACCTTAATCTCATGGCATGCGTGCTGAATGGAGAGGGAGGCGAAAAACTTTACAGAAGCGTCCCCTGACCAGCAGACTTCTGCTTCAGCTGTACTACATAAAGTGTCTTTACAAGAAGACATGGGCTGAGATGACAGCATTTCTCCCTGCAACTGTCTGTGATGCAGAGGATGAAGTCCATCAACCTCTGTACTGAGGCTAATGCTGCATTTTCCAGTTTTTTTTTGTTGTTTTTTAAAGCAGTAAAATATATTTTGAAGTTAATAGCAGGCTCATAAATACAATTTCACTTTTCAGCTACTTTACAATTATCAGTAAACTTGTATGTTTCTATTTTTCTTCATCTAACTTTGCAAGTCTGAAACATGCTGTAACTACAGGTGTGATGTGCTATTTTTGGAATATAGATAAAGTATAAATGTTTTAAACAAAAGCTGTAAATCATATTGCTGTCCTATAAAACAACATGTGAGATACAACATACCAAAATTTCATGTAAATTGATCAATAACTTTCTGAGTTATGACCGTTTAAAGTTACCACCTGGATTTTCCCTATTTGCCCCCTTTTTCCATCGGTCAAATTGCAGAAATGGGCATTTTTGAGAGCTAGTTTCTCAAATATTATGTTATGTACAAGGCTAGAAAAAAATAGGCTAACTCTTTGCATTACTTATTAGGAATAAGTTAACTTTCAAGGTTGTTGTTATGATAATTTTCAAGTTATGACCATTTGAAATAGCTCGTTCGTTCAATTTTGACCTGTTCTGATTTGTGATTTTCCAGAATTCAGCTTCTTTGTTCTCCTTTAATTTTATATCAGTGACTGTAATTTTTTGTGGAATGGCTAACAGTAATATATAGTTTTGATTGATTGCTTTGTTAAGATAATAAGTTTGTTATTTATTTCAGGAGTGTTCCGTAAAATGCGCCTTTCGTTACGCGAACCGGACTCGACCGCGAAACGCGACCGAAAAACGGACATATCTCGGCTTCTAATAAAGATATTGACTTACTTTTTTTTTTGTTTTTCTTCTCTCATCAAGATCTATCTGTCTGCATCAATATTTTTTAACTCTTACATATCTGAAATTTTGGCTGCCGGTACCTACCTAAAGCCAACTAACTGAAAACAGGTCAGCTGGTTTAGACTACCACACCATTTGAAACAAATTCCAGAACAAACAAAAGAAAGAAAACTTTTCTGGACAATCACCAAACAAAAACATCAACAAAAAAACCATTGCAACTTACATTGAACCTTCCCAAATTAGGTTTCTGTTTGCCAGCCAGAATCTTGAGAGCAGTCGATTTTCCAATTCCGTTCGTTCCAACCAGACCCAGTACTTCACCAGGTCGAGGAGTAGGTAATCTGTGTAGCTTGAAGGAGTTTGCGCTGTACCGATGGGTGGTTTCTCGCTCCAAGTTGCTCGGCAGGTTGATGATGGAGATGGCCTCAAAAGGGCATTTCTACAAGCAAAAATAAACTGAGTTACTTATTACTTGGTAGTCACTGTATGAGCCATTTAAATTTTAGGATTTTTTGGAATAAGTTTCATAGAGTTTCCAATTCCAGTGGCAACTGGAAACAGGGGCATGCAAGGGAGACTAGAGCTCTCTATACAAAACAGTTGATTCCCTGAGAGAGAATCAGAGGAAAACTTATGATACAAATTGGAAACGGCAAGTAACTTCAGGAAATCTTGCTTCCAACCAGCATATAAAAATTAAAATCCAATTACTTTAAAACCCTCCTCTAAACTGTCTTAATACTCTTCTAACTTAGATGATAACTGATGATAGACCTTTAACTGAGTACATACTATAATGAAAATCTGGTGACGGTTTTCATTATTTCTGAAACAGTTTGTAGCTGATGTATGCTTATACTGTAGGACGTATTCACAGCACTTTTATACTTTAGTTTAACTATGAATACAACTACAAGACAGTTAGACCAGCTCTAACTGTAGATTATCACTAACATAGTAACAAGCTCTCACCTTGGCACAGATACCGCATCCAATGCACAGCTCTTCAGAAATGAAAGCAATCTTGTCTGTTGGAGCCACTTCAATACAGAGCTTACCTATAGAAAGTCAACAGTACAAGAATTATTTTAAAGAATTCAGGGGCTGGTACGAAGAAGCGAAAACAGGCCTGAGTCAATGTTTCATGCACTCTTTAATTTTCAGTACCAGTATGCGGTATTTACTGGAGAGTGAAAAGGTAAGTCAAACTCAAAGTTATTACTATTATTATTATTATTTGCAAACTTTTTCACATGTTTTGTTTTATGTCACTGTCAGAGAGGAAGCTGTAATTGTAAATTGTAATTCGTACCCATTCTGACCACAGGACAAGACTTCTTGCATTCCTGCCGACATCTCTTGGGCTTGCACTTGTCGTTGCTGACAATGGCAATACGAGTCAGCACGTCATTGGAGTCATCCGGTTTGCTCCTTCTCTTCGACATGATGAAACCACGTTGTACTCTTTCCAAATTCTAAAACTGTGAGAGTACGAATCAAACACACACATACATGTATTACATCAAAAATAAACTGCACAAAAAACACAAAATTTACATTTGGCTTCTTTGGATGGGGACTCAACTGTTTTGTCCAGTGGAGTGCATCCTTCTTCAGTCTAATAATAAATTATGATAAAGGATTCTTTTCAACAGACATGACAGCCATCAATGGACCAAACTTGTCCACATGAAACTTTGGTGAAGGTCATGGTACTGTTTAACTTAAGACCCTACAGGGCAGGGCTGGGTTCAGTTTAAGGAGGGAAAAAAAGCCAGAAGCAGTGCATACATACATGTACACTGAATCTGCTTCATAATGAACATGTATTTGCTGTTTATTCGGTGTAGTGTGCTGTACGCAGTGTTTGAATTCAAAACTGGAAACAGGTGGCTTCAAAATCTGGACTGAGACCGCCCTAGTCTTTACACATTCCATTACCTCTTTGGATTTCTCAGTTTTCGTGTACAAACGTGAATCTGTGACTCCGTTATTTCTTTTTTTTTTTTTTTTTTGGGGGGGGGGGGAGGTATGCGTCCGTTTCTCCATATTTTCGTACTGTGGATCAGATGCACAGAACTACCAGCAGTTTCTTTTACAGAATACTTTATTGATCCCAGATTTGGGAAATTGCAGTTCTGTCCCGCATACTAATAAGACACACAACTGATAAACATTTTGATATAAGAGACTACAAAAATAAGTAAAACAGACAGTCTTGACAAAATTACTTAAAATCAAGAATAAAACACACTATCACATAATAATTTTTTTACGTCAAGAGGACTGAGGAAATTGGTTCAAAAGATCTAAGGCTGCCTGTCTCGAACCAAAAAGAAGGGGTACCGGATCGCAACACGAGCCTGCACCTCGAACATTGCAGCAGTGTGCCATACGGGAACGCCAACAAACCACGTGGGTCACAGCGAAGCTGCTAATCAAGAGTTGCAGGCGTCAAAAGATGTAAACTAAGCGAACTTACTTGTACCAATCATTAACAGAAGACCGTTCACATTGTAACACGGTCAAATTATGTCATATGAACCGTAAAAATGCTTACACAAAAGCTCTGGTATGCGAAGTCGGCGGCAAGCTGTTCTTCTGCGGCTCCAGCGGGTTTATTCTGTGCTCGATTGCCACTGTGAACGCACGTCTTGGCATCACACAAATGCGTACACTTAGTTCAAGTGTTCTGGTTTCTTTGTGTATATATAATAGTCCATCATCTGAACTATGCTGCTAGACATTTGAATCAGTGCAGCAATACCCGCAATAATTACCTTTTCCCTTTACACGAATGAGTCAATAACTCGAGCTCAATCGTGTACGGAATGCGTACGTGCGTGCCTGTGTGACGTAGGCGTACGCCACTCATGCAATCGAAGAAAATCCACGTGCGCCCTCTTCTTCCTGAAGGGGAGTAATAAAGCGGAAAGTGGAATTTTTTTCTTTTAATTAAAAAAAAAAGTTTATCATTCATGACAATGTATACGTTTTCACTTGATTCTGACTTCCCGTTTACGAAAATCTTTTGTAACCAGATTTCTTTACATTCCAATAAACGCGTTCGCGTAACTCCGCGGTGCATGAGTAGGCCCACATTTTTAGGTCTGTGGGTAGGCCTAGCGAGGCAACACACTTTGTTGCCGGAGTAGGGCGTGTTACCCAGGAGTCAAAATCATTTGTCGTGTAGAACTGATAAATTTGCATACCTGGAAGAAAAAAAAAAAGTTCATAAAAATCTACTCACAGCTAGGGAAAAAAATGTTACCCCCCCCCCCCACCTCAAGAAAAAAAAAATGCAATGTACCGAGACTTCAATGCACGCTGACTGACTTCAAGGATCCTCTATACAATTGTATACTTTGCTGACTTGCAGTTCAGTAAAATGTCTAAATGTAAGAAAAATCAGAGACATCCATCTACGGAAAAATAATCGCCAGCCTCACTGTTTACGTAAACATATCACAGATGGTATGCATATCTTCACTGTGAGTAGCTCAAACAATTTGTAGGGTTTTTTGGGTTTTGGTTTTTGTTTTGTTTTTTAATGTGCATTATTTTTACTGACAGAACACAGCTCAGTTTTACCAGTAGGTGACGCATAGTGCATAGTGCACACACACACACACACACACACACACACACACACACACACACACACACACACACACACACGCGCGCGCGCGCGCGCGCGCGCGCGCGCACACAGAGAGAGAGAAGTTTCGTGTCGCACTATTTCTGTTCTATTCACTTTGTGGTAAAAAGATACCATAACGGGAAAACCAATTCTGACGCATCCCAGATGGCCGCACATAAGGGGTCGACGCTTGCCTTTCACTGAGGGTACGTTTTGCGTATTCATCTTTCAGAGTAGTACTACATGTACTTATGATCAAGAAGTAGCAGAACACATTCTTCAAGTATTTGGAAACAAAGGACTAAGGTGTGCTGAGAATGTTTTACGCGAGCCGTTTGATTTTTTTGTTCTGATGTGTACACGATAGACAAGCGGCAAACGGCAGCGATTATACTGTTTACCGGAAACGCGGAAAACACCACATACATGTAATACAGACTACGCTCTCCAGATAATGATTTCAAGGAAAACGCTGTATATATTTCTTTTAATAAAAGTGCTACGTGCAACACCCTGGAATTACTTGAACTTGAACACATTATGATGAACAGGCCAAAGGCCTACTACTATGTACTACTATGATGAACAGGCCAAAGGCCTATAGCATCAGTCATTCTACATCTATTCACAAAAATATGTAAACACAGATCAGCCAAAGAATCATGTGTTGGGCTGGGGTAAGCTTAGGTGGGTTCAGAAATTCCAGTGTTCACATGCAGTTCACTTACTTCCTGGTTGTCTGCTAGCCTCTCGGCCATTCTTACCCAATGTCAACCATGCATGAACACAAACTGTCTATAGATCTAGGCCGGGCTGATTTTTACTCTTCCTTCCATTTTGTTTTTTAATGGAAATCTGTATTGCCTGGGTTTCCTTCTGTATCGCCTGGGTTTCCTTCTGTATCAGTTTTACAGAACTCTGTATTCACTATTATTGTTTTTTTTTATGTTTTTTTTTAAGGTTGTTTGCAAAAGTGCCGATACGCGTTCTTCTGTTACAAATGTTGAGTTTCCACTCTTGCCTGCCCCCCCCCCCCACCAGTCTCCCGTCATTCAAACTTGTCCTCAGTCCTTGTTCTCTCTGCCCACATGTTAATGAGCTTCTAGTACTTCTCTTTTTTTTTGGGGGGGGGGGGGGGATGGGGCAGTTAGTTAGTTAGTTAGTTATTTATGGCTTTACGCCGCGCAAGCAACAAAGGCTAATTCGCGGCTAGCAAAAGTCCCTATCTGTCTGGTCCTTTAAAACATAAAACTTTCCAAGTTAAAACAAGGTGTAAATATATACTAAAAATCTATTGAGCTTAAATGAGAAATATCCTTCAGGACTTAAAAGACTGGGAAACTGAGGTCAGTGCAAGTCATATTTAAAGAAGACTATATTTTGTAGAAGAGGTTGACCTCTTTCAGAAAATTGAAGATGTTGTCAGGGGGGACATCCCTGAACAACACCTTCAATGAATCGGCAGAATAGTGTTTCCTGCGGATCTCGGCGAGATCCCAACAAGAGATTAAAAAATGACTAACGGTGAAAGGCTCATCACACGGGACACACCAGGGGGGATCTTCCCCTTTCAGCAGATGGGAATGCGTGATGTGGGTGTGCCCAATGTGGAGCCGACTAAGAACGGTCTCCTCGCGCCGATTAGGTCGGCAGCGAGGGAGACTATCACAGATGCTGGGTAAAACTTTGTACAATTTGTTCTCCGGGAGGGCAGCCCATTGGGTCTGCCACTCCTTTTGAACAAACTTTGAAACTAGAGGTTTAAAATCACTACAGGCCATGCGCTCATCCTCCACAGGGCCATCGCGGGCAGCATTCGCAGCCCGGTCAGCGCACCTGTTTCCTCGGATGCCCACATGACCTGGAATCCAGATAAAAACAATGTCCTTGTTGTCGGCAATCAAGGATGCATGCAGTTCATGGATCAGCACCAGAAGTGGGTGATCCAATCTCCTGCCATGCAGAGCCTGGAGAGCCGACAATGAGTCTGACAATATTAAAAAATTCGAGTCTTTGGACTGGTATACGTGCCGAAGTGCGAGTAAAATGGCTCGCAATTCGGCACTATACACTGAACTATCATCCAATAAACGACGAGTAAAAGAATAACCATCCATGACGGCAGCAGCCCCAACACGACCGTCCTCGGACTTGGAACCGTCAGTGAAGATCCGACGGAAGCCCGGGAAGTCGGCCAGGATCTGCTGCAGCCCGTGAAAATAGATAGGGTCAGGGGTCTCGGCTTTCTTGTGAGAGGTCAGGTCCAGCCTGACTTCGGGGATGGGAAGGGTCCAAGGAGGCGTGGCGGGAAAAACTGACTCATCAACAGAATTGATGTCCACTCCGGCCGCCTGTAAAAGGGGTCGGACACGGAGGGACAGGGGTTTAGGTTCGTTTTTTTTGACATCATGAAGATCCTCAAAATCTGGTTTAAACACACAGTTATAGGCAGGGTTGTCCGGGTTGGCCTTCAGCTTCAGGACATAGTTGAGCATGAGGCGAGTGCGGCGGAGCGCCAGAGAGGGTTCACCCGCCTCAGCGTACAGACTATGAACTGGGGACGTTCTGAAGGCGCCCAGACAAATGCGAAGACCTTCATGATGGACTGTATTTAAAAGTTTAAGAGTGGACTTGGATGCAGAGCTATAAACAATGCACCCATAGTCCAGCTTGGAACGAACAAGAGCTCGGTACAAACGCAGCAGGACGGTGCGGTCACCACCCCAGTCGGTGTGACCCACGACCCGAAGGACGTCCAGTGCCTTCATACACGAAGCTCGCAGATGTTTGATGTGACTAAGAAAGGTGAGTCTGCGGTCAAAGATAAGACCAAGGAACTTTGCCTCCTGGACAACTTTGATGGGAGAGCCATCAATAGAAAGATCGGGTTCGGGAAAGACCCCATGGATTTTGGTGAAGTGCATGCATACTGTTTTGGATGAAGAAAACTTAAAACCGTTATCAGAAACCCATTTTTGAACACTATTTACACAAAGCTGCAGACGCCTCTCCACTCGGTGAGGCGACTTGCCTTTGACACAAAGAGCAAAGTCGTCAACGAACAGAGAAGCATCTGTGCCTTTTGTGACAGCTTTCACTATATTGTTAATTTTTAAGCTAAAAAGAACAGGAGACAGAATGCTGCCCTGGGGAACACCCATCTCCTGCTCCTGACAGTCTGATAAAGTGGAACCGATGCGGACTCGAAAGGACCGTCCAGATAAAAATTGATCAATAAAAATAGGTAGACGACCCCGGAAGCCTATGTCATGCAAGTCTGACAATATGCCATACTTCCATGTAGTATCATAGGCCTTCTCGAGGTCAAAGAAGATGGCTACTGTGTGTTGTTTATTAATAAAACCGTCCCTTATGAAGGACTCGAAGCGAACCAGGTGGTCAACGGTGCTTCGGCCCTGCCTAAACCCGCACTGCAGGTCAGACAGGAGTCCTTCGGATTCGAGAACCCAAACAAGACGAGCATTGACCAGCCGCTCCATGGTCTTACAAAGACAGCTGGTCAGGGCGATAGGTCGATAATTGCCTGGATCAGAATGATCCCTCCCAGGTTTAGGAATAGGAACCACTACCGCTTCCCGCCATGAGGGCGGAAAGACGCCAGTGGTCCAAATATGGTTATAGACGGAAAGAAGGACAGAGAGAGCTTCCTCGGGAAGATGAGTTAAAAGCTGATAATGGACAGTGTCCAAACCAGCAGCAGAGTCATTACTCTTCTGCAGAGCCTGCTGAAGCTCAGCTAAGCTAAACAGAGAGTTGTAAGATTCAGAATTTGTGGAGTTAAAATGACAAGGGGAAGATTCCTTTATTTGTTTGAGTTTCTGGAAAGATGAAGAATAATGATTGGAAGAAGAGTTGTGCGACAGGGTTGACGCCAACAAGTCAGCAACAGCTTTCTTGTCGGTGACAAGCCGGTCACCCACTCTAAGATGGCGGATAGAGGAAGTATCGGCTTTGCCTTTAATTTTGCGGATAGCTTTCCAGATTTTCTGCGAAGGAGCCCCGGAGGACAGGCTGGAAATAAACTGTCTCCAGGACAGCCTTCGCTGCTGTTTATAAATGTAGCGAGCTTTCGCTCGGGACTGTTTGAAAGATAGGATGTTTGCCTGGGAGGGGCATCTGAATGCTCGTCTTTGTGCGCGCTTGCGATCTTTCTGCGCCTTTTTGCACACTTCATTAAACCAAGGGACTTTAGGACCTTTGTGAATTGTCGAGGTTTTCGGGATGGCATCGTTGGCCACTTCAATTAAGATATTGGTAAAAGTGGAGGCAGGATCCTCCGAGGACATCACAGCCTCCTCGGTCAGACGTGACCGGCAAGAGGCACTAAACAAATCCCAGTTAGCCTTCTTCAGGTTCCAACGACCCACTGTTGCGTCCTCCTCGCTGCTGGCGGTCGACAGGATGACCGGGAAGTGGTCACTGCCACACAGGTCATCGTGGACACGCCACTCAAAATCCAGGACGAGGGAAGGATCGCAGACAGACAGATCGAGGACCGAAGAAGTACCAGTTGCAGGATGAAGGTAAGTAGGAGAGCCATCGTTTAAGACACAGAGGTCAAGCGAGGAAAAGAGATCCTCTAGAACCTGACCCCTGTCGTTTGAGTGGTCGCTGCCCCAGAGTGGAGCATGACCGTTGAAATCCCCAAGCAGAAGAAAGGGGCGGGGGAGCTGTTCTATAAGGGAGTTGAGATCTCTCGAGGAGACACGTTCGGACGGCGGCAGATAAATGCTGCACACCGTGACAGACTTATGTAGAGAAATGCGAACAGCAATGGCTTGCAACTGGGTGCTTAAGGGAACTGGACTGTATAAAATGTCCTTGCGAATTAAAATCCCAACGCCACCATGAGGCCTCTCCGAAGAGGACCCCTGGTGGACGAAATTAAAACCAGTAAAAGATGCGGGGGATGACTCCTGGAGAAAGGTCTCCTGAAGGGCCACCACACCCGGCTTTAATGAATTAGCTAAAATTTTAAGCTCTTCAAAGTTAGCCCGAAAACCTCGACAATTCCATTGTATTACAGTAGCCATTAAAAGATATGGAAGAATAAAAGCCGCACAAAGCAGCGACGGCTATGTGACGGCTGGTGTCTTCGAAGGGGACACAAAGGGCGATGGGGGCAGAGGGCGGTCCTCAACTGTGACCACCTCCATGTCCTCAAGGACACTAAAGGGGTTGGTCACCTCGACTCCCTTGTCTCCCTTCTGGATCCGAGCTGAAAGCGGACCCCATGGTTTTTTGTTTTTGTTTTTCCCAGATGGTTTGGGGGGAACAGGGGGGCGGGAGGGAGGGGCGCGCTGAGACTGAGATCCCGACCCCACGCCCTGGGTCGAGGACCTAACGGTGCCAGGGGTCCCCGACTGCGGCCTGGCACCCTGGGCCGCGGGACTGGCAATGACCACTTTGGAGGTGGTCGCAAAATTCAGTGACGACTTGGATTGACTGGCTGACTTGGACTGACTAGCTGACTTGGACTGACTAGCTGACTTTGACTGACTGGCTGACGTAACAGCAGGAGGCTTGGCTTGGAAAGTGAAAGGTTGGGGAGGGGCGTCTGTCTGACAGGCCACCTCCTTCCCCTTGGGTTTAGAAGAAAGAGCAGCAGAGTATGAAACAGAAGTGGATGATGTGTTCGAAGTGGAAGAGGCAGCCGAGGAACCAGACGCAATCCGGCGAGCTTCAGGGAAGGAGACCTTCTGCTCAACACGGATGCGCTGGATAGTGCATTCCTCTTTCCACTTCGGACAGTCTTTAGAGGAGGACGGGTGGGAACCCTTGCAGTTCACGCAGTGGGGCGACGAGCTGCAGTCCTCGCCGTCATGATCCTTCCCTCCGCACTTTGCGCAGGTGGGATCATTTCGACAGGACGCCTGCCCGTGCCCGAACCTTTGACATTTGAAGCAGCGAAGGGGCAGCGGAATGAAGGCCTTAACCTTCACCCAGTAGAAGCCCGCCCACAGCTTCTCTGGTGCCGTTGGCTGGCCAAATGTCAGAATGATAGTACCAGTTTTAAAAACTTTTGCATGGGTTACTGCCTGTGTTTTAAGGGTGCGGATGAGCTCCGCCTCCCCCAAGTCCGCCAGTGCCTCATCACGGATCACTCCCCGTGAGGAGTTAAGAGATCTGTGAGGGGAAACAGTGACAGGGTAGTCCCCAATCTTCTGCAGCTGCAAAAGACTGTTTGAGTGAGCTTTACGCTTACACTCCACCAGGAGGTCTCCGGAACGAAGCCGCGAGGCATCAGGCCTCCCTGTGCAGCTCCGCAGGGTTTCTCCCACGAGGAAGGGGTGTAGGCGCGCAGCCTTCTTGCCCTCTGCAGTGCAGTGGACAATCAGGAAACGGGGCCAAATGTCTATAGAATGGGACTGGGACTGAGACTGTGGTTGGGACTGGGAAGCAGGACGAGGAGCTTCCGTCTCCGAGTCACTGTCAACTTCAAAGTCGACACGTTTGACCCTCTTGCGGTTGCGTGAGAAACTGTTTGTATGTATTATGTGTGCCATGGTATTTTGTTAAGGATTCATCCTCCGGGGTCCCCAGCCGCCACCGACTCCAACAAGGGGATGCGCGTAATGTCAGCGGGTCTCCAGCTGACGCGCACCAGGGCTACCCAGAAGACATACTCGGAGGAGTACCCCCGATTGACCCGTTAAGCCACCGCCTTCTACTACACTACCTGGGAGAGAGGACCGCTGTCGTATGACACCTGACCGGTAACAAAAGACCATCGCGTGGTGTCCAGCGTCTAACTAACTACCAGAAAGTGCAGCAGGGCAGGACGTGACCAGAGCCGATTGACTAGGCCGGGCCGCCTAGCCTCCTGTCTAGGAGAATTCAAGGCCAAAGCAGCGTGTTGGCACTACAGGACGCGACCTGTAGGAGGCCTCAGCTGCCAGGATCCTCTCCTCCTCCGACACAGGTCGCGGAGCACGGCAAACACTCCGGATCTTAAAAGACCACAGTAAAGAAAAAGGAGCATGAGCTACAAGACTAAAATGGGCCTTGTAGTAAACAGATAAGGTTATTGTAAAATATATAGGCCTGCAGGACTAAAATGGGCCCTGCAGGTTAGTGTGTAGGGACCAGTCTAACGCTTGTAGAATATCTTCTACGAAGATGGTGTCAGAACTGGATAAGTGTTAGAACCAGAAAGAACTGTATATCATATCTGATATCACCAGTCTTCTCCGGACAAGACGGCAACTCTTAGCTGGACCCTCGCCTGCGGCCTGTCTGGTATGGGTAACCCTATCCAGCATAGCCCACAGGGTCAACGGGCCACATACGCCCCCCACCACGAGAAGGTGGTTGCCACGGGGGGCGGGGGATGGGGCAGATTTCGCTGCGCGCAGCAGCAAGTTTCAGTAGTACAAAACAAGGCTGAGCCTGAGACGTTTCTCCAGACAATACATACTTTCGCACACACTGTGACGTAACGAAATCTGCGTCATAGACACTTGACGTGCACACTATGCTGCTGCGTTCTTTTTGGCAGGAGTTGTGAGACGTGTGTGTGGGTGTGTGTGTGTGTGTGTGTGGACGGATATAATGATGGCTATCTCCTAAACCACCTCGTTGGAGGCCTTAAAATGGGAATTCACCTTCTCCAGACCTGCCTTTCACGATTTTTATCCTGCCGCATTTTCAGAAGAGTTATCGCCGATTTTTAAAAATCGGTCATGTTATGTGTAACCGGGTGTCAGGGGTCCGGTTCATGCAGGCAGGGAGACCAAACACAGAGGTCGCTATGACATGAGTTTATTTCGTGAAAACAGTACAAATGGCAGACAATTCGTAAACACGTGCAGTGACTCGCGGCAGGGCTGGCTGGCGACTGTCCAGTGAGGCGTAGCCCGCGGCTACTTATGTGCCCAGCGCGGGCCGCAAAGGCAGCACTGCCCCAAGTGCAGCGAAAAGCAGACCGCGAGGGCCAGCCACAGCGAAATTTGTGTTTGTCAACACATGGAAAACAAACCACAGCGGGCGTTACATAATAGCTAGCAACTTCGAACATAGTGCATCTAAAGGAGCGTGAAAAGTACTTTAAGACCATAATAGTTTAAGATCTGATCAAAACACAGACAATTTTCTATCGCCGATTAAAGAGCGTAAAGACAGGGACCATGCATCTGAAAAGTGGTGAAAATCGCAAAATACGCCCATTAAACTACAAAACAGCGCTAAAAACAAAACATGATTAAAATGTACAAACTGTCAGGAAACTACTGCAGTTTACAGAATTATTCTAAGTGAAGGGACTACGGAGATATTTGACACCAAACAGACATAAACAAACACAACTAATTGACACGCGCGCCACCGCGGATACGCAACACTGCGCGCGTGGCTAGTGGGCAGTACACACTACACAGGGCTGGCCAGGGAACAAAGGCTGATGAACACGGGTGGCCGGGGACGCGTAAGAACGGGTGGCGAGAGGGACAGTGGGGCTAGGAGAACAAAAGGGGAGTAGCAGAGCAACGTTGTAAACAAAATATCAGTAAATAGGGGCTGGGTATGACCCGGTCTCATCCCCCCCAACTGAACCACAACCAGCGTCCTCGCTGGTTATATAATAACACTAAACCAACGGAAAATTCTTAATGGTCACAATAAATCAAAGAAAAACATGATTAGAACCCCAAGGTTATATACAAAGGAAAAATTCAGTCAAAGTGACATGCTAACTCAAATACTAAGGTTTAGGCACAGTTCGGAACTCTGAAAAACAGTCCTTGAAATTTATCACACACGGAGGGAATATCAGTCACTGCACAGAACAGATATAACACAATATTTCGGTCCAAAACACAATCTTGCGGGATACAACCAAAAATGTTCTTCGTCACACTTTCCATCGCCAATCACATAATATCTACTCTCAGTCACTTGTTTTAGAACACACCACACTGGTCAGTCTCTACACATCGGCAGGGGTATTCTGCTGGATCCGAGCAGAGCGCCGCAGCTCATACACGGGGGCGGTAGGTCGGAGGTTGGATACTGGTTGCGCAACAGGGGTTGCGTCACCTGCTAGGCCGGCGGGTATTGAAGCAAGGATGTCCGCAGCTACCGGCCTTGCAGACGGGGTGGCTGTATTTGCTGGGTAGTACAACCACCACCCAACGGGCTTAGGACGATTGTCAGGCTGTGTAGGCTCAGAGTTGTCTGGCTTACTCACCGGCGACTTCAAGACAGTTCTCGCAGATACTCCGGGAGGGCTGGCCATCGGCTGCTTAGAACAGGTAGCAGCTACTGGTGGCTGATAATCTGGCATCCGGTACTGCTGCTGATTGTAGACAGGTTGCTGCGTCATTGAGGGTGGAGAGTCCTGCTTGTCCCGCACCTGGTGTGACCCGCCATGCGATCGGCGTCGTCGCCGCCGTCGTCTCCTGCGCTGGCGGTACTCTCTCTTGGCTGGACAGTCACTCTCAGAGTGACCAGCCTGGTCACACCAGTTGCACGCCGAGGTATCAGGAATGGTCTCGGCTGGTTCTTGGGGCTTCTCCAGTCTTGCCGAGAGGGCAGCCACCGTGAGGCGCAGCTGCACAATCTCCGCGGCCATCGCGGATAGCTGCAACTGCAGGGTCTCGGTAGGGGCACTGTCCTCCCGCATCCAGCGTAGAGCTTCCGCCTTGGCCTCCAGGAACGTGGTGCCAGGTTTCTCCCGGATGTACCGCCTGACATCCCTGCGCAGCTCGGGTGGGTGAAGGCCGTCTGCGAAGCGGTCCCTGACCAGGTCTTCAGAGAGGGTGTCTGTCCGCTTCACGTTCACCCTGGCTGCTGCTGCTAGCACGGCGTGGGCGTACTGGTACACGCCCTCTGCCACGCCCTGACGTCTGCTGTGGAAGTCCGCCAACAAGGTGACCAAGTCCCTCTTGTCACCAAACTCGGCCCTGATGAGGTCCAAGATGGCACCAGCTGACGAGCGTGTGTTGGCTGGGCGGCTCAGAACTTCGGCCTTAGCGCACCCGGTTAGCGCGCCAAGCACGAACTCTGTTGCAGCACCATCGGACAGGCTGTAGTTGGTCAGCTTTCTCCTCGCCTCCTCGATGAACTCCTCAGTCGTACAGCCGCCTCCTTCGCCACCGAACTGTGGTAGAGGCTCCGGCTTCATGTAGACTGGAGAAAGTGCCATGGCCGATCAGACTTCTTCTGTACTGTTTTCTGCTCCCTTTAAATCCTGCTCGCAGCGCCAAAAAGATGTAACCGGGTGTCAGGGGTCCGGTTCATGCAGGCAGGGAGACCAAACACAGAGGTCGCTATGACATGAGTTTATTTCGTGAAAACAGTACAAATGGCAGACAATTCGTAAACACGTGCAGTGACTCGCGGCAGGGCTGGCTGGCGACTGTCCAGTGAGGCGTAGCCCGCGGCTACTTATGTGCCCAGCGCGGGCCGCAAAGGCAGCACTGCCCCAAGTGCAGCGAAAAGCAGACCGCGAGGGCCAGCCACAGCGAAATTTGTGTTTGTCAACACATGGAAAACAAACCACAGCGGGCGTTACATAATAGCTAGCAACTTCGAACATAGTGCATCTAAAGGAGCGTGAAAAGTACTTTAAGACCATAATAGTTTAAGATCTGATCAAAACACAGACAATTTTCTATCGCCGATTAAAGAGCGTAAAGACAGGGACCATGCATCTGAAAAGTGGTGAAAATCGCAAAATACGCCCATTAAACTACAAAACAGCGCTAAAAACAAAACATGATTAAAATGTACAAACTGTCAGGAAACTACTGCAGTTTACAGAATTATTCTAAGTGAAGGGACTACGGAGATATTTGACACCAAACAGACATAAACAAACACAACTAATTGACACGCGCGCCACCGCGGATACGCAACACTGCGCGCGTGGCTAGTGGGCAGTACACACTACACAGGGCTGGCCAGGGAACAAAGGCTGATGAACACGGGTGGCCGGGGACGCGTAAGAACGGGTGGCGAGAGGGACAGTGGGGCTAGGAGAACAAAAGGGGAGTAGCAGAGCAACGTTGTAAACAAAATATCAGTAAATAGGGGCTGGGTATGACCCGGTCTCATCTGAATTTTTTTCAAAAAAGTTGTTCAAATTCCTTCATTTTCTAGACTTTGAAAGTTCACCCAATTACACTGACTGTATTCGTGCTACAGCTCCGTAGCTCTGACTGGTTTTGTGTAAAAAAAAATATTTCTGAGGTAGGGGTGGTTTGCACATAAGATCAAATATCTACTGCAAATTACTTATCATCCCGGCGTTTTTGTCTAGTGTGACAACTGCACATATGACAGGAACTACTGCACTATTATAGCATTAGCATTAAGAATAACTGAACTTTTAGATAAACATAGCTTTTTCAAGTTTCTGCGAGAAACACCGGTCAGAAGAGTTCCAGAGAAGTCACAAAAGCAACAGGGAAATCACAAGACATGCACAAGCATCATCTGTCATACCACCAGTGTGAGGCTGACATCAAACGCTAAATTCACAGACAAAATCAGCTAGTATGTCACTGCCTCCGACATTTCACCAGCCCTCTAGATCTTCCAGGTTTCATGTGAAAAATAATTCAATCGGGGAAGTCACAAAGCCAACAGGGAAATCACAAGACATAAACAAGCATCCTCAGACGATCTCAGTGCTACTGCTAGAGGCCGACGTCTCTGTGTATGACGACCTGCCTGAGGCTGACGTCAGATGTTTAGTTCATGGAACTGACGTTTCTCTGTCTGGGGAGCCAGGGTGGCCGAATGGTAGAGCATTGGACTTTCAACGCTCGAGTCGAGAGGACATTAAACTCCTAAACACCCACCCACCCACCCTCTCTCTCTCTCCCCCTTTCCCCCTCTCTCTCTCTCCACCCGGCCCCACCCCCAGTCACGTGGCTAATCAGTCAAGGTCGTAGAGGATCTAGTGTCATTGGTAGAACGTGGAGAGGGGAGAACCGGCAACAATAACAACAAAACAGACAAAATAAAATGAAGTTTGGAGTTTGCAGTAACACAATTTCAAATTCACTGTTACAGGTACAGAATCTACTTGCGATAATGGCAGAGGCATGCGATATTGCGAGACCTCAGATGTCTTATTACTATTGCAATCAAGTGGAACCATGTGCACCTGGTGACCTTGACAAGCGGGGCAAAAGTGTTCCTGTGTATGTTCTTGAAGACACACAGCAGCTGGATCGATTTCTTGTCATTGGCACAGAAGGAGGGACCTACTACGCATCAGAGGGACGCCTTAACCAGGAGAATGCAAACTGCATCACACGGCTGATAGAGTCAGGTCAGGGGGAGTTAGTAGTCCAGAGGATTGTGGACATTTGCAAGAAGGGCCGCACTGCCAAGCAGAATTGTGCCCTCTTCTCGCTTGCTTTATGCTGCCGCAGTAAAGACAAGAAAACAAAGGTTGCTGCCTACAAAGCTGTTTGTGATGTGTGCTCTATCCCCACCACGCTGTTTCAGTTCATTCAGTACATGGAAAACCTTGGGAAGTCCAAGGACAAGGATTCAAAGTCAACAGGATGGGGAAGAGGGCTGCGCAAGGCGGTATCTGTCTGGTACAACCAGTTTGTCAGCAATCCTCACCGGCTAGCCATGCTTATTACGAAGTATAGACAGCGCGTTGGTTGGACCCACCGCGATCTTCTCCGCCTGAGCCATGCCAAGCCCGAAGATGATACTATTGGGTTCATCCTGCGATATGCTGTCAAGGGTTTAGAGGAGGCTGAAAAATACTACATGGAGGACACCATTGCCGATGCAGACCCGAAAATGTTAGAAATCAAAGCGTACCTTGCCGCTTGCGATGCTGTGAAAGAGCTGAAACATCCAGATAATCTGGAAGACGTGAGGAGAGTCGTCAGCATGATTGAGCAGCATGACCTGGTGCGAGAGCATGTTGCGCCTGAAATGCTGAATTCTGCTCAGGTCTGGGTAAGTCTTCTTGACAAAATGCCCATGAAAGCCTTGATCAGAAACCTGAACAAGATGACCGTGGTGGGAGTGCTGGATAATGGCGAAAATGTCAACAAAGTCGTCCAGAAGCTCGGCAACAGAGATGCCCTGAGAAAGTCCCGGGTGCATCCATATTCCATTCTGGTAGCCTGGATGACCTATCGATCTGGAACTGGGCACAAAGGTAATCTGAAATGGAACGCAGTCCCTGAAGTTCTTGCTGCATTGGAGAAAGCATTTTATGCTGCATTCGACAATGTCACACCCACAAATAAAAGGATCTTAATTGCAGTAGACGTGAGTGCCTCGATGACGTGGATGAGCCCCAAAGCTGTTATCTCCCCACGGGTCAGTTCAGCAGCCATGATGATGATCACCTTGCGAACAGAGACCAACTGTGATGTGGTTGGCTTCTCCAGCAGCTTGATGCCTCTAGACATCAAGAAAGAGTGGACTCTTGATCAGGTGATCTCCTACATTGAAACCATTCCCATGGGCGGCACCGACTGTTCCCTGCCTATGGTGTGGGCGCAGGAGGAAAAAAAGAAGTATGATGCCTTCATCATCTACACAGACAGCGAAACCTGGTTCTCCAGAGACACACCTGCCAATGCCCTGAGGCATTACCGTGACGCCAGCGGCATCCAGAATGCCAGGCTTGCAACGGTGGCCATGACCAGCGGAGGGTTCACACTAGCAGACCCTGCTGACCTCAACATGTTGGACATGGTGGGGTTTGACACAGAAGCACCAACAGTCCTGCAGGACTTCATCGGTGGGAATCTGTATGAATGAGTTGATCCTGGCACCAGTGACAAGGATGTCTGCTGTTTGTATCTTTAAGACAGCCGGAGCTTTTGCCCAGTGATACCTGATGGACATTTTTCAATTTTTTTACTATGTGCTGGTGTCACCAACACAATTAATAATAGCAGTCCTCTTGGATTTTGTTCCAGGTCTTCTTATAATTCGTGGTAACACTCAAAGGGCTAGGTTATGAGAACTGTACAAAGGCCAGTTCCAGTCCAAAGCATCGTTCATGTGTAATATGTCTGTACATTTCCATTATGCTTTGCTTTGACACTGTCCGACCAAGTTCAAACCTGATACTTATTAATATTATTAGCACTCTTATTACATGTTTTATAATCTTCATGCCGTTGACTTTGTGATATATATATATAGTTAACTTTGACATATATATTCATGCATGTTTGGATTGGGTTTTTTTTTGGGTTGGTTTGTTTTTGCAGTTGCATGTTACTTTTTAAATTTTTCAAAAAGTTGGGTGTTTTTTCCGTTGTTTCATGCTCTCACATAGAATTAGGAGATCTATGTGTGAAATTGTTGGTCCTCCATACTTTGGCATTGAGAGTTTCTGAAGTTTCTCAACATAAATTTAGTGGGTTTGGGGATATATATATATTTGTTACTTCATTTGTTTCGACTGCGTTTTTTGTTTAGGGGAGGGGTTGATTGGCTATTTATAAGCTGTTGTTGTCATTTTTGTTTTCGCTCAAGCACATACTAAATGGATGTAACCTTAACCTTCACCATGTTTCGTGAGTGCGGGTGCATGTGTACTCACACTTTCATTCAAACGTCCATAGCTCAATAGATCCGTGAAACTAAGACTTTGTCAATAACATGACAAAAATGTTGTATAACTCTCCCTGCATGTTGTGGATGCAAACACACTGATGCTATGAACATCCTGTGTCAGGAATGATCAGGAATCTGAAATGCTGAATTTTTTTTTTTTTTTAGTGTACAGTATTTCTCATAGCATGTGATTTCCCAGTAAAATGTAAGCAGAGAGTTTTTACCCCGCTTGGATAGACCAACAGAAACAAGACGCTCTATATTCCATTTTGTCCGTTTCCTGCATGATCTGCTTGGTGAAATTTGATTACATGTGATGTACTTTGTTTTAGTTCTGGATTCGCTCACCAAGTGTTCCTTGCAGCTTTTAAAAGTAAGGGTCACTTTGACCCTCTGTCAAATTCAGAGGGTCATTTTGTAAAATCAAAGGGTCAGATCCAAGTACAAAAATCTTGGTTCGACCGGACCCTTTGTTTACAAAATTGTCGGAGATTACATGTGCTGTATGAATCTCTGTCATTTCCAATTCCACCAACCATCTGAGGTGTGTAAAACTGCGTTGCAATGATGTACAGCCCCAAAATCACTGCATCAGATTCTGAAATCTCTGCTTAAACGCTGTATATATGTGCGTAATAAGGAACACCGATAACATTGTGTGTTTAGATAACATTGTGTGTTTAGATAACATTGTGTGTTTAGATAACACTCAGGAGGTAAAAAAGGTATTGCTGAAGGACATATTTACAACTTTGCTTCATTTTCATTTGATTTTTTTTTTTTGCTTTATACATTTGCAACCATCATGATTTCAGCCCTATAAAGTAAAACTGGGTACTCAAACTGCAGTCAGTATATACTCTGCATATATATATATATACATGTACCTTTTGTGCTGAACTAGGTTAAAATAAGTAAAACATGACCAGTTGATGTGGTTAAGTGACTATTAATTACATTTTATATCTGGTTTCTGGCTTCATATGACTATGATTGTAGTAATAAACTCTGCAGTGTCCCACCGTTTTGTGCCATGATCACATGCAAGTCCAAAGCAATGTCAGCAGAGATCAATCAGGCAACTCACATTGACTTGAAAGAGAACAGGGTGGTACATGTAATTTTCCCTTCTGTCATTTCGAACGCTACCACTTGCGCATCTTAATCTTAATTAAGTAACTGGCACCTCACAGAGACCCAGCATGCGTGTTGGCCACTTCCACAAACTGTTACAAAACTTACATTGTTCCATGCTTCATGATTCTGGAAAATAAAATTCTTGCCGTTTCGTGGTTTGAGACAGACTTACGAAGTTGAAGTTGTTTATTTTTTGTTGGTATTGTTGCTTTTGCTGAACATTTCATGTAAACATTCTCTCTCAACATAGTCTGTCTGTGTGTGTGTGTGTGTGTGTGTGTGTGTGTGTGTGTGTGTGTCCAGAAAACTTGAACATGATAGACATTGATAAGAACTTTACTTATATACATGTATTCAATGGCCTTGTGTCAAGGTCAAGGCCATACAAGCTATTTTTGTTAAACATTAAAATATCCGACTACAAAATGCGAACACCAAGCCACCACGGAATAAAGGGCCGAATACAAAAAGACTTATAAAGAACTAGCAAGAAACATCTGATGCCGATACCACTTCAGGCTTCCAACCGCAAAAAAAAGCCTGCAACCCAATAGAACAATACCTGAGTAACACCATAGAAGAACTACTACACTTACAACGCGCCAGTACGCTCAACAACATGCCCCACTCAGAGGGAGAGAGACCATCAGAAACAGAGAAGACTACCTGAAGGAAGGTTACCTACAATTAAACCACAGAATCCACTACGGAAGAGTGGAAACAGCAAACATACACACACCTACTACACGTACTGAGTGAAATGAATATGAAAATAGGCCACATGTACCTCCTACCCAAAGTACACAAACACATTTTAACTGCACATACTTTACCATGTCTCACAAATGCATACCTGGCAAGCCCAGCCATAGTATGCCCATGCCCTGTACAACTACTATAAGCCAATCACGAAGATTGGCGCCAAAAGATTATCTCCCCTAAATAGTATAAACTCCCTTTGAGTAACTCTCTAACTTCCTCCTTTTCCTGGCATTCGCCTAAATAGGACGCCATCGCCCTGTGCTGCGTTTTAATCCTCTTATCCTCCGGTTTCCTTCAGCCATCCTTCGTGTTTTTGGTCTGCTTTTTTCATCAAAGACGCCATGCAGTCCAAAGCGTCGGTTTATGCCGAACTTCTCGGCCCTGGGGCCCGGATTGTGTCTTCTAGCGCGACCGGTCGCTCCGCGTCTCTCTCCCCGCCACACACTTACGTTCAGGTCAGTGCCATTTCAGTCACTAGTCCGTCCGTTTTCTCTTCCTCTGGGATGGCGACGGTGACTACTGATGTGGCTGCGTCAGTAGCCACCCCGTCAGCCGGCAGGGTTGCCGATATTGTGGTTCCTTCTCAGGAACTCCAGTATCACAGCCCTGCCGACCCCTCCCCGCCGATCTCTTTCGGTGGGGGAGGGTCCCTCCGAGCAGGGTGCCGCCCAGCCCCCTGGGCCACGGCTTTCCGCCCAGGGCGGGCCCCACTTCCCTCGCCCCTTTGGGGCCGGGACTGTGCGGACCTGACGCCGCGACACCTGCTCCTGCGGCCGGACCCGATCGTTCTGTTCCAAACGACTCGGGTTCCGCGCGTGTCTTCGGTGCGGCCAGGGGGGCCGTCGGTCGCCTCTGGCGTAGACACCTCGTGTATTTTCCCTCGCTCTTTGCCGGGACAACATTTTGGTGTCGCTAACACTGTCCCCCGCTGCGTGCCGGGTCAGCAGTTTAGCACGGAACCGACAACCCATCTAAGGGGAGTAACTTCTGCAGGCAGTTATGCCGGCCCTCAGCAGTGGTCTCCCTGGATGGCGTACCCCTCTCCGTATGCTCCGTTTGGTGGAGTATACGGATATCCCCCGCCTTCCGTTTTCGGCTGGCCGGGGCAGATGTGCGCTGGGCCTTGGGCCACGTCAGGGCACGGTCTTTCGGACCCTCCCGTTCAGCCACATCTTTCTCAAACACGCTCTAGCCAGGGGCTCGCGCGCAGCCGCCCCTCAGCAACTGTTACCATGGAAACAGCCGTGCAATCGTCTCAGAGTTCTGTCGGTTCTCCCCAGGCTCCCATGACGTCGACTTCCTCTCGAGCGTTGTTTCGCTCCCAGTGTTGGATAGTGACGTAGACAACCCATCTAAGGGGAGTCCTTTCCTGTACTTCAAGGAAGTTCAGGAAAGAGGGCCTGAAACGTAGAGCCCCTTGGGTTAGCTCTCAAGCTCCCAAATCTAAGACTCAGAAACCTTCTGGATCTGCTTCTAGGGGACAAAGGAAGCGCCCCCAGCGTGGGGGCAGGCGCGGTGACTCCAAAATGAGTCACTCCCAATGACTTACCCCCGACCAGCACCTGCCACCGCTCCCCGCCACTACGCCCATGGCGGGCTCACTCTCCCTCTGCCTGCCGGCATGGAGGGCAATCTCAAGCAGCGAGTGGCTGTTGAAGGTGCTGTCGTCGGGGTTTCGCCTGCCTTGGGCAGGTCAGAGGGCCCGTCACTTTCCCCCCCTTCTTGCCGTCCCCCTGCTTCGGACAGGAGACAGATCCTGTCTGCAGAGGTACAGGCGCTGCTCCTCAAGGGTGCTGTAGAGGAGGTACCTCCCCCTGTCTCTCCGGGGTTTTACGGTCGCATTCTTTACGTTCCCAAAGCGTCGGGAGGTTGGCGCCCAGTCTTGGATCTCAGCCCTCTCAACCGCTTCTTACAGCGGATCCCGTTAAGGATGGAGACAGCGTCATCCATTCGGGAGGCAATCAGAGAGGGGGACTGGGCGACCTCGATAGATCTCACCGACGCGTACTTTCATATCTTGATGGACAGTCGAGATCGGAGATGGCTGCGCTTCACGTGGCTCGGCCAGGTGTACCAATTTCGGGCCCTTCCCTTTGGCCTGTCTTTGGCACCATGGGTGTTCACCCGGGTTGTGAGGCAGTTTGTCCTCAGTCTCCGATCACAGGGCATGCGAGTGCATGTCAGACATGTGCAGCCTGCACACCCGATCTGTGCTGGAGCAGGCAGCGGCCGTAGGTTTCCGCCTCAATCTACAGAAATCGGACCTAGTCCCGGCACAACAGTTCAAGTTTCTAGGTATGAGGTTCGATACGATCACCATGAAGGTGTTCCCCTCACAGGAACGGATTATAAAGCTTCTAGAGACAGAAGCTGAATGGCGGGTTGCCAGAGACTGGGCTGTCAGAGAACTTGCGGGTCTGCTGGGCCAGATGGAGAGTATGGCTCCTTTAGTGCCTCTCGGCCGTCTCCACAAGAGGGCTTTGCAGAGGGCTATTCGAGACCGTTGGTCTCAAGCTGTGCAGCCATGGGATCTCGCTCTCCCTCTCTCTCTCCCTGGTTCGCGGAGACCACTCTCCAGTGGCTGGACACCACCTGGCTGAATCAGGGTGTTCCCATCCTCTCCTCTCCACCGGGGGTGGAGTTGTTCACGGACGCTTCACACTGGGGTTGGGGAGGGCATGTGAATGCCCTCGTAGCCTCGGGAGAGTGGCCTCCAGACCAGAAGACCCTTCATATCAACTTACTAGAGCTGGAGGCTGTTCGCCTTTCCCTCAAGGCCTTCCAGACTACTCTCACGGGTCAGGTTGTGAAGTTATGCACCGACAATACCACAGTAGCTTGCTACATAAACAAGCAAGGGGGGGGCAGATCAAAACCTCTCTCTCTCAGGACCGAGTCCCTCCTTCTCTGGTGCCAGTCTCACAACATTACTCTGTACGCTCGCCACATTGCAGGCAAGCTGAATGTAGTGGCAGATCAACTCAGCAGGTCACACATGGTTCTCAATACGGAATGGACACTCTCTCACAAAGCCCTGGAGAGAGTCTGGGTTCATTTCTTCAAACCTCAGATCGATCTGTTTGCAACCCAGTTCAGCTGCCGGCTGCCTCTGTATGTGTCTCCAGTCCCAGACCCGAGAGCGTTTCAGGTCGATGCACTGTCCATCCCATGGGATCAGCTAGAGGCATATGCGTTCCCTCCATTCCCCATACTAGCGAAAGTAATTCGCAAGGCCCGGCGCGAACGCCCGAGACTGATTCTAATAGCCCCTCCCACTGTCGCCGAACGACCTTCTACAACCAAGGAGCGGAATCCCACACGGGAACGTAAATGTCCTAAACTTACACGCCTGGCTACTGTGCGAAGCTCACTGTGTTCACTAGGTGCATCCTCTCACACTATAGATTTCGTGCGTTAAGCACATAGAAGTGGTACACAGCGTGTATACGAAGCTAAGTGGAATAAATGGCTGGAATGGTGCGAGGCACATTCTGTGGACCCCTTGCGTCCTCTGGCCGTCAATCTAGCCAATTTTCTGTCCGATTTAGCTTCTGAGGGTTTATTGGCAGCTACTATTAAGGGCTATAGGTCAGCTATCACCACTTCTCTTAAGCAGTTGGGGGGGCGTGTCAGACGCGCTAGTGACAGACCGTCTCTCATTTCTGACGTGATCAAGGGTATCGCTTCTCGTGATGCCAGATCTCCGCGCAGGCTCCCACTGTGGGACCTTTTTTTCTGGTTCTGAACTCACTCAGAAACCCGCCCTTCGAACCTCTCAGACAATTATCACGCAAGTGGCTAACTCTGAAGACCGTGTTTTTAGTCTCTCTTGCGTGCGCGCGCCGCGCCTCTGAAGTTCACGGCCTCAGCGGTCTTCCCGCCGACATATCGGGCGAACAAGACGGCTCATTCACTCTGCGCTTTCTGCCTGACTTTATTGCCAAAAACCAGAAAGAGTCAGATCCCTCTCCATCCGTCAAAATCCCTCCGCTTTCGAGCATTCTATCGGCTGACGATCCTGACCGTACACTGTGTCCCGTGCGAGCGCTCCGGCAGACGCTACTTATCAGTAACTCGTTCTGTCCGTGCCCCTGGACAGAGGCGTCTCTTTATTTCGCTTAACAGTGACTACAAAAAGGATGTGGTTGTTTCATCCCTTTCACGCTGGATCGCTGAAGTGGTTAGGGTAGCATACGAGGGAGCGTCACGCTCCACTACCTCATCAAGGGCACACGAACTTAGAGCACTGGCTTCCTCTGTGGCACTGACACACGCAGTCCCGCTGTCTCTGATTATGGACGCGGCCTACTGGAGATCAGAAAACACCATACTTACCATGTCTCACGCGGAGGCCCACCCTCCTACCCCTCCTTACCTTCTCACTGCTTACTCTTACAAGGTTTAAGCCATAGAAAAGGAGGAAGTTAGAGAGTTACTCAAAGGGAGTTTATACTATTTAGGGGAGATAATCTTTTTGCGCCAATCTTCGTGATTGGCTTATAGTAGTTGTACAGGGCATGGGCATACTATGGGCTTGCCAGGTATGCATTTGTGAGACATGGTAAGTATGCTTGTTAAAAGAAAATTTGGGAAAAAATTTTCCGATCACAATGCAACACATTAGAGGACCAAAGTTACGCCTAGGGGATGCACCCAATTCAGAAAATTGGAAAATAATCCATGCATCGTGATAAAAAGGCGGACAAAAACAGTAACATAGTTATCCTAAACAAAGAAGACTACCTGAAGGAAGGTTACCTACAATTAAACAACAGAATCCACTACGAAAGAGTGGAAACCACTCTGGGTAAGGAGATTAAAAGCAAACCTCTAGAGGACCAAATTTATACACATAGGAAAAGACCAATATATATACAAATAGGCTGCATTCCTGATGAGGCTGGGCCTTTAGTTACAAAACTTCTAAACTGACAAAAGTGAGGTTGCAGTCAAATGGCCGGTGATGCCACAAACAGAATAGAATGGTTACCTCCCAATTCAGAGGGAGACGTTGTTGAAAAACGACTCACAGATAATTAATCTAGGTCCCACCACCGACGCAGCATTCCAGGAACCAACCCTCTGCCCACAAATATGGCAGCCACCACTCTCAGTACCCTGACTATGCACAAACAAGTGTTTTCATAAAGAAATGAAAACAAAAATGCACATCAGTTGTCCTGTGCAGTTTTCCATAGCCGCACTGCGTAGAGGTCACAGTGTAACGCGCTTAGACACGCCCCACGCCTCAGTCGGCCACCGCCTGAGTATGAGACTGTCAGATGGCCCAATCCATCCATGTGGGAAGGATCCCAAAACGACAGATGAAGGTCTAGAACCATCCACAGCCTAATGGCGGCCATAACAGTTAAACACCTTCTCTGAAGAAGTACTAGAGTACCCCCAGTACCCCAAAACCAACCGTTATCAATAGTGGTACTGACTCCACCAGGAAACCCACCAACACTTCGTGCCCAAAACTTGGGAGACGTTATCGAAAAGTGACCGATAGATATTTAATCTATGTAGCACCACCAATGCAGCATTTCCAGGGACCAATCCTCTGACAATGAGAGTGAAAGGGACTAAAAATGCTCAAATCACATTGAAAACGAAAGTGCAGGTTGTCTTGTGCGGTTTTCGATCCATAAAAAAAAAAATGCATAGAGGTCACAGTGTAATGCGCTCAGCTGCACCCCCCCCCCCCCATCAGCCACCGCTCAACTCGTAGTGTGAGACTGTCAGATGGCCGACTCCACCCGTGCTGGAAGGAACCCAGCTGAAGGCCTGGAACCAACCATAGTCCATGAATCGTTCCATTGATGGTAGTCACGGTGTCAGGGTTGGCGTTGATTCATGCATGCACCTTGATCCTGAACGCTGTTACTGCAGTGGTGACCGTTGATAACTGCAACATTAAGACCAAAGCCATCTCTATCATTCATTCTGATCACTATCACTGCCACTGACTGTATGCATAACTTAAAATGTACAGGATGTAAATTACTTCAATATTCTACAATCTGAACATCACACACACACACACCACTTTTTCACAGGAGACAGGTGTCAGACGTTGTCTCGGGGTTGCCAGCAGTGATCGACTAGTCCAGTCTGGGTGCACAATAGTTTCAACAGGAGCAAGTAGAGCAATCATCTGTTCTCCTCTTCTGGCAATAATGGTACAATGACGGATACATGCTTTTCTGCAACACAACATTTATGCATATAAATCTTCACATTTTTGCAAACTGAATGAGAATGCAGAAGAGATATTTGCAACATTACATAAAAAAAGCTTTCAAACAATCACACAAATGGCTTTAAATTGACATGAATATGTGATTTCACTTGCATTACTGTGCAACAGTATATCTTGAGTTATATGCTTGACTCGGATATTCAGTTCTAAAGGTGGTATTAACTGTTAGGCGAAGTCCTGTATCCTTGCATCCAAAGCAAGGGAGGCTGCCAGCACTGGCTGCTTAGACTTAATTTTCCAAGATGACCCCATACTGTACCATGGAATAACAATCAGCAATGGTACGTACACTCCTGAAACAAAACACACACACACACATACACTGCCATCTAAATTTCTAAATTGTGAAAATAAACCAATGAAAAACGTAAGAGCACAGAGTGCTCACTTTGGCTATCAACTGTTCAGTAAATAATTCACTATGATGCATCTCTATCACCATGATTGATTTAAATTGTACAAATGATACTGGTACATCAAACTTAATAGACAAATTGTAATGTTATTCCACTGAGTACATACTGAGGCATGGCCATCCAGAAATGATTCTCAACCTGCAGGTCGGGGCAGTCTCTCTCTCTGATCTGGACATGGAGGAGGGGACTGAGGGAATCTGGAGGGGGTGTGGAAAAGGGATTGAAGGGAAATGGGGGAGGGTAGGGTGGGTGGTGTGGAGAGGAGGGGTGGGGGGGGGGTATGGGGGAGGAGGGGCAGAGAGAGAGAGAGAGAGAGTTGGTGTTACATTGTACAAGTAACCTCTCCTTGGGTGTCACATGCTTAGTCACAATTGCAAGCAATGTTTCAGTGGTCTGGTTGCAGGTTTAAAGATGCAGCCAAAAAAAGACAAAAAATAACAAAATATATAAATAAATAAAATTAAGCCCCCCTCCCCATCCATATCTAAACACAAGACACCCATGGACCAGAAACACTCAAAACACCACAAAACCAGAAACACCACATCTAAGATTAGAAAGCCATATGTTCAACGGAGCTTTCTTAAATCCCACATATTTTTGTTGGTTCAAGTTTTGCTTTTCCTTAAGTTAACTGGAATCATCTAGATTTGTTTTCACTCTGCCCAAATTAATTTGCCAGGAAGACCTTCAGAACCATGTTATTCATTAACTGTAAATTAATAACTTGCACTCTACCATTTCCTTTTTTTGTGTTTTTGTTTTTGTTTGACATAGTGTCCACTATGAAAACAAAGATACTAAGGGAAAAACAGCCAAACAACTGGTACAAGCTACCTTTTTAAAAAAAAAAAATAAAGAAAAGAAAAAAAAAGGAATAATTTCATAGGGTAATTTGAACTGTAAAAGTAATGTTCCAAAACAGAAGGAAACTCCTTTCATTTACAAGGCGGGGGGGGGGGGGGGGGGGGACCACCAATAACTGATGGTTTGTGTTAGGGTTGTAAGCTGGTTTCAGTGTCATCGCATCTCTCTCTTACACACACACACACACACACACACACACACACGGAAACTGGTGTTCCCGGCGATGTTTCCAGTGTTTCTGGTAATATTAGGATCCCCCACCCCCTGCTATCACTAACACAATCACTGGCCATAGACAACAACATTACAGTGAATTAACTATGAGGAATACCTCCGGCCATCTACTGTTAATGTTAGAGAATGAGTTTATCATGCAGTAAAGCAAAAGTGATGATGAGTTTATCATGCAATAAAGCAAACAAAACAAAATAAAACAAAACAAAAACTGAATAAGTTTACAATGCACTGAAGCAAACAAAGAAAATTAGTCTGTCGTGCAGTTAAAAAAAGGAAAGAAACCAGGACAGAATGAGTTTATCATGCATAAAGTTTATAAAAGTATGACTTGATCATGCAGTAAAGTAAAAGGCAGTTTAAACAAAAAAAGAAAGTGTCATACATGCGGCCCTGTGTATTAGACAAAGAAACTGAACCCAGTGAAATGCATGCCTAAACATCCAGAAATGTCTCAAGTTTGTTACTTGTAACAAAACACGGGGAAAATGGGCTAGAGTGACAAGGAAGGCATTTTACCATTGCAACACAAAAAGATGTTACTGCAGAACAGGTTAGAAAAACAAACAAACTGCACCAAGTCCCCTGTCTTACTCTATGGCCAGTGATAATTACCAACACGCCGGAGGGAGGTTGGAGCATGCGCTCTCCCCCAGTAGGGCAGCACACGCGCGCACACCAGGATGCACCAGGGTGTGCCATCCCATGGTCTCTCCCAGCACAGCACCTCACTGCCTGAGGGAGGCCGCCACTGGCCAGATCTCCCTGCCGCCCCCGGTCAGCCCCCTCTCCCTTCCTTCCCGCTCCTCTGCCTTGCCCAGCATCCACACTCTGGGTCGATCCTGGTGGCCCACCTTCCTCATTGCCCCGCAACCAGTGGAACCATGCCCCACCAGTGGAAGGAATCAGTACTGCAGTTGTGCCACACTGACTTGACAACAACAGAGTCCCTCAACCCCCAGAAAGGGGACTTTTGGGTTGTGCACCCCTTTCCAGGGTTCCAGCATTCCTTTCATCCAGCATGTGTGTGCTTGGCAGCCTAATTGTACTATCAGACAACTCACAAAACCAATGCTGTGGTTTCACTGCACACTCCACTCAACTCAAAAGCTGTACGATATACTGTCATGTGTTGATGTCTTACCTGTCCTGTACCATCATCCCCTAACAGTATATATAAGACAGCCGCGGAGTGTGTGAGCAGTAAAACTACAGCAATGACTTCATGAGCATACACCAGATTGTGCAGGAGACAGTGATTTCAAGACAAGCATCATATATTTTTACTGAACCTGGGAATCTTGTGTGCGCTTTGAGAGCCCGCCCTAACACCCACTTGATGAGAGGGACAGGCATTTTTTTTTTTAAAAGACGCCTCCTAAATGGTTATGTGTGGACTCACTCATATATAAAGAAGCTGTCTTTGTAATTCATATCATGATAATGATTAGCATACGGTCTCCCCAGTGAGCTAGCTCAAGGCACTTTCCATACATATAATTAACACTTAACCTAGTGTCTGCTGGCAACAAATGACCATTGCAGAACATGCTGAATACATGTACCTCCATCATGAGGAACCTAAAAACTCAAAACCGCTTGTATCCCTATGGTGTAGTGCATGAGCGAGAGAGAGAGAGAGAGGAGGGGGAATTTGAACAAAGTGTGGGAATGAAGTAAGCAATGCAGAGATCCAACAGACCTTCAAGTTCAAGAAGTTTTGCAAAATAACATCCACAGATGATAGTGTGTGTGTGTGTGTGTGTGTGTGTGTGTGTGTGTGTGTGTGTGTGTGTGTGTGTGTGTGTGTGTCCTTCCCAATCAAATTTTGGAAATTTGCAGCGAACTCTTGATGTTTGTCAAACTTTGCAAAGTGTGCTTAGCATTTTTTTCCTGCCTCAATACCTTTCTGTTCACCCTACACTCAACAATCTATTTCTTTTCCTTTTTTTTCAGTTTCTGTTTTGCTCAAGGCTGTCAATGCAAGGACAACTCCTGGAATGCCCCCTCCCCCCTTTTTTTTTTAACCTGAACTTCACGCAGTGGTCCTCCAGTAGCATTCCTCCCCGGTCATGAGTGGAAGCTACAAAGGTTGCTGAAGTCAGGACAAATTCTGTAATGCCCTTTTTTTTTTAGTTTTTTTAGTTTTTTTTTTATACCTGAACTCCATGCAATGGTCCTCCAGTAGTATTCCTCCCCGGTCATGAGTGGAATCTACGAAGGTTGCTGAAGTCTGGGCAATTTCTGTAATGCCTGTTTTTAATTTTGTTTTTTGTTTTTTTTGGCACCTGAACTCCATGCAATGGTCCTCCAGTAGTATTCCTCCCCGGTCATGAGTGGAATCTACGAAGGTTGCTGAAGTCTGGGCAATTTCTGTAATGCCTGTTTTTAATTTTGTTTTTTGTTTTTTTGGCACCTGAACTCCATGCAATGGTCCTCCAGTAGTATTCCTCCCCGGTCATGAGTGGAATCTACGAAGGTTGCTGAAATCAGGACAATTTCTGTAACACCCATTTTAAATTTATTTATTTATTTTTGCACCTGAACTCCATGCAATAGTCCTCCTGTAGTATTCCTCCCCGGTCATGAGTGGAATCTACAAAGGTTGCTGAAGTCTGGGCAATTTCTGTAACACCCATTTTAAATTTATTTATTTATTTTTGCACCTGAACTCCATGCAATAGTCCTCCTGTAGTATTCCTCCCTGGTCATGAGTGGAATCTACGAAGGTTGCTGAAGTCAAGGCAATTTCTGTAATGCCTACTTTTTACAAATTATTTTGCACCTGAACTCCATGCAATGGTCCTCCAGTGGTATTCCTCCCCGGTCATGAGTGAAATCCACGAAGGTTGCTGAAGTCAGAACAATTTCTGAACTACCCTGTTCTCTTTTCTTTTATTTTTGTGCACCTGAACTCCATGCAATAGTCCTCCAGAGGTATTCCTCCCCGGCCATGAGTGGAATCCATGAAGGTCGCTGAAGCCAGGGCACTTTTAGTTATGGACAATGATAATGGGCAAACCAGGACTGGTCCTTGACACCTGTGGTGCCAGCACTGTGAATTTCGTATTTTCGAAAAAAAAAAAAAATCACACAAGTCTGAAACTTTTCTGGTATCATATGTGCTGAACAGTCCTTTCTGAGGTCAACTAGTGAGGCAGATGAAAACAGGCACTCAAAAAAAATTGTTTTCTTTAAAGTTCAATTTCAGATGGGAAGGTTAAAGCATTTATTTTTGCTGTTGTTGTTGAAAGTGGTTGTGGTAATGTGTGTGTGTGTGTGTGTGTGTGTGTGTGTGTGTGTGTGTGTGTGTGTGTGTGTACTGCAAAGTTGACCTGTGATCAACATATTGTGTGCTAACTAAATACACAGCCAAGCGGCCTATACCTAAACCTACAGCCTGTGAATATCATGAGCTGAAAAAAAATCTACTTAGTGCCTCACACCCAAGTGGGCAAAGTCAAGTCATACTGGCCTAGTGTCTGCTGGCAACAAATGACCATTGCAGAACATGCTGACAGTACATTTTTTTTTAATGGAGGACCTACAGTGAGAGAAGCTGGGACGTTTGCTCATGGGTGTTGACCCACACAAGGAAACAACTAAAGTTATTGAATTGCACAGTCCAGACCAAGTCAAATGAAGAAAAGAGGGTTATAATCTGAGAGTAAGACAGAAAGAATGATGCAGTCTACGGAGAACCTCAACCGACAGGAGTGAGAAGAGAATACAACAAAGAAATTTTGCTAATACACATGGGGGGGGGGGGGGGGGGGAGGGGGTGTCACTGATGTTGAACTTAAGAAGGGGGGGGGGGGGGGTCATTGATGTTGAACTACAGAAGGGGGGGGGGGGAGAGTAGTGGTCGACACTGTGCTTTCTCTAGCAGGCAAATGCAAAAGGAATTCTTAATACTGTAGGAATTGTTAAATGATGTGTGAAATGGTGTTATACTTGAAAAACAAAAATGCTCCAAGAGTGAAGAACCACACATAACCACAATAATGAAAAGTCTACAAAAAATATGTCTATAAATGAAAAGTCTAAGTTTAAAACTAAAAAGTTTCCAAAAAATAATGTGTCCCCTCTAACCTGGTCGGCCCAAAAAGTCTCCCAAGCGCACAAAAATTTTCCCAGTGTAAAAGTAATGATGCTTGTGACGAAATCACCACTAAAGCAAAATCTGGCTGTCTGATACACAACCAGACCGCGATAGTAGCACACACATGCTTTCAGAAAGAAATACTAGAACCTGAAAAGGAGTGCGGTCCAAAAGCCCCTTTCTGGGAGAAAAGGGAATCTGTCACCTCCAAGCCAGACAGCACAGTCACAGCACTGAAACCTTGCACTGATGGGACATGGCCCCACGGTTACGAGACATGAGGAAGAATGGACCTGCCAGAACCGCCCAGGTGTGGTGCTGGGGTGGCAGAGGATCCCGGGAGGTCTGCCGGGGGTGGTACAGGGAGACTGACCAGTGCACGGTCTACCCTCGGGCAGTGAGGTTGAGTGCTGGGAGCTACAATGAGATGGCGCACCCTGGCACACCCCAGTGTGCATGCGTGTGCTGACCCACTGGGGTCTAGCCCACGGCCCTCTCCCCCCCCCCCCACACACCCCCTCTTAAATACATATATATAAAAACGGCTGCATCTATAAGCCTAACAATCAAATAAGTGCACAGTTCATTCTGACATACAGGTCGCCTTCCAGATACCATTGTCCCTAGGGTCCTAGTGCATGTACTAAACCTGTTGATGATGAGTGCATGTTGTAAAATACAAAATTAGCTGATGAAAGACAGGATCTATATCTGAAGCATACTACTGATATGCATGTGATACTGAAGGTGATCGGGAAATGTAATTTCAGTAATAAAAAGAAATGTTGAACAAAAACATGTTTCACCACAAACATTTTTTTAAAAGTCTGTTGAATTTTTTTAAAACCCAAAAAATAAGCTTTTTAAAAAATCTTCCTGATTTTGTTGAATTTTAAATATCACACAAATCATGTTTACCGAAAGAAAAAGTCTGAGGAAAAACTGATCTCGATAAAGGAGACAAGCAGCACATCTCAGAGACAGACAAAGATCAGAACAGGCTCCTGGGGCTGCGTACAGTTACATTCAGCACCAGTAATTTTGAATTTCAAACAACGTGCAACCTTCCAAATGAATAATTAAAAAAGCTACACTGAAGCTGATAATGTGTGTGTTGTGGTGGTTGGTTGTGTTTTTTTAAAGAATTTTCCACATAAAAATAAATGGTGAAGCACCAGTCGGTGATTGTCATGTTTGATTGTAAAGTTGACTGTCAAACTGATGAACTGTCCCCTAGTCAGAATGGGGAACAATGCAAAATAACTCAGACCTTCCAAAATCACATGAAAAAATAAATTTAAAAAAAAATTGAAATGTACAGGGGCAAAACTGATGTTTATCATTTAAAATCATTTTCATATCACCCCAGGTGCTTTTATTTCTCATCTGTCTTACTCTTACATCTCTGTGTATGCATTTTATCATCAACAACAACAAAAAAATCCTTTAAAGCGTATGTCAGAATAAACTGTGCACATGCTGAAACATAACTTGCACACCTGTCGTGAGGGAAAATTCTGCAAGACAATAAGCCAGTCCATTTGACATGACACTGTGAAGCATGAAAAAAGAAAAGAAGAGAGCAAATGGACTGGCTCATCTGTACTATCCCTCTAAAGGTCTAAATGAATTTAAAAGATTTGTATGAAAGCCAAAGCGATACAATTACAAAAACCAAAGAGATTCATGAAAAGGAATTTGGTAAAAGGTCTCAACCACTATCAACTGGATAAACACCAAGGCCATTTAACTGTCCGACAGATGATTTAATGGACATTTACCAAAGCCAAAATACTGACCAACGTGTGGGTTATTGCACTTTCTGTTTACATCTCTGAGTTGTTTTTTTTTCCCCCAACTTTCAGATTTAACAACAACAAAAACAAAAATGCAGAATTTTTCCTCACAACAGATGAATGCAGCACCAAACAACAGTGAAAGGCCATTGCAAAATGTGTCTCAATTTTTGCCTAACTGCCCAAAACTGTAATGGCCTGCTGAAATTTTGAAACATAACAATTTTTTTTTAATTCATGAAAAAGCCAAAACCTGATTTTTAAAAAAAAGTAAAAAATAATGCACACAACAGAATTCTGTTTACCAAAAGGAACAATGAACAATTCTTTTACACTGAGAATGAAAAACTTTCCTTTCAAAACAGGTCATACTAATGCAGTTTCTGAGACACTGACATATATTGGTGCTGCACTGGGGAGGGGAAAGGAACATGGCAACAACAATCATAATGAATGCAACTGTAGAAAAACAAAACAAAAAACAAAATGAAACAGAAGACAGGAAAAAGAACATGCTGGGGTGGGGAGGTAGGGATTGGGGCTGGGACTGGGAGAGGTAGGGGACTGGGATGGGAGGTGGAGGGATTGAAAGGTCGCTGGCATCCGGTCACTGATCTGTAGTACATCAAACAAAACATGGCATTGTACTGGAACGCAGAATACGCATGAAAACAAGTGCAGCATATTCAATGTGCATTTAACCTGCACTTTTACATCTTCAACCTTGGGTCTTGCATCCTAGGCTAACCTGAAGAAACAAAATACAAATTTGACAAAGTCATATCAAATATCAAACTCACCCCGTCCAGCAGCGGCACCAGGTGCAAGCCAGCGGCACAGCCCTCCTCCAGGAGCATTGTGACTCCAGTGGCAAAGGCCCACCTCCGGGTGTACACCAGTGGCAAAGGCCCAACTCCAGGGGTTTTCCAGTGGCGAAGGCCCCTCCCAAGGAATACTCCAGTGGCGAAGAACCACATCCAGGGGTACTCCTGTGGCATCACACAGTGGCCCATCCGGTCTCCAGGGGTACTCCCGGCCAAAGGCCTGGCCCGTCTCTGACTCCTGAATGAGAAACAGAATTTGGGTTACTGACACTTGAACAGTCCAGGAGAGGGGGGAGGAGTATAAGCTAAATCATAACGACTCGATTTGAAACTGGTCAATGTCACCACACCATTGCCCTAATAAGTGAACTCAACGAGTGAGCAATCAACTTGCAAGACTGACCAAAATAACTGGTGCAGTTGGTTGAACTATGAGTGCGGTCGGATCATTGTTTTTGCTCAGACCACGATCATAATTTATGAGTGAGCTAAAGTTAGTCGACACGATTCCCCTGTCACTGAAGTCAGTCTTGACAGTGACAATGGCGGCCAGACTCACTGAGTGACATGGCCCGGAGGTGAGCTGGTGGTTTCGCGACTGATCCGGCAAAAGATTGGTACTAGTAGTTTCAGTAATCATTAGAAACACTAAACACTGAAATACTCACCCGATTGAACCCCGTCCGGCACTGCACAGGCAACATCATGAACTAGTCCATTAATCGCAACTGATTATGCCGCCTAATCAGTTTGGATGGCTGGTAATTCAAACTTGAACATCAAATCAGTCGCCACTGACACAACACTGACTGACAACATACCAACTTTTTGACCGTGACCTCCAGCACTGACGTCAGTATCAGTTGTGCTCAGTGCGGACCCGGGACCACCCCAAAAGTGCGCACAGGGGTGGGAGGGTTGTTCGATGGAAAATTATAACGTTTTGAAACTGAGTCAGCAGCAGGCCGAAAAGTCAAAAACAGCGAAAATGTTGAACTATTGATCGAAGTCAGTAATCATAGCATAACTTGGCAGAGGTTTCATTTAGTTCAGACTGATCAGAGTAGGTATGATTGGACGAAAATAAAAATGGAGCTGAGTCATACACCCCTTTCTGGTTTTGGTATGTCCTCATACGTCACCACTGAGGGCCCAGCTACGAACTCAGCACCGCCATTGCCCCGTGATTCACGTGCCACTGAGTTTGTGGCCAGGCACTGACTCAGTGAGTGTTCCTTACTTGATACGTCACTGACCTGTATTGTCAGAGGACAGAACTACAGGCCGGCACCTGCCTTACTGATGCACACCGACAGCAACATTGTTACTTGAAAGACAAAACCATCGGGCAGACTGAAAAGAAACTGTAATTTTTAATGCGGAAGACCGGCAATGCGGCTCAGTGCCAGCCAGTCAGTGTTTGCGTCTCTCTCTCTCTCTCTCTCTCTCTCTCTCTCGATACAACGAATAAACCATGATATCCTATCTTCCCCCCCCCCGCCCCCCCCCCCCCCCCCCCCGCAAATCAGGTTGAGTTTGCTTTTTTTTTCACCACTGTCTTTTCATGAAAAAGGGGGGGGGGGAGGTGGGGAGGAAGGGGGTGCAGTATGCTGACTTTCATGTGAAAACACTCCACATTGCAAGCTCACACACTAGAAGACGATGCAGCTGAGGCCGACATGATTTCAGCAAAGACATTACATTACCATGTCTTTGATTTCAGTCAGACTGCACTCTGCAGAATGTGGAGTATTCACGTACGTATCTACAGTGGCGTCGGAACGGGGGGGGGGGGGGGCAGGGTGGCACAGGCCCCCCTTGTGAAAAAAATGGAGGGGCCTTAGGGCCTCTAGGCCCCCCTAGAAATCTGCCCAGCTGAGGGGGGCACTAGCATGTTTGGGCCCCCCTTAATCTCTCCAACTCCAGCCAGCACGAGAGAGAGAGAGAGAGAGAGAGAGAGAGACTCAGATTTGCGTGAATCGCATATCATAAATAAAGTGTGGGGTGCGGCAAGGGGAGAGGGGGGGATACCGGCTGTGGAACCCCCGTCCCAGTGCTCCAGTTTTCAGGGAGAGAATGTTATCAGGGTACTGCCTGAAGCAATTATTCGAAGACACATTCCGTGCACCCCCCACCCCCTCTCCCATGGTGTGTGTGTGTGTGTGTGTGTGTGTGTGTGTGTGTGTGTGTGTGTGTGTGTATGTGTGTGTGTGTGTGTGTGTGTGTGCGTGTGCGTGCGTGCATGCGTGCGTGTGTGCGTGTGTGTGTGTGTGTGTGTGTGTGTGTGTGTGTGTGTGTGTGTGTGTGTGTGTGTGTGTGTGCATTTTGGAAAGAGGTTAGTAAGTTCCAGAGCAAGGTGTTGGATAATCATACTGCAGGAATCCAGTTAAGTTTTATGATTAGTTTGTATGTCTTTCACACCTAAATTTTGCTTATAGAAATCCACCCATAAACACGCCCAGAATGCGCCAGATTGCACAGATTTGCAGCTAATTTTTAAAAAAAATTTCCGGGGGAGCATGCCCCCGCACCCCCCTAGATAGCTCGGCGCTTCGCGCCGTCGATTGCCAGTTGTCCCCCCCCCCCCCTCTTCCGACACCACTGATCTAGCCAAGAGCAGCAGAAACCATGCTAGTCTAATCTCCATTTTCTGCATGTCACTCACTGCAGAAAATCACCCTTCAGTAAAACTAAAACTTCTGCTCAGATCTATTGGGGGATCCTCTTCTCTTAATGTGCAACCGTTCATGGAACTTAGAAGTTGACATCACTACACAGTACTACAAAGAAATTAATATAAGTAAACTATTCGTACAAACCACTATCTCTCATAGTTCAGACATGTTATGTATGTCTCTAGAAACACGCCTACTTTCACTCTGAAGACAGCCTGCCATCACTTGCGCCATTGAGGATCCCTCCGGGTTCAAAGCTGGTCAAGGATGACATAGTGCGTCGACCTTGTGTTTTAGAGCACGGAGACAATTTAGGCCCGTCACGGTAGCGCAGTGAGCGGCATTTCCCCACCGCAAAGACCGTGCACACACTCTCTGGGGCACAGAGTCTTTCAGTGGAAAGTACCTCTGTGCACGGTATTAACCCTCCGTCGTCTGTGTGTGTGTGTGTGTGTGTGTGTGTGTGTGTGTGTGTGTGTGTGTGTGTGTGTGTGTGTGTGTGTGTGTGCAGAAAACTTTAACATTGTCATTTTCTCAGAATCTACAAACAGCAGAGGCACAAAACTTGGCATGCTGATAGACAACCACAAGACCTTTCAAAACATATCATCTTGAATGACCTTGACTCAAGGTCAAGGTCACTAAAGCTCTCTGAAAATTTTACATTGGCATTTTCTCGTAATCTACAAACACCAGAGGTTTTAAACTTTGCATGATGATAGACGTTGATAAGAACTTTACAGATATATACATGTAGTCAGTGGCCTTGTGTCAAGGTCAAGGCCGTACAAGCTATTTTTGTGAAACCTTAACATTGGCATTTTCTCAGAAACAACAAACAGCAGAGGCGCCAAACCTGGCGTGTTGATAGACAGTGATAAGACCTATGCACACATACCACCTTAAATGACCTTGACTCAAGGTCAAGGTCATTAAAGTCTGTTGGGAAAATTTACATTTGCATTTTCTCAGAATCCAGAAGAATCAGAAACATCAAACTATATGTGCGATGATTGACATTAGCAGCGCCTTTACAGACATACCTGTGTTCAGTGACTTTTAATCAAGGTCAAGGTCATGCAAGCGTTTTTTGGGGAAACTTTAACCTTGGCATTTTCTCCAAAACAACAAACAGTAGAGGCACCAAACGAGGCATGGTGATAGACAGCAATGAGACCTACCTTTCTGAATGACCTTGACTGAAGGTCAAGGTCATTAAAGCTGTCTGTTGTGAATTTTAACATTACTGTTTTCGGAGGAACTACAAATACTAGAGGCATCACTGAAACCTGGCATTATGATAGACATTGGTCAAGGCCATACAAACTGTTTCGGGGGAAAATTGTAATAATTATTGCCATGAACTCAGAGCGCCAGAGACACTTTATTTGGCATGATAATGGATAGTGATAAGAGCTTTACAAACATACTCTTGTGAATGACCTTGACCTTGACAAGGGAGCCATGGACGCTTTTGCCTCTCTAGTTAAAATCGGCGATAACTCTTCTGAAAATGCGGCAGGCTAAAAATCGTGAAAGGTAGCTCTGGAGAAGGTGAATCAGTCCCATTTTATCTCAAAGTAAAAAGGCCTCCAGCGAGGTGGTCAGTTTAGGAGATAGCCATCATTACATCCGGCGTCCACACACACACACAGCCACACACACACACACACACACACACACACACACACACACACACACACACACACACACACACACACACACACACACACACACACAACTCCCGCCAAAAAGAACGCAGCAGCATAGTGTGCACGTCAAGTGTCTATGACGCAGATTTCGTTACGTCACTGTGTGCGTGAAAGTATGTATTGTGTGGAGAAACGTCACAGTCTTGTTTTGGATCACTGAAACTTGCTGCTGCGCGTAGCAAAATCTGCCCCGTCTCATAAAGTTGTTTCTCTATAGAGAAACAACTTAAAAACTGACAATAAAAAATCATTACACAATTACAAACATTGACATTAATACATAAATGACAAACTGTGGTGTTCAGCACTACAAGTCCAACAGCTCACGAGTTCAGCGGTTATTGGTGATCAAAGGCATTGGACAGAGACCAAGGTCTTTAGTTTATGTTCATTGTTGTAGTTTCTCATGCCTTGTGGTAAATCGACGGACCGTTTTAGGGGAGGTAACTCTTGCCCGCCATAAGACAACATGGCGTTCAATTTTGGAGGCACGTCTCAGCCGTCTCTATTCGGAGCAACGACCACCACTTCTAGTACAACCGGTGGCTTTGGGGGCTTCGGGACCGGTCTTGGGGGTACATCAAGTGGAGGGTTTTCCTTTGGTCAGCCAGCAACCACTCAAACCTCCGGATTCGGCTTCGGCGCCCCTGCAGCAACAACAGCAACGACAGGGTTCTCATTTGGCGGGGCAGCTTCGACGGGCGCAGGATCAACGGGGTTCGGTTTTGGAGCTCCGTCTACAGCGAGTACCGGGGGGTTTGGTTTCGGTACGACGACAACGTCAGCAGCGCCATCGTTTGGTGGAACAACTGGCTTTGGAAGCCTCGGAGCAACTTCAGGAACAACAGGTTTGGATACTCCGAAACTTGTACAAACTCCTGAAGACTGTACTCAGTGTATGAATAGATTTATACAATCTAAAACTGAAGAAAAATAACAAGCCACTGAGAATCGAAGACTGAATACTAGTACTCAGTACTAGTAGAGGTCAATGTACATTGTGTCAACAACAACAAAAATTCACTGTGAGTGAATAGACTCATTAGTGATGATGATTCTGCCAATTTTCTTGGGGGGGGGGGGGGGGGGGTAGGAGTTCAACATCTGTAACATGAAGAAAAAACTGCTTGATGTGATGAACGATTTCAATGTGAAAGTTTCAGATATTTTCACCAGCCATATCGCCACTTTTGTTTTTTACCATGATTTTGATTGCACAACTGCAGGATTTGGTGGGTTTGGAACATCAACTGGATTTGGAGCTGGAGCAACAACAGGAACAGGTTTTGGTGCAGCTAAACCAGCATTTAGTTTTACTGGTGCAGGAGGCACAACAGGCACAGGCAGTACTTTTGGCACAAGTACGTTTGGTAAGTACTTAGAATCAGACTGATGTAATTTATAAGATGCCCAAAGCATCTGATTTAACTTGAAGCTAAACTGCCCAGCATGAAAGCATATCAATGCATATGCACGCAGAAAGTCAAGGTTTCTGAGTGTTTATACTTCAGAATATATTAATATTGGAGTGCAGTATGTTTTAAACCTATGTTTATAAATCAGGGATGATGCTGATGTTTTGCATTTTGCAATAGAAAAAGCATGGGGTCGGTAAAAATGCGCATGGCACTGAAATAGTGAAAACAAAACAAAAGAGTGGGTACATTAGACAGAAGGTGTTTAATTTTTATCATATATCAGCCTGTGAAGAAAGCAACGTGCCAGAAAGTCATACAGAACGCATCCTCTCGTCACTCGACTGGCTAGTGGCCAATGTAATGAAACCTGTGTCTTGCGCCGTTGACTGCCCTCCAGAGGTCATTGACAAGGGATTAGCCCACCAAGCAGGGAGCTAGACTGTCAAAGTGCTGCAGTGGGTGCAATTGTTGCAAATTTTTCAAACTTTATGCATACGAGTACGCAAAGGTCCCTTAAATGTGTGTAGGGCGTCCCCAGAATGCAATATGTGCAAAAATAATTGCAATAGACCTGCCTCCTGATCTATGTTTCCATCTCAATCTCACTCTTAGGTCAGCCTGCACCACAGCAGCAGCAGCAACAACAAGAAGAAAATGCACTGGCCAACCTTGCCATGGCCGTGTCACTACCACAGATTTTTGGAGATGAACGAGATGCCATCATTGCTCGCTGGAACCAAGTTCAGGCCTGCTGGGGTACAGGCAAGGGCTTCTTCAGTCAGACTGGTGTTGCGGAGTTCAAGCCGGACAACCCATTCTGTAGATTTAGGGTAAGTTGAGAACACTTCGTCGACAGTTAGCTCCCGTACAATAGAAAAAGGTCTGTCTTCAGAAACTTTGCCTTGAACTTGAAGTAACAATATCAGTAGTGTGCCTTAAAAATACAGTGTTGAAGAAAAGTGTTTTCTGAAAGCCTGAAATCTGTATTTTTGTGCACAGTATCAGGTCACTAACACTGACAGGCCTGTATCCAGGACAGGACAGGTTAGAGCAGGATGAAAGTCATGTAGGCAGGTGTGCTTATCAATTTGCACATTATGTCATCAGAATGTGTGTGGCAATCAGCTTTATGCTTTTCATGTGGAGAACATTTTGTTTGTCTGCCAGGTATCTATGTTATCTGTATTGTCCTGGCCAGCATGTGAACCACATAAGCAAAATGAAAGAGCTCTATAGATAGCTTTAGTGCCCAGGGCTGCATGCAAAAAAACAAAAAAAAAGAAAGAAAGGTAGAGTAGGGTTTCTAAGTGCGTGACTTCTTCAGTGTTAAAGTCTGCGAAACAATTGCAATATCCAAATGGAGCCTTGCTTTGATGAAATTGTTTGTTTTGTTTGTTTGTTTTTTTTCCTTTTTTTTTTTTTTTTTCTGTTACTGCCAGATTTAGATAATTTTGACCAAGCCAAGTCTTGTGTCTACACCATTCGGTGCATTCTCTCCAGCTGCTGTCAGGTACACAAGGTTGCATCAGTGTTTTCCTCTTGACAGGCCATAGGGTACCATGTAATACCTAGCGGACGAAACGAGGATGGGCTGGTTGCCCTGGTGCTGAAAAAGAAGGAGGCGGAAGTGAGCGCTGCTCAGCAGCAGGTGGTGGATACCCTGACTAAAGTGCTGGCCAAGCCCACTTTGAGCGTGTGTGTGGAGGGCATTCGACCCATGCCCGAAGAGAGGTGTGTATTGTCGTGAATGGAAATCTGATGATCACTAGTACGTGTAGTATATTTGGAGGATGAGTCAGGATTGCTGGGGTCATTACATGGAAGGTGGGGGGAGAAGGGGAAGGTTGGTAATAGTTACTTAGTCACTTATCTTGCGAGTTGGGGAGGTCGACTTTTTAGGCTTTAGCCTTCCTCAAGACAAGTGGCCCAGTGATCTTGTATAGAAGCAGTCAAGTGGATGTCACCGTCAGGCCATTCCCATTATATGTATGGTGTAATATTTGATGTGTTGACACATCTTGCGCTAAGGGTGATGATGTCTTTACCATATATATACACGACTACCATGAATATCTCTGCTGTGGTAAATCTGCTGCAATCTTTTACAGAACTGAACTGGTGGTCTACGTGCTTGAGCGACCCACCCAGGGCCCAGCCAAGCGTGTTCCAGCCCGTGAGTTGTGCAGTTTCCTGCAGCAACAGATGCAGTGGTCACAGCTGACTGCACAGCTTGCTGCAGGAAGTATTGTTCCAAAACTGGGATGGTCACCTGAGCAGATAAAAGAGTATCTGGACAATCCTCCTGCAGGTTAGGATTGCATCACGTGTATATTTCTCACATGACCACCTGATATTTGCTTCGTCTGTCTTCACTGTAACTTCATACAGATTGTGGGTAAACACAGGTTTAAAGAGTTTTCTCCAACTTGCGGTCCTTCCTGTAAATGTATTTTATCAGTTACATCACAGACTAACTGTTTGAAACTTGTCTCAGTAGTCCGCAGTCAACATCACTGCATTCTGGTAGAGACTGGATATTTTTCTCTTCAGCACATTGTGCTTGGTTTTGGTTGGTGGTTGTTTTCAATTGTCTCATTGTATGGGTTTTTTGTTTGTTTGTTATTTTGTGTAGGAGTGGATCCTTTACTGTGGCGGCAGGCCAAGCTAGACAACCCTGATCCTGAACGTTTAGTACCAGTGCCTATGGTGGGATTTCGAGAGCTGCAGCGTCGTCTCAAACACCAGGAGGAGGAAACTCGTCTACATCAGCAAAGACTTGATGTGTGTGGTACCATGTTGTATTGTATTTGTAGCAAAGTTGTTTCCAGATGCACATTTCTGTTGCACATGCACACATACGTTTTTTTGATTAATTTATTTTTAGATTCATAAGTTTCATTCTGTTTCTCTCATAACTGAAATTTGTTGCTGTGATTTAGGCTGGCCATAATTATTGAAAGTACTGCAGGCTGCTTTGTCAAGAGTAAATTCTTGTAATTACACTCATTTCTTTGTGTACTCATTGGTGATAAAAATAGCCACCCTCTGGTTCTACACACTTGGTTAGATTGTTAGTCTTGTTGAAAATGTTAGCTCAAAACAGCATAAAAAAAATGGCCTTGTTGCCGATTCTCGTTACAGCGCGTGAACATGCGTGAACGTGCGCGATTTTGGACCGAGACAAGGCTTGATAGACTCGGCATGTGGGCTACTCGAGTCACACACGATGCCGCACTACCACTGCGTTGCGATCGGCTGCCAAAATGGCTCGAGAAAATCAGATAAGCTGGAGAAATTCCCAGAGACGGTCTTACCTAATGGTGAGATCGTTCAGTTTGAGCCCTTTTCTTCAAAAGTTTCAAGAAATTTGTGGATAAAAGCGATTCGAAGGCAGAACGCCGACCCGTCTCGGTGGCCTGGCGTGTGCAGCCGCCATTTCGTCGGGAACAAGCGGACAAATTCTGTCCCGGTACCTACATTGTTTGAACACAATCGTTATGGAACCAAAAATCAAGAAAGAAAGACTTTCATTTCCAAGCAAAAGTTCAGTTAGCACTGATAAACAGCCAAAGTGCTTGAATAAAAATTAGTGGCAAGCCACAAGTCACAGCGGGTCGACTTGACCTTTACACCGCCTACCTCTCGGTTGAAGCGACTGCCGATCTGCTTCAAGGGCTAAAGTGATAAGCTGCGCTTTTGTGTAGCCACTTAAACGCACGCCCCTGTCTTTCAGATATTTTTTCAGTTCAGGAACTTTCATTGATTTAATTTTATCGCGAACATTTTCGCCGGTCGAGGCTCACGTTGCTTGCCATCGCATGCGTAGCCCACCTCAGGTGGACTGTTCGCGTCTCCGGCGCTGGAGAGCACCCGACTCTTCGTAACCGGCAACAGCGGTATTTGCAGATTATGTAGATTGATTATGGTTGTTACCTTTTTCCTTTTGTGGGGAAATCTTTCACAGGTTATTGCTGGTGACTTGGGCAAGCTGCAAACACAACACAGCCAAACACTGGCCAAGCTGGATGACTACAAACGCAAACATCTAGAGCTTAGTCATCGCTTGCTCAAAGTAGGTTCATCGTTTACATTACTCAATTTACTGTCTTTGAGATGAAAGTATCATGTTTAGTTTCACCTGCTAACAATGACAAACATAATTTATGTATGTATGGTGAATTTGTTTGAGATTATGAGTTTTGAGGCAGTTTTTAGTTATACTAAAATCCAGTTTCATAAAAAATGTGTTACATGTATATATACCAGGCTGGGGAATTTTCAGTCATTTGGCAATTTTCAGTCAAATTTCCCAGCCAAAAATTCTAAGTTTCAGCCAAAAAAAAAAAAAAAAAAAAAAAAAAAGGAGGAAAAAGGTTGCACACACTATCATGATTCATGTACATGTAATGTCATATGGGAGAGTCTAACTGTTATTCATGTTTTAGGACTTGCATGTCAGCATCAAGGTAGTTTTTTACTTTTGGGTGCCATGATCATAGGGTACTAAATGCCTTTAAATATGCTACAATTTGTTCTCTTAAATGGGGCACTGCCTGTGTGTTCCCCAGCAGGGTGCTGCCTCTGCGTCGCAACCTGGGTTTCAGTCTGTTCATTTCTCAGCAATTCCCCAGCCTGATCTATACAGTGTGTCAGGTCTATTTGTAGTGAAGCTCAGTACTGGTAACAGAGCTGGTATTTAGCAGTACTGACAATTTGATAAGGACCCAGAAATGTTAAATTTAACGTGAACACCTTGATCTTGCAGGTAATTGTGAAGCAGGAAATCTGTCGTAAACTGGGCTACGCAGTACAGGCTGAGGAGGAGATGCTAAAGGTGAAGCTGGAGCAGCTTCAGGTGGTGCTTAACCATCCTACACAGTTCAAGGTCAGTTGTCAGTTTAACCTGCCAGACATACATGATTACATGACACAGGACTGTTGGTAAAAGACTTGCCCACAGCTAACTGGGTAAAAATGTGATGGGCTCGTAGAATTTATCGGTCGTGAGTCCAGGTGGGCGTGGGGATCGTGAGAAAGTCCAAAGGTGCTTTCACGGCATTCAATCAGTGGATGAAAACAGCAGGTTACTGCATCCATGTTACCCTCCTGAGATGGGGTGAGAGAATGTTGTGTTGTGATGTCATGATTTCATGTACTCAGACAGGAAAAAGTATCTCAACAGAACCAAACAGCACAACAGCTAACATCATACATTTAACTGCTGTGTTGCAGGGTCGCCTCAATGAACTCATGTCTCAGATTCGCATGCAGAGCCAGGGAGGGTTTGGTCGTGACGAGCCAGCCTATCAGATGGATGTTGATATGCAGACGGAAATCAAACAGGTGTGTTCTGATTTGCCAGAAAAGTCATCCTGGAACTGGAATGAGTTCAAAGCAGTTGCCAAAATGAAATGATAAATGCAGTTCAGTTTAGATAGTAGCATAAGGGATGACTGATCCAGCGTCAAGATATACTTCTCATTTGAGGAAAGTTTTTTCAAGTCTTGAGGATAGTTCTTATACTGATGATGTTTTTACTGTAGTAAATGTTGGTGTGGGCCACTACAATCAAGCCTGTGTAGAAAGCCCAGCATCCCTCAAATCTGTCCACCTGTCTTACAAGGTTTGCTGTATTGGTTGGCCCCCTTGGACAGGCTTTGCAGTATGAGCAGTAGGAAACAACACCACATGCTGTATCTGGTACACTTGTACACTTGCTTTTACATTGAAGGGTTTGAAAAGAACGCTTTTAAATGAAGCAGCAAATCGGTATTTTTGTGATTTTTCAATTTTCTCCTCAGATGCTGAAGCAGCAACAGGAGGGTCTGCAACATCTTATTGACATCATCAAGTGTGATTCAGAAGACCTTCAGCGCATGGAACAGTCACTAGCCAATTCTAGGATTGGGCGATGACACCTCTGGCCACTAGCAGATCAGAAACAAAGGCAAAAAAACAGACTGAATGAGGGCGTGCTCATCATGCCAGACTTTCTTCCTGTTACTAGTGCAAGGATTTCTGTTGAAGACATGACAGCCATAATTATGTGACCAAACATGGGAAGAACTGGGTGTTTGAAGTTTGCGAACACCAGGTTCAGTTCGAATATGTTCAGCTACTTGTGAATGAAACAAAAACGAACTAAATGCCACTCCCATTTTGGGACGCAGCTTCAGTTGGAACATGCATCAGATTTAATGATGTTTGTGTCAGTATAGCTGTGCTCACTGTATGTGATGCTTATGGGCAAGTCAAAAATAGTTTGTTTTTTAACGAAGAGTCATCCTAGCTATGGTAACTTGTTCTGAAGTGCATAGTTGCATACATTTTGTGCATGTTACATGTTTTGATCATGTGGTGTCTTTTTGTGGTGTATAGCAAGGAGGAAGGAGAAAAACAAAATGAAGAAGCAAGCTGTTCCTCAGATGTTCGTGTGTGTGTGTGTGTGTGTGTGTGTGTGTGTGTGTGTGTGTGTGTGTGTGTGTGTGTGGACTTCTGTAAAAAAAAAAAAACCAGCAGAGACATCAGCATGTAGATCGTTCAGCTGATCTATTCAGTTCACTGTTGCCTAGCATTCCTTTTCACGCTGCAGATATCTTCAGTCATAGATCCACTCATGAAGTAAGTTTCACACACAACATGTATGGCTTTTAAACTGTCAAGATGACATGTCAACAAAGTCAAACATTATCATCTACAATTCAACAGCACAAATAGTGCAGGATCACAAAAAGAGCACTACGTGTGTGTGTGTGTGTGGACCTTGGTAAAAAGCCAGCAGGTACGTCAGCATGTAGATCGATCAGCTGAACCATTCCGTTCACACACAGAGACACTGTTGCCTAGCGGGTGGGTGTTTGGGGCTTTAACGTCCTTTTCCACCACAAACGGGTGATATCAAAGACGGGGCAACGATGAAAAAGCCAGCACAACGCTCTACCATTCGGCCACCCCGGCTCCCCCACTGCTGCCTAGCATTCACATGACATTAAACAATAAATCAAAGTCACCTTCAGAAATGTCCATCCTTTTCACGTTGCAAATATCTTCAGTCATAGATCCACTCATGAAGTAAGTTCCACACACAACATGTATGACTTTTAAACTATCAAGATGACACATTTCAACAGACATTATCGTCTGTAATTCAACAGCAGAAATAGTGGAGGAACACAAAAACAGCACTGCCTGGCTTTTCTATTCAAAATTTCTTGTGATGAACACATTGTGTTGCTTTTGGTGGTGGTGTTTTTTTTTTGGCCCCCTGCAGAGTAAATCGATCTGGTATTGGCTAAATGAAAATACTTACAGACCTACAGACGATCAACACACACACACACACACACACACACTGACGTCTCACACTGAACTCCCGCCAAAAAGAACTGAACGGCATAGTGTGCACGTAAGGTGTCTATGACGCAGATTTCGTTACGTCACTTTGAGCGTGAAAGTCAGTCAGTATGTATTGTCTGGAGAAAAGTCAGAGTCTTGTTTTGTATCACTGGAACCGGCTTCCTGCTGCGCGCCACGAAATCTGTCCCATCCTATAAAGTTGTATATTATTGTTGTCTCCTGGTACAACCGATCCGTCAGTGACCGGCCGGCACCGGCCGCTGACTGAGGAGCAATTCTCGGACCGAGTCAGCTGTTCACAATCCGCAGACGGCTGACATCATAGTCTCAGCCGGCCGCTGTCCGCAGTGTTTGTCGTCACTGAGTCAGTGTACCCCGGGCCAGCGAAAAGCCGATTATGTTTTATCAGTTGATAGCGGCGGATTAGCAGCCCGACCGATGTGCATCCGGCAGTTCTACCTGAGACCAACATCTGTAGTCAGTGTGCCACTAAAAAGTCACTGAGAGAGAGGGAGAGAGAGAGCCGTGTCAGTGCCGTGTGTGTCAGTGTGTGTGTGTGTGACGGACCGTGGGTGCAGTGTGTCAGTGTCACCGTGTCAAGTCAGTCACTGTCTATGTCACTGACTGCAGTGAGTCGGCAGTCGTTTGGTTCAGCCGGTTTGTGTGTGTGTCACGGTGTCAGAGTGTGTGTGTGCGCGCGCGCGCGTCAGTGTGTCTGTGTGTCAGTGTGTGTGTGCGTGTGACGGCCGTGGCGTGTGTCAGTGTGTGTGTGTGTGTGTGTCAGTGAACGAACGAACGAACGAACGAAACTTTATTTTACAAGGATAAAAGATTAGGTGCACAGACCTGTCTTACATCTTGTCCTTGCTAGGCTACAACTAAGTAAGTTAAACTAAGTAAAGCGCGTGCACACACACACACACACACACACACACACACACACACACACACACACACACGCGATATATGGGGGGAGGTGGGGGAGGGGGGAGAAGAGAAAACGATTATGCGATTATGTACATCAAATAGTAGTTTAAAAAAATTCAGTATTTACATAAAGAAAGTAAATAAGGTGAAAATAAAACAAAGAATTAGAACCGAAGAATGTGGCAATTGAGAGATTCAGATAAACCCTGACGGGATGTGTGTTGCCACAGTCTAGAAAACCAACAGTAACAACAATAAAAACAGGAAAAAGGTAATGCCAATGAGAACTGGCATTTGTCGCTGCTTTTAAACATACACAATAATAAAAAGTACGATCAGGACCATTACGAGCTGTTCTCCAGATGTTTAAGTAGTTTGGCATTGAAAGATGCAACCGAGGGTGCTGATGTGATATGTTTTGGAAGGGTATTCCAAGTGTGTGCCCCTGAGTAAGAGAGGGAGGTTTTAAAAATATCTATGCGGGGCTTCGGCACCATATAATCGTTTCTCAGTGTTCGGTACGGCACTTGAGGGTGTGTGAATAGATTAGCGAGATATGAGGGGGTTTTTGACAATTTTATTTTTTGCATCAGCACCATTTTGTTGAGTACGAGTTGTTTCCGTAAGGGCAGGATGCCCAGTAATTTGAATTTATCATCGGTGCTGAGTGAGCACACACTTTTGTCTATGATCAATTTAATTGCTCGTCTGTGAAGCGAATTTATCCTTTTAAAGTTTGCCTCACTACAACCGTCCCAAACGGTGGACGCGTAGTCTATGTGTGGCTGGATATGTGCATTGTAAAATAGTTTTCTTGTGGGTTCATCGGTAAAGTATTTAAGTTTGGATATTAAAAACAGATTCTTTGACAGCACTTTACAAGTATTATTTATGTGCGCTTGCCAGCTTAGCTGATCATCTACTGTGATCCCCAGTACACGGTGTACATGAACTTGTTCAATATGATGAGACCCAAGGCAAAGCTGTAATGGGGGCGGATTCAGTTGGTGTTTCTGTCTTGTGGTAATTAACATGCATTTAGTTTTAGATGGATTAGGGATCATACAGTTGTTTCTGCACCATTTTGAAACATCATGTAGGCTTTGTTGTAAAGATTGGTTGATAGATGCGACATTTGAAGCGGAGACATCAATCGTCGCATCATCAGCAAAAAGACTACAAGTGGTGTTTGGCTGAGTTATGTGTAACGGCAAGTCGTTAATAAATATAGAGAATAATAGTGGTCCAAGTATGGATCCTTGGGGTACTCCATGCTGTATTTCACCCTCTGATGATTTTTTGCCATTTAAATAAACATACTGAGTTCGCCGTTCAAGGTAGGATTCAAAGAATGCGACTGTTTTATCACTAAAATGATAAACTAACAACTTTTGTAGCAGTAGTTTATGATTAACTAGGTCAAAAGCCTTGCTCAGGTCCAGGAAGACAGCTCCTGTCATTTTAGAATTGTTTATGGCACTGAGCCACCTGTCAGTCAAATGAATCAATGCTGAGTGACAGGAGTGCTTCGGACGGAAACCTGACTGTAATGTGTGGAGAAGACTGTGCTCTTCAAGGAAAGCCTGTGCGTGTTTATGGATGTGTTTTTCTAACGGTTTGGAAAGGGCTGACAGAAGGGAAATAGGTCGAAATTTGTTGGGGTCCGTTAAGTCTTTTGTTTTGGGAAGGGGAATGACTTTCGCAACTTTCAGGCTAGCCGGAAATTTCCCTTGCTCAATACACAAATTATAAATGTATGTTAATGGTTCCACTATATATGGAAGAGATAACTTTAGCACAGTACTACTTACACCATCATCACCAGAAGTGCGTTTATTTTTCATTTGTGAAATACTTTTTCCTACATCAAATACAGTTAAAGGGGGAATTGAGAATGACGTGGAAGGTTCTAATTTTTCATTGCAGTATTTAATGAGGTTGTTAGAAATACAAGGTGCACCCGAGGAACTATTCTGTAGAAGCTCGTTTGCTGCAGAAAGAAAATGGTTATTAAAAATGTCGGCTGTGATGTTTGTGCATGTGTAGTTTTGTCTTGGTTTAGTGAATGCATTTAAAGCTCGCCATACCGACACTACATCTGTCTTGTCATTCATGAGGCGTTGGAAGTGGGATTTTTGTGCTTCTCGCACTAAATATTTTACATGGTTTCTTTGTTTACGGTATGCTGTGAAATCTTTGTTTCTTTTAAGTTCGTCTCTTACATGCATAGCCTCTCTAATGTCATCATTTAACCATGTTGGGGGCTGCGCAGTTTTAACTCTTTTCTCTCGAAACGGCGCGTGCCTATCCAGAACACTGAGAAACAATCTATACCATTCTGACAATGCTTCGGTAGGATCAGTAAAGTTATAGACCGTGTTAAAGGATACGCTATTGAGATCTGCTAAAAAGTCATCTTTATTAAAGTGTTTTAACGACCTGAATCTGATTGTGGTATGATGGTGTTTTCGAAACGTGTGGTCCGCTTTCAAGGCCCAGTTACAACATACTGGGTAATGATCACTGATACCAACCTGGGGTACATGTGTGCCAACTACTCTAGCCTTGTTGGTTGTGTATATGTGGTCGATTAGCGTAGAGGAAGTGGGAGATACTCTGGTGGCTGTGTTAATCATTTGTTTAAGACCGAACAGAGAAATAGTACATTCCCATGCTGGGTTTGGCGTGAACATATTGATATTAAAGTCCCCCAGTAATAAGATGTCGGAACTACAAGACTTGACTTTGTCGAGCATTGTAGTAAAATCATCATACCACTGAAGGGGTGAAGAAGGATTTCTGTAAACAAAACCGACCAATAGGGGTGCTGACTTGTTGGCCTTTATGTCAACCCAGACACTTTCCACTGTTCTTGACTCAAGGTCTTTTCGCCTACGGGTAACATTTTCAATAGAGTTATGAACATAAACTGTTATACCAGTATGGCCGGGTTGTTCGGAATCGCGCCGTAAGACAGAGAATTCTTTGACAGAAATTAAATGATCACTTATGTTAGAGTTCAACCGAGACTCCGTGATGCCGAACAAGTGAAAAGGGCTGGGCTGATTCAAAAGCACACCGAGATCAGGGATTTTGTTGTACAGATGAAAGATATTTAAATGGCCAACGTGTAAATGATGTGTTTGCGACATTATATATAAAAAATATCAAAAGACTTCAGAAGCACGATTAACAAAATCAAACAAGTATAGAGTGCTGACTAGCTGTGTGTGATAAGCACCACGACACTCCACCAGCAGTGATCAACCGAAGGAGGTTAAGTAGACCCACACTGCAGCTAGATGTATGATGTGAAAACAAAGGAAAGCAAACAAACAAAAATAATATAAAAAAAAACGAAAAACTGCCGAATACAAACCAGCAACGAATAAGGCTAGGAAAAAGCCACAAGCTTATAGCTTTCGGAAGCAGAAACACAAGCACTGCTGAAAACACACTAGTTAGCTCCGTCTCAAGTCACAATACGCACTAGCAGAAGCACTTTCGGAAGCAGAAAACACAAACACTCTTCTGAAGACACACTAGCTCGGTCTCAAGTCACAGCACTAGCAGAAGCACAACTAGAACACACGAACTGGGTTGGACAAATCATCGAACTGATGAAAATGGGGCCATGAATGAAATGCAGGCACGGAGAACGGAGGCACCGCAGAAAACAGGTTCTGAGTGTTGGGGACTGGGGTGCCATGTAGATAGTTCTGCCACACGGGGGTAGCTGGCTGGTAAAATCCATTATATGGCTGCAATTGCCCAGGATAGCTCACAGGAGACTGGTGAGGTGATGTGTGCTCCTGATGCTGTTGCTGCTGTAAGTGATGCGTCTCTGCCTGCGAATGGGGAATCCTGCTCTCAGACGAATAGCTGGTGCCTGCCGGGGCCGGTGGTTGCTGCCTGTCTACGGCGCTGGCGTAGGTAGCCCTCTTCGTGGTCCCAGCAGGACGGTCGTCCGTGTCGCCCCGGTGATGGCCAGCTGTGTCCTCGTCAGGTCGGCCTGCCCGCTTGATGTTTCCGGCCAGGCGGATCATGCCCTTGTAGCTGGGGTGGATGTGATCCCGGTATAGGGCCAGACGTGGGGCGCCGCTCACAGCTGTAAAGGTGGCAGTGTTGTTGATGAGTGTCACGCCCATCTTACGACATACGTGACACAGACTGGAGTTGGAAGGAGAGATTGTCTGGTTCAGCACGTGTCTTCCCTTAGCCGGAATGATGGTGGATGCTTGGAGCCGAGCCCGTGGAAACACACGACGACACTGGGTGACGAGATCCTCCCACTGCTTGCTGGTTACCTCACTGATCTTACAGTCGTTCACGCCCACATGTAAGGTGACAGTCTCGGCGTGAGGGGCTGGCTTCTGTTGCAGTAACCACTCCGTAAGGTCCACTGCAGTGAGTCCAGATACAGAAATAATCTGAACTCTCTCGCCGGGAGTGGTCGCCATCTTGTTGCCCTGCATGTCACGTAAGATAGAGTCTCCGATGATGACCGCGGTAGCGTCGGGCTTTACGCTACACTGAGCAAGCCTAGCGGCCGGAGGCTCGCGCTGACCAGGCTGACAAGAGCTGGTATCTGTCAATCCATCATTTGGCCTAGTACGCGTAGCATTATCAGCGTGAGTACCGGTGGTGCCACTATTCCTGGTCGCTGTTACCCACACTGGAATACGGTCACCACAAGACTTGTCCAGAAACTCGGGCGGAGGCGGAAGAGTTGGTGGCATATATTCCGCTGGAACTGTGGCTGGCGGTGCAGAGACAGAGAGAGAGACAGAGAGAGAGAAAACCTCAGTATTACTGTGGTCAGTGTTTCCAGGTTACTTGCTGTGAAAAATGGGCACTAGCCTAATGTTCAAGAAATAATATTCCCGCTCGTCACACCGGCCTTTCGGTGTTCACTGAGCCGGTCCGCCGGGCAACATAACAATGCATACCGTCCGTCGCTCAGCTGACCGGCGGCTGCCGGACTGCCGCCACTAAAGCGACGTCCGGTATACTTCACGTCAGTCGTAGATTGTAAACAGACAAACAAAAAAAGAAATTATTATACATCAATGTCAATTTCATATTCACATTTATCTCAGTTCAGTGCTCTCTCAGTCGTCGGTGTGCATTTTCCTAGTACGGTGTAGTCACGTGTTCCGAAGACAGCGTCCGCCGGTACGCGGATATTATTGTTTATATCGCTGCCGACCTCTGTGGCCCCCGCGCACAAAGTTTCGACATGCAGGCGGAATGTCCAGCGAGCTTCTTAGTCATGGGAGCCCCGCTCTCCCGTAATCGAAGTCTTCCCCGAAGGCACTCATGATAGGCTCAGTGATGACTCGGATGGGTTACCCGAACTAACATTCTGGTTGCAACACCAAACAACCATGATAACCGGCCAGCCCTTCATGATTTTGACGGCAGTTGACCGTGGTACACGTTATCATGACCGTGGTACACGTAACAACACAGTTTGCTGACACACAGCACTAACCCCCTCCACCTCCCGGCCTATACGGAAACCGCTTCCTACAATGCATACCTCTGTCTGCGCGCATACCCAGAACACACGCTGCGCTGCGCAGGAGTTCGGGAGCCCCTGGTGCACGCGCGATGCTGTGTAGCCCCTGCAACTGTGACTCGGTGCCATAACATGGCGTGTTCCTTGGTGGCTCGGTCCTGTGAACTTTAGTTCGAACTTCCTAGCTCCACAGAATGCCAGTTTTTCACGATGTTGGCACTTGTCTAGTGTTATGTTAGTTTTGGAGAAAAAGTGCTGTTCAAAACTTCAGCTAAAAGCCACTCGTATGATCGGGTTTAGTGCATGGTTCTGGGGATGTGAGCATCTGTGGCTGCGAATGCGGAGGGGTGCAACTTTACTGTAGCAGCACTGTAGGCATTGTGGGCGAACGTACCATTTGTGGGTTTCTTCACGATTCGATTGCATTGCCTAGATCAGGCCCGTTTCCAGCGTGTATGAAAGTATTATTTAATCAGTCATGGTGAAGTCGAAGCACCCTATGGACATTGACGTGGGATCGACGAACTACACACGGTTTTGCAAACTTCGTCGTGTTATTTTAACTCTCGCCTGCCTTGCCTTTGTAGCTGCCACGGTTCTGTGCTGCAGTTACTTTTTGTCCAACACGATCCAAAGCCACGGAATGGCAGTTGCACCAGACAACCAGTCCCCCACGGGAAAGATTCTGGTGTTTGGAGGTAATGGGTTTCTGGGAGCGGAGACAGTCACAAAACTGCTAGGCGCTGGTTATCAGGTTGTGGTGGTGAACCGCGGAAACTGGTACTGGGACTCATATTTCCGTGTCAAGCCATTCGTGACGCACGTGCAGTGTGATCGTATGAAGCCGCTTGACGAGAAGTGCACAGAGCTTGTTGACATCGTTGGCAACAGCTCCTTTGATGCTGTGATCGACTTCAGTGCGTACATCCCATTTTCTGCCAAGCAAGCTTTGAAGGTTTGAAGCATTAGTAGCATAACCTTGTGAAGGTTTGAGGCACTACACGTAGTAGCATAACCTTGTCAGTGATCATTCCATTCATGATTCTGATCAACCCTTCTTACACCTTTTTCATTTGCACTCTACACACACACACACACACACACACACACACACACACACACACACACACACACACACACATGCACACACTCATTCAAAATCCAGAGGAATCTATGCAGCTGCATTCAATATTGAAATTTGTTTGTTGTTGGAACAAGGCTATAGTTGAAAGTGAACACTGAAGCCGATCCAAAGATGCATTATATAATTTATGCGTGTTAAGTCAGTACTTGTCCCCGATATATATATATATACACACACCTTAATTTTTGTTAGTCTTTTGTGACTGTTTAGCTGTTCAAATAATATCATACCCTTTTCTCCAGCTGGTGAAAAACAAGGCCAAGCTGTACATCTACATTAGCACAGACTCAGTATATGAGGTTTGTGAGAAGACACATAATCAGACAACACGTGAGACAGACGCTGTGAGACCGCAGTCACTGGAGAGACGACATGAGCTGGAGTCTGTTGAGAGTTATGGTCACAATAAGCTGCTGATCGAGGAAGAGCTTGCGGCCCAGAGAGAGGTCGGGGGAATCCCTTACATATCGCTGCGTCTTCCTGATGTCATTGGGCCTAGGGACACAACGTATCGGTGGTGGATCTATCAGATGTGGCTGAAACTCGCTGATCATCTTGATAAGGTATTGATAAAGCATTTGTGAAAGTCTATGAACATCTGATAAAGGTATTGATAAATCTGAATGAAACTGTTCGGAGGGAGGGTGTTTGGTATTTATTAATTTATATATATATATCTTGTTCGTTTGTAAATAATAGTGAAGGGTGGTACATATACTGTGTGTAATGACAGGACATTGAAAAAAAAAAACCAGCCAAATGTTTGGCTCCTAGCTTAGATTCAGACTTGCAGTGCAAGCATAAGAAGTCCAACACAACTAACTCAGTAGTCCTGGCTCCTTGGAAAGATTTAGAAACTGTGGGTGACTCTCTCAGTATAATTATGTGTCCAAAATGTGTATGTTTGTACTGGTTCTGGTTCTCTGCATGAACGGATTATATACGGACACTTATCACATTTAAACTACAGTCACATGCTTCAGTTTTTTTCTTTTTGTTCTTTTTTGCAGCCACCGTCCATCCCTGAATATCTTGTCAGCACACCCATGAGTCTTGTTTATGTGAATGATGTCGCTGATGTCATTGTCAAGCTGCTGACCCCAAAACCAGAGGCACTGGACCAGGCCTTCAACCTGGCTTTCACAGAGACGCCCACCTTGCTGCAGCTGCTCACTGACTTAAAGGTAGAGATTGCAGATTTTTTTTTATGATTGTCAAGGTAATATGATGAAGTTGTGGCTACAGGGCTAGGTTTAGGCTTGTTGTTATGTGTGTGCTAGTTTCAGCAACAAAGCACATTTCATAGTACTCCTTATGTGCAGTACCCTTATCCCTCAACAGCAACAGGCCATGTTGAGGCAGAATGTTTCATGTGTCTGCTTTGTTTAATACTCGGTACTAGTATGTGTCTTGCAAACTTATTGGACTCAACTGCAGGACAAGCTGCCAATTTGGAAACTTCCAATTTAATGGGAAAATCCCAATTCAGTTGGAACTAGGTCATACCCTAGCCCAAGCAAGTCGTGCATCAGGGTTTAGGATAATGCATCGCCTCCCAGCCATATGGGGACGATAAATGTACAAGAGTGTAGAGTAGTAGTATTGGCATTTGGTACCTTAAGCACTTCATAGTCTGTATATTATCTATTTCTCTTGTACTATAGATGGCGCTGAACCTCACGGACTTGCCTCTGATGACTGACGATTCTAGCAGTTCCATCCATATGTTCCCATCTGTCAGGAATGGACCAATCGACATCAGCAAAGCGCAGGACATCCTAGACTGGTCGCCTACCCCTCTCAACAAGGCCATCTTAGAGACTGTTGACTTTTATGAGAAAGCTGTTCGGGACCCATACCTGAATAACCCAAGAAAGGATGTAATTCGCAGCTTGCAAACCCACTTCACTAACAGGCCGTTTAAAGTGCTGCTTGGTTTGAAAAAACATTATGGTCTGGATTTCCAAGTCCCGAAGGATGAACTTTAATTATTGACCATTGTGTTTTCTCTCAGTTATCTATGTTACATTTATGCAACAAACCAAGGTTGAATTCCTGTGACTGTAATAAGTGTTGCTGCACAGAACAGTCATAGCACATTTTTTTTTTTTTTTTTTTTTGCTGCCCCAACTCTTTGCCAGCTCCAGTGGTGTTCCTCCCAGGTCATGGGTGGAACCCACAAAGGACTCAGAAGCTGGGACAATTTTTATTATGCATGATGATGGAGATGAGGATGATAGTAAGATGATGCTATGGAGGCTTGGGACTGCGGGACAGGGCCGCATTCCACGCTTCCTGTCATTAACATCCCGGCATTAACCAGGCCCGGGAACTACGGCACCTGCGGTGCCGGCCATGTAATCATAAGACGTGTCATACTAAGGGCACCCCCAAAGTCGCACCTTCGAAGTGGGTGAAACTCGGCTGTGTGGCAACAGCCTCCCCATCGGGCCCATAGCACACCCGCTCTGGGTAGGAGCCGATCTAGATAGGAAAAATCCCGCTTAAGTCATAGCACATTTGCAGTATATAGGTTTGTTGGCTTACAGACATGATCGGTCTTCATTTCACACTGATTGGCTAGTATTTTGATGAACATACCAAATGAAAAACTTTCCCAGCTATCTCCTTCACATATTGGTGCTTGCGATTGATACTCAGCTGTTATCAACAGTTTGTATTGATGTCCATTTCTTTGGACCACCGACTCCTGTGTTCTTATGTGTAGAAAACCACTCTGCAATCTCACTGCAGTGCAGGTCCATACACTTACATTCATAATGTGTGCCAGGCTATTTTGTCATTGTATGGTGCTATGAAAACTTTATTTTTTATTATTCCGTTACATTCGTCCATTTTGCAAGTTTGAACTGAGAGTTCAGTGCGAGTTGTGTTCAGTTTACATGAACATTTTAAATCATTCTGAGGCTGACGAGCTGACTTCATATGTGCAGGTGTGACAGAGTGAATGCGTGTGTGTGTTTGCGCCAAACATTATCTCCTTCGCTTTCAGTTGATGCGTTTGTTTGTTGGGGTGATTTTTAATTTGTTGGCAGTTGGTTGATCAGTTGGTTTATTGGTTTATCAGCTTGTTTACATTTACCTGTATACACATGCATCCACAAACCTTAACAACCTAGAGTTTCTTTCGTAACCCTTGTCTGTATGTGGTCATGCTTTTTACAATAGCTTTCATGCAGAATATTACCTGTAGCGGGAGGGTTCCCCCCCACCCCCCCACCACCACGATCTTGGGAGACCCCATTTTGTGCAGTGTTCTCTAGTGTGCTGACTATGCAGCAACCTCACTGTGGTGCAGGTCTGTGTGCCTACACTCGTGGTATTTCAAATATTTCTCATGTTCTGTGGTTCTGCAAGCGTTCTTTCATGCATTTGTTATGTTCATCCACTTTGTATAATTAAATGATACCAGATAAAATTAAGTGCTTGTTTTCAGTGGTATTCATCTGGGCCCATAAGTAAAAGTCGAGGTTAATTTAACCCATGGCTATGGGCCTAACCCAGACTAGGACAAAAGAAACCCAAAAGCAAAATTAAATGAAAAAGGAAGCGAAGAAAGGAAGAGAAAAAATCCTATAACGGCTCAGGCACCTTGCTGGAATGGGCCCGCTTCCTGATCTGAAACGAAAAACAACAGAAAATTTCACCCTAGAGCTAGTTCGAGGTTAGACTCTAACCCAGGGCTAAAAGCCCTAACCTCAACTATTACATATGGGCCGTGAGCTGTTCATGTGCGGTGTTTTGGTTGATTGATGGTTGGTTGATTGGTGGATTTGTTTTAAAAGTTCACAGTTAATTAACAGGGTGTACATTCTTTGTCCCCTGTTACCAAGAACTGTCAGCCTTCATTACATTTTGCTAAAGTTGGTGCTCCAGATCGTCAGTTGTCAAGACCAAGTCTTACCTTTAGAGACATACATATCATGTGAAGTGTGGTTCTAGCTATAGGTACATGACTGTGCAGTACTGTAGTAAAATTAATGTACAATAAATCCCTTGCCTACAAAACATTCAGAAAGACAAAGCTGTCTTATCACAAACAAATAATAGACAGCTGGGTCACAAGAAACCTGTGAGGAGCTCAATTGTAATTTGATCATGGTCAGCTTTAGTGTGGCAACTGCCAGTTAAATCACCAGTTGTCAAGGAGAATTCCTGCAGTGGTTTGTGATGACTGCATAGGAAATTCTGGACAGTTTCAAAAAAGGAGACAAATACTATACAACACAGACATCTCCCCCCCCCCCCCCCAAAAAAAAAAAAAAAAAAAAAAGAAGAAAAGAAGTGTGTGTGTGTGTGAGCTTGGGGGGGGGGGGGATTATGGAGATTTGGGCACATAGGTGTATTTTGGTGCATCACTGGTGGAGAAAATACTGTTAGGTGCATCGTTTCTTTGTCTGGAACACAGATAATAGACTCACTACTGACATAATACCACAGTCTTAATGCCCGAATCCAAATCCATGTTCAGGTCCAAGTTAAAGATTTTTAGACAACGTCCAACTCCCTGGGCCAGACCAACATTTTTAGTGACCTTGACACACCAGAAAAGTACTACATTTGGTCTCCCGAAGCACGGATACGTTTATAATGAAAACATCAACGATGTCTTGAGCGTGTCCATTGCGCAGCATCACGATGAGGAACAGGAGCAATTCGGGAATACGCCTGGATTATTTCCAGCGCCTTATAAATCGGAGCATTCTTCGATATCAAGTATGAAAGTTCTGTCTGTGTGAGAAGCGAAAGCAGAGGCATGGAGACAAAACTAGATCAGGGGCAGTAGTGGAATCCATATTTGTAGTAGAACGCCAGTGTTTGCCATGCATGTTCTTATATTAAACGTTTGACTAGTGGTATTGGCATCGGCACACAAGCAGTTACTGGTAATGAAGATCAGCTTCGTAAAATTTTAGGTTAGGGGTGCAGTTGGGGTGTTTGGGAGTGTAACGTCCTTTCACCACACATGAATTTTCTCTGTAATTTCAGTTTTTTCCCTTTCCTTTGTATTTGTGTGTTGTTAATATTGGGTAATTGTGCAGAATAGTATACGAAAATAATTGGAGCTAATTGCATGCACTTTGACAGGTGTTTTCGGTTCTGCTCGATGCAAAGAGACGTAAGACACCCTTACGTACTCACTTCGATCACTCCTTCCCCACAAACATGCACAACATATCCCTGAATGACTGGCTACCACGGCCCGAGCAGTCATCGGCACGCCATTTTGGTTGGTGATCACGTGGGTGAAAACGGCCGTGGTCAGTCGCCAGTTATTCAGGGAAATGTTGTGCATGTTTGTGGGGAAGGAGTGGTCAAAGTGAATAGGTACGAAGGGTGCCTTACGTCTCTTTGCATCGAGCAGAACCGAAAACACCCGTCAAAGTGCGTGCAATTAGCTCCAATCATTTTCGTATACTATTCTACACAATTACCTTAACCTTCGGACGACGTCGTGGGTAAAAAGTTGCACACACATTGCTTTAGATGAACGTATCTCAGTCAATATTTATGTCACACCTTTGAAATTTCATGACTTTGTCAATAAATGGTTTGACTATGTTCATGCCAAAAATTGTGTTGTTTAACTTGTAATTAGCAGAGTAATTAAAGAATAAGTTGTGAATTGCGTATATAAAAACCATGGGTAATTTGTTTCCCACGATGTAGGACTAGGAATAAGTTGAAATAAATTTACCTTTCTAAAAACCATGGGTAATTTGTTTCCCACGATGTAGGACTAGGAATAAGCTGCAATCTGCAATAATAATCTGCCTATATATAAAAACCATTGGTAATTTGTTTCCCACAACGTAGGACTAGGAATAAGTCGAAAATTACCTATTTAAAAACCATGGGTAAGTTGTTTCACATGATGTAGGACTAAAGTTTTTTTGCGACGTAGCCGGAAGGTTAATATTGTTTGCAAAGAATGCCGTACTTGGTAAATCAGTGTATAAAATTTGTATTAGTACATGTACTGTTCCTTTATGAGTGCAGTGTTAACATGTATGTGACAATTGTGACACAGTTGTCTGTGATGTATATATATATATATGTATATATATATATATGTCTATCTTTTTTTCCAATGCCCCTAGAGGGTCGGAAAATAAACTTGACCACGTGTAGGTGATATCATTCAAAGACAGGGCAACAAGAATAAAGGCCAGCACAAATATTGGGCCTCAACTGGGTATTAATTAGGTAAGGGGAGACAGACACAGACTATCATGATGAAATGCTTTACAAATTACAGAGTCCAGCCACAGGCTTGATCAAGTCACGGGAAGACATGCAACACAGCTGGGTGCGTGACAATGTCTACAGCATCATGGCAGTGTGGGGTCTGGCACTGGCTTACCGCAAGACGGCTGACCTAGACGAAGACAGGGCTAAAGCCTATGAATTGGAAAAGGTGCTTTAAAAAACAACAACAACAAAAAAACCAAGATGTGCTGACCAGCCCAGTACAGTAAATTGTTTCCATTCAGTCAGCTGTTATAGTGGTTTTCATCTTTGCAATGCTATGTATCGGCGAGGAAGTCGCACTTTATACTCTGTACAACACAGCGGCTGACTAAAGGGAATCGACTTACGGAATGGTCATTCCATCTCGTATTCAGTGATTGCAATCAAAGATCTGACTTTTTTTTGTATGATGTCATGCCGAACAGGGATGTCATATAATACATTTGATGTAATCACTCATATATATATACAATTCTTTGCAATGAAAAGAGCCTGGTCTTTCATTTATTTATTCATTTTCATGTACTTGTGTCGCTGCCGCAACACACACACACACACACACACACACACACACACACACACACACACACACACACACACACACACACACACACTCTCTCTCAAGTCTCATAGTCATAACTATTCACACATATGTAAAATTACACTTTGTATGTAATCCTTGTCATGTGTACAAGTCAGATCTTCAATCATCTGATAAACTTGCATCTTGTATGTTCAAATGTCAGGCAGTAGTAATGCTGATGCGCGGCCTCCTGCGAAGCATGATGATGCAGGTGGACAAGATCGAGAAATTCAAGGTCTCGCAGAGTCCCAGGGATGCACTGCATGCAAAGTACTGCACACAAACGGGGAAGACTGTAGTGGGGGACTGTGCCTGGGGGCACCTGCAGATCGACGCTACTTCTCTGTATCTCCTCACTCTTGCTCAGATGACTGCGTCTGGTAAGAAAAACGTTACACGTCTCATGCAGCTTGTTCCAGTTGTGGTATTACCATAATTCAATGTTTCCCAGCCCAGTAATTGTCGATACTGATCTTCTGTCCAGTGCAGAAACATGAACTCGCTTGGTAAGGGATTGAAATTTTCAGCGGTTCCACACCTTTTTGTAGTTTTGACATCTGTTTCCACAGCGGGAAAAAAATTCCGCTGTGGAAAAAACAAATCAGATTTTTTCAAATGGCTAAATTATCAAACAGTGCCAATCTTCAGTCTGTTTGAGGGCAGAAGTTGCTTTCACAACATGGCGGGTTGTATGGTCGTCTAGCAGAGATAAAGTTTTTGTAGGAGGGGTGAAAAAAACAACTAGTCAGTGAGAGCAAACAGAGATTATCTGCAAAGAGAAAAAACTTGGTCAAATTCTCAGAAAGCTTCACACACTATGACTGGCATTCTCCACCATGTTGGTTCAGGTGCTAACAGCTCCACCAGCTGAGGTGGTGATGTGCTAGAACTGAAGACAAAGTTGCACTGCCGTGACGTCACCCAGGCTGGGGAATTTTCAGTCATTCAGCAATTTTAAGACAAATTTCCTATCCTTTCAACCAAAAAATCTAAGTTTCAGCCAAGAAAAGGAGGAAAAGGGTTGCATTTTTCAACTAATCAAGATGCATTTAATGCCATATGGGACAGTCTAACTTCATTTTGTAATTCTTGCATGTCAGTATCAAGGCAGTATTTCACTTTTGGGTGCCAGGAGAGGCTTCTAAATGCCTTTAATAATGATAACATTCGTTTCCTTGCTCCTGTGGTCCCCCCAGCAGTGCACTGCCCTCCTCCCTGGCCCAGGTTTCAGACTTTTTTCCCTGCAGCAATTCCCCACCCTGTTCACCACTCTGTTGGGCGAAACAAAATCCGCTTATTACACCCTTCATCGTTGGAAACATGGTGTTCCAGGGTCAGTACAAGTCAGTCCCCGACATTCTGCGTGCTGTTGTGTAATGTGAGATCTAGATCCTCTGAATAAGTGAGTTTAAGAACTCAGTAACTGAAAGTAAAACAGCATGTCTTGCCCCATTCGAGTCATTGCAGTTCTCCAAGGTTTTGTGAAATCATGCAGGTAAACCACAACAGATTACATTTTGATCTAATTTTTAAAACATTTTGAGGGACCCCTCTAGTGTGTAGAGCCTTTGCTGCTAAGTTGTCGTGACTTTGCCACTCCACTAGCAAAAGATTTTCACTTTTTGCATCCTTGGTCATTTCTACCCCTGGCTGGTATATGGGCAGGAATTCGGTTTGGGGGTTTTTCCTGACCAGATTGAATCAAATTCATGTGCAGACCCATTCACAATGCCTGCCTTGCCTTTTGTACACAAGCACGCATAAGTAATCAAGTGTGCAGATTAAAAAAAACCTTTTCAAATGGGAGGGACCAAGGAATGGAAAATAAGTACACTTGGGATTATTTTATGAGTGGCGCTGTACTATGGCGATGAGCGCCCGCTTGGGGCAGCAGTCCAAATTTCCCTTACTACAGTAATTGGACTATCAATATATATACATATTACCATTGCAAATCTCAGTGAATGGTGGCAGGAAGTTATGAGCTTTAGTCCCTTTCCTTTTGGTTCAGGGGTTGTGCTGGTGTTTCGCATTTTGCAATAGAAACAGCAAGGGGTTGATAAAAATGCATGTGGCACTAAAGAGAAATATGTACACATCAGATGGAAGGTTCTGATTTTTATGACACCAGCCTTTGAAGGACATCAAAGTGCCACAAAAAGTCAAACAGAGTGCTGCCTGTTGTCACTCGACTGGCTAGTGACCAGTGTCATCAAACTCACGTCACGCACCGCTGACTGCCCTGCGGCAGTAACTCACTAACTGACAAGGGATTAGTCCAGCAAGCGAGGATGCTGTCAAAGCCGTTTCAAAAGAGTATGCAGATGTCCCTTGAAAGTGCAATGGGCATCCCCAAACTGCAATATATATATATACGCAAAAAAAATAAAATAAAATAAAAAATGCAGTAAACGTGACCCCTGTGGTTGATTTCAATACGTGCACTGTTGCAGGTCTTCAGATAATCTTCACTCTGGACGAAGTAGCTTTTGTTCAGAACCTGGTGTTTTACATTGAGACTGCTTACCGTACGCCAGACTACGGCATATGGGAGAGGGGCGACAAGACAAACCACGGCTTGCCAGAGTTAAACTCCAGTTCCATTGGGATGGCAAAGGTAATGAGAGTCAGACTGAATGAAACGTGCCATAGTACTGTGTTTGTCTAACTACATTGGATCACTCTTTCTGTCAGTTGCATGATGGTATTGTTCTCTGTGGCTAACTGTTTAAGTGGTTGTATTCATTTGGACCAGTTGTCCGGGAGGGGGGGGGGGGGGGGGGGGGGGGGGGGGGGATACTCTTACTTGTTCTTCCTCTGCTTTGGAAATTAGCCAAATAAAATTTTTTAGAAAAATAAGTCCTGGAACTTGAATAGCTGAGCTGACCCTTCGCACCATTCAATTACAGTTGAACCTGCCAAGGCGGTCACCTCTATAAGCCATGCCACTGCTTAACCCGGTCACCCCAGTGGATCCCCTGACATGCTAGCTGTTGACATGCCACCCTGGATAACCAGGCCACCTGTCTAAGGCGGTCAGTTTGACCCAGTCCCTTGGGTGACCGCCTTACACAGGTTTGACTGTATGATGTGTGAGGATGCGTCTGAATTACATGATCATGCATGTTGGATTCAGTTTGCAGTGCTTTGAGCCAAGCAGTGGAATAAACTTACCCTAAAGCCCCAGAGATATACTGCACCACTTATGCCATTTTACTGGCTAAATCTGTCAATTGTTTGATAGTGTCATGGCAAATTCCAACTGTTTGAGTGGTTGTGTGTAGGCTGCACTGGAGGCCATTAACGAACTGGATCTGTTTGGTGCTTGTGGGGGCCCGTCTTCTGTCATTCATGTCTTGCCGGACGAGGCTCAGCAGTGTCAGGCCATCCTCATGTCCATGCTGCCCAGGGAATCAAACTCAAAGGTAAATTGTAAATTTACTTTCTCTACCCCCCTCCCCCCAACACACACACTCACTCACACACACACACACACACACACACACACACACACACACACACACACACACACACACACGCACGCACGCACACCCCTTCCGTTTTTTGTTTAAAAAATTCCCCAAGAAAAACCCATTCATGAAAGTATTTACTAACATACAAACTAAATCAAAAGAACCCTGTTAATATTAGTACTTTATTTCCAGCGATAGATGTGCTTTCTCATAATTGATTATACGTACATGTACATGATTAAAAAAAAACAGCAACAGCAAGAAAACATTGATTTAGTTTGTGTGTGTGCAGGAGGTGGATGCAAGCTTGCTGACTGTGATTGGCTTTCCTGCTTTTGCTGTTGATGACCCTGAAGTGATCAAATTGACACATGATTTGATACAGGAGAAACTAACCGTGCGTTACTTCATCCAGTTTATCAGATTACGAGCAGTAAACATTCCTTTGCTCTCTGCAGTTTAGATTTTGGGTGCAGTCTTTAGAGAGCGGCCACCTGGTCTTGTGCAAGGGCTCCTTGCCTTTGGTGGCAATAGGGCACCACTTGTGACAGGTGTTACTGAATGAAGTGAAGGTTGACATGCACATTAACGCAGATTTGTGTCTAGATGGCCATCTGCCTATGGAGTTCACGAATTTCCAGGCCATTGGTCTTTTATCTGTCAAGAAAATGACCCTGGAAATGTCAGCCACCTGGCTAAGGAGGTCACATGTCTTTAGTGGGTGGCCACTGTAAACAGGTCTGTGTAAGTGTTACTCACAGGAATGTTAAAATCTGTTTTTAATACTAATTGTGCGTACCCTAAATTATGTACATATCTTGCAATGTTAAGCAGTCATGGAAACTGATACCATTGATCTCCTAAGGCTGTCTGTGGCAAATTTTTATTTTCTGAGTTATTGTAGTTTCAGATTGAATGCTGTGATTAAAACTTATGATTTTTGGTCTGTTAGGGAAAGTATGGTTGCAGTCGTTTCCTACGTGATGGATACAAAACAGCTCGCGAGGTAAGTGTTGCCTTATCCCTCTGAAGCATTTTAAAATTGCTTATCAAAGTTTGAAGGCAAAGTTAAAAAATAGCTAAAAAAAACCAACAACAACAAAAAACCAACAACAACAACTGGATGAATAATTAGCAATAAATATGAAACTTGATGTGAAAGTTATACAATTAAGGATGCCTGTATGAAAATCCTCACCTTTTTTTAGTTTTATTTTTCCATGTCTTGATCAGCCTTGTAGTTGGTTTTGTCAGTTATTGCGGTTATCAAAAGCGTCGTTATCATTGACTTTTTTCTTTTCTAGGACCCAAGTCGACTGCATTATGAGCCCTCTGAACTGCTGCAGTTTGAGCGGATTGAATGCCAGTGGCCCATGTTCTTCGCACTGTACATTCTTGATGGTCTGTACCGCAGTGATAAGAAACAGGTATGTTGTCACTTTCCATTCTAAGCATATGACTTTGCTGGGGTTTTGTTGTTGTTCTCAGTATCGCTTGATCCCTCACTTTCCAGGTTTTCTGGTACCACTTAAAAGGAGAGAAAGTTTATGATAGTCAGAGCCCATATAAGACATTTATTGAAATTTTTGTGTGATTAAAGTTTGCTGGTGGTTTTTGTTGGTGATGAAGTTGTTTTCATTGTTTTGTTTCTTTTACACCACAAGACTCGAAAAGTACGATCGCAATGTCATAAAAGCAGTTTGCCATTGAACTGTGACAGGGATATATAGGTGGGGCATCCAACTTCTTCCATGACAGATCTTCACGTATCGTTGTAATGGTGGAAATTTGGCATAACTTGATATTGAGAATAGGTCATGGCTCTCCACAGGCAGACGAGTACAGGACACGAATGGACGAGGTCATTCTGAAATCAGAGGATGGGATTCCCATGATGCCTGAGCTATACTCTGTGCCTTGTGAATTGGTATGCAGATGTGTGTTTGTGTGTGTGCATGTGAAATAGAGAACAAATATTGAAATAAGTATATTTTACAATGGTAAATGATTGAACAGCATGATATGTCAATTTTTCCTTCTCGTATGTGGCACCGTTCATTCGGGCCGATCGTCGGGGGTTCTCTCCGGGTACTCCGGCTTCCTCCCCCTCTGCTTTGGAAATGTTCAGCCCACCAAATTTGAAAAATAAATGTAATTCTAAATTTTGAAATTTAAATAGCTGAGCTGACCCTTCGCACCACGTGATTGTAATATGTTTATGTCTAGTGTGTGGGAGAATGCGTGTGATTCACGTGAGCGTGCGTGTTGGGATCAGTTCGCGGCGCTTTGAGCCGATTCGTGAAATTGGGTAAAGCGCCTATACAATACTCATTATTATTATTATTATTAATTTTCAATTGGCTGTTGCTACAAACTACATTTCGGTGCTCTACTGCTAACTTATATATATTTGTATTCACACAAGAAAAGTTGAAAGCAGTTAAAGTAGAAAGGAGGTCAACAAGAAATAATGAGACATGTCAGTGCAGGAAAATGATCAGCTGATGACTACGTACACATACGAAAGAGAGAGAGAGAGAATTGTTTTCAAGTCTAGCCAAATTTGCTGATGCTGGTTGAGTGTTGGTTTTGTTGTTGTTGATTTCACTCAGGTGCAGACCATCCCATTTTTCATTTTAAAGAAATCTTCAGCAACCACCTAACAAATAATAATAATGATAATAATGAGTATTGTATAGGCGCTTTACCCAATTTCACGAATCGGCTCAAAGCGCCGCGAACTGAACCCAACACGCACGCTCACGTGAATCACACGCATTCTCCCACACACTAGACATAAACATATTACAATCACGTGGTGCGAAGGGTCAGCTCAGCTATTTAAATTTCGGAAATTAGAATTACATTTATTTTTCAAATTTGGTGGGCTGAACATTTCCAAAGCAGAGGGGGAGGAAGCCGGAGTACCCGGAGAGAACCCCCGACGATCGGCCCGAATGAACGGTGCCACATACGAGAAGGAAAAATTCTTTGCCCCGAGTGGGACTCGAACCCCCCACCTCTCGCATTGGTGACAAGTCTCTTAACCACTAGACCACCGACCGCCCCACCCCAAATACTTCTGAAAATTACTTAGATATCTGTGGGTAGGAAATAAAGCAGCCTTGTCCTTTTACAGGTGGATGGAGAGTATGCAAATCCCAATTCCCAGAAGCGTGTGCCTCGTGGGCAGTGCCCGCACATGTGGGGTCAGTCACTGTACATACTCAGTCGCCTGATGTATGAGGTGAGTTGCAACTGCTCATTCTCTTCTGATTTATTGGTATCTCAGCACTGTTCCCATGAAAGGTTAAGGTTTTGTTGCAGGGTGTAATTGGCAGATAAGAAACAGAAAAGTTTTGTTAGGTTACTTCAGAAAGTTCAGTGAAAACATCAAAACCATTTTGACTTCTGAAATGATTTTGCGGTTTGCCACGATCATATCAAATTTCATCCACTGAAAGCACAAACTGAGTATGGAAATAAATGAAACGTTTAAACCTAGAATTACTTCTTCAATCGGGAAAATTTTTATGTAAACGATATATTCATGTGACAGAATTCTGTTGACAGGGATTTGTTTCACCTGGAGAACTCGATCCCTTGAATCGACGACTTGTCAGTGAACCCAAGCCAGATGTTGTGGTCCAGGGTATGTACCTAGCATTTTGTGCACAATGTTAATATATATATATATATCAAGCATGCGAGCTTGAGCCATGCTCCTCTGATACATGTATGACGCCTGTGATATGTGTAGCCATAAGGCACTCTTTCGAAGACCTTAGAATGAAAATTTGGGCAACTTCATCTTTCATTGAATTTCTGCTTGATTATTCAGAAGAAAAAAGCAGTTTGTGTTTTAGGTTTTGGAACCTGGTAAAGCGTGTTTGGATAGTCCGTCACGGTCTGTAACTACCAGTGCCAAAGAGCTGAAGCCAACACGTTCCATTTCTCTTAGTTTTCATGTTACCGAGATATATATATGTAAACCTTGTCATGTGTATGTATCCGGTTCTTTTCACTCATGTCTGTCACTGTTGATGTTCGTTTTTGCAGTGATGATAATCTTTTCTGTTCTTGTCAGTGGTGATTCTGGCGGAGGATGCGAAGATAGCAAATGCCCTATTGCAACACGGCATTGACGTGCAGACATTGTTTGAAGTTCAGCCTATACAAGTCCACCCGGCCCGAGTCCTATCCAAGATCTACTCCATGCTTGGTATGGCTGCTTTTGAGTGACCTCACTCAAAGGTCAAGATCACAGGGGCATGGTGAAATTTCCAGAAAATTCATGTTTTCTGTTTCTCAGCAACCACAAACTCCAGGCAACACAAACGTAGCACACATGAAGTTTATATGAAAAGTTTTCATGTATGCAGTTTGGCAACCTTGAGCTTGGAGATCAAGGTTATAGGGATTGTGTGAAAGTCTCAGAATTCAAAATATTGTCAGAACATTTGCCTTACCTGCATTGATAGTTAAGAATGCCTTCTTGAGTGACCTGAAGTAAAGGTCAAGGTCACAGGTGAGTCATAGAGGATTTGCCATTGTAGTTACTTTCACCCTTTGGTTCCCCCCCCCCCCCCCAGGCCCTGCCTCTCTCTCTCTCTCTCTCACACACACACACACACACACACACACACACACACACACACACACACCCTACATGCACAGAAACACTTGGATAATGCTCCTTACATGGCCTGTGCAGAGCAACACAATAGTGAAGATTGTGATTTTGTTTTGCTTTTTACTATATTAGGTCTGCATTTTCATGTTTTGGGTCAGCCTTCTTGCAGTTCTTGAATTTGATGGGTGTAACATTGAAACAAGTTTTCTTATTTCTTTCAGGCAAAAACCGACGTCTTGGGCTGTCGGGCCGTCCGTCAGGGGAGATTGGTCTTTTGGCTACAAGCAAGCTGTACATCCTGAACAACAGGATTTTCTCCTTTATCCCACAGGTACAGTGCTCTGTTGTCATGTGTTACTGGCAAATATCATTTCTTATTCTGTGGATACTATTTTAGATAAAAGGAACTGTTTGAAAGTCGAAATGGGAAGTACATGTAGATCTGAAGAGAGCAGCGCATACACCAGTACTGTTATGGGGGAAGGGGGGAATACTGATACTCTAGGGTTTTTGTGTTAGTGAAAAGTCACCCTTGCAGAGTCTGCCGTTTGTGATGATAAATTGTGTGTTTTATCAACTCACTCTATCTGATCTTTTCTGGTTAAATTTTTCATTTCTCTGGTACTGTCTGAGTTGTGTTTGGTGAGGTCTTCCAGTCAGTGGTTTCCTGCAGTAGTTGTTCATCTCTGTCAAATGAGATGATGAACCAGCAAAGCAACTAAGTGTCGGATATTGTGTGTGTGTGTGTGTGCACAGCATTGTTTGGAGGTCATTGTTTCATATAAAAATCCGTCAGTCATAACTCATCTTTCTCCTTTGGTCTAAAACCATTAAACTCCACATGTGCATTTTATAAATTTAAATATCACTCTTCGTCCTAGTGTAAATGTTTTTTTGTTTTTTTCCTGTAGTGAGAACTTTGCTGTGATGTCTTAATTATGATGTTGACCCTCAAGAGCACTCAGAAGGTTTGGGTTTGAGATGGCATGAAGACAAGTCCTACTCCTAGTTAGCAAACAACAGTTGTGATCTTTGTTCCAATACATTCCTGGTCACATGCTCAGAAGGACAGTCTTGCCTGCATGCCAATATGCAGTGACCATCAGTATTTGTGGTTTTGGTATGTGAAACCTAAAAACCAGCTAGTTTGTGTCATATCTAGTGGTTGGGGTTCATTATTAGGCATTGTACTCAGAAGTTTGGACAACATTTCATTCATTTCATATATATGTTATTTTTTATTTACAGTATTTTCTGCCTGTCTTTTTTTAAAAAATGATTCTTGTCCACAGAATCATTGAAAGATATTAGTATGTGTATTTCAAATTCAAAATCAAGTAGTCACTGACAGTTGCAACAAAGGTGCAATTTACGTGCTTGGCTAGACTCACCAGAGAATAAAGCCAATGCAAAGCTTTGTCTTTCACCTGCAACATTTCTTCACTCAAGATGAGATTTTAATTTGAAATTGTCCCCCCTTACCCCCTTCCTCCAGCCCCCATCCCATCCCTAAACACAAACTATGACCACTGTACTTGACATAGCCATCAGAGCCGTCTTCCAAAATAGGAAGACTTTGCTCGGGTGTTTAATTTCTTCCATCACATTTCTTTCAAACTGTACTGCAAGGCTTCGGCTCTGTATTACTCTTCTAGGTGAAATTAGTCACTGGAATTTAAGCTTACTTTTTTCACCACATACTGTCACACTGTTTAACTGCTTACTCTCACAGTGTCAGCTTTGCCATAACAATTGTCTTACATTGGGTGTCCTTTCTGGATTTTACGTTTTATTTAGTGTAGTACCTTCACCTTATCAGGTATATGTGCTTACCATTTTGATAATAAGCTAATGTTCAGAACGAAAATTTATATTTACCGCAAGTCTTTACCATAACATTTTCACAGGTTTACACCTTTTTTTTTATTTTCATTAAACTTTCTCCTTTTTATGTCTTTCTTCATAGACTGCTCCTCAACCCGCCTCCACCCCCCCCCCACCCCTCACCCCAAAAGAAAAGTAAATTCAGTAAGATCTGATAGCAAGGTACAATTCAGTAACTTCAGAGCAGACATTACTGCCTACATCCCTTGATCTGACTGTTTCAAGTTCAAGTTCAAGTTCAAGTTCAAGTTCAAATTACTTTATTCATCCCTCATGGGGCAATTAAACCATTAATAATTAAGCCTCATGTTTATTTGCATTGTTGACCTTTGTGAGTACATATAATTGACTTACATAATATATGCATACTTTTGAGACTGCTGTGAGTGTAATGAGAGAGTGTATAATGGTGGCTGTGTGGGTCTAGCTCATAGACCAGCATCAGTTCTATCTCCCCCTGGACCTGGACTTCCTGGTCGACCATTTTGAAACTGACCTCGACTTTCTTGCTGGAAACTGGAACATGCTGGGCCGCCCGACGGTCGTCTTCCATCTCACCAGGTCTATGTTAGGTGTGGATCTCCTGCAGCGAATCGGCGCAGTGTTCTTTTTCTTTTTTTAAAATATTGCTCTGTGTCCTGTGTTAGCTGTTCTCTTTTTGTTCACATCATGCGTACAGTAGCGTGTGTACAAAGAGAGAGGTTTTTCACCCTGCAGTTTTGACTTTGGAGTGTTCGCTAGTAACACTTTGGCTTGTTGTGTAACAGCTTTGCACGTATTTGCCTAGGTTACAGTTTTCTTGCTTTTCTGCTGCTGTCCTCTTTTTTGTGCATTTGTACTTACCTGCATTTTGTTGTATGCAATGCTAGAGGCATTTAGTAACACACTAAAATACCAGTAGGCATGAGGCGCATGTCATGGCAAGCCATAAATGGCATCTTGTGAAGATGTCTGTTCAGGTGGTCAAGTGAGAACTATATACTTTTCTCCACATTTTGAACACCAATCTTTCATCTCTTTTTTTTCTCTCTATCTCTCTTTGGTGACTGCCCGGTACTTATGATCCTTTGCTGGAGATGCTGGGTTGCTTCTTCCAGGTGAAATGTGCAGTGATCCCTGTTATATATATTACCAAATATTTTTGACTGCATTACATTTCAGCAGATTGTCACGCAAACTGTTGGACTTGCACGTCACTTTTCCTTTGCTTCTACAGTTGTTTTTTTGAACGGTTGGTTAACCTTACGGCCAAAACCTGTGTAATGCAACACACTCGGAGGATAACAATAAAAATCAGCATTTTGTTGGGGTTTTTTGCCTGTACCATGCTTTATGCAGAGCTAGTTTCATGACCTCAAACCTAGATTGCTAGAACATGATGGCCTGCCATGACATTCATGCACTCACATGAGAGGCTGCCGTGGCAGCTTTGAGTGTTGCTGGTAGCGCTTCTATTCTAACCCTTGCGTGTTTCACATGCACAGTTGCGCTCCTTTTATTTATAGTTCAACTGAACTCAGATCCCCTTCACCGCAAAGCCTCAGTCTGCCTTCTTTGCTACACATGTTACCCATAATGCAGACATGAATTCTTGCACCTACCTACCTTTGCCAATGCTACCTGTGTGAAACTGCTCTCATGAACGTCAGCCTGCAGTACTTTCCACAGTTCAGCAGTAGGTTCTGGGAATTCCCATGAGGTAGCCGTCTCAGGGCTGGTAAACTGGATCGGGTCAGACTTTTTCATGCAGCAGTGTGGGCAGACTGACCCTTGCATGGCATTTGGGAAGTTCCAGTGCATGTAGTAACAAACCATAGCCTTGCTTCATCTCACCAGTTTCAAAGCGCACAGCACATTGGACCTCAGTGTTGTGTTCACACCTTTGAAGACCAGCAGGCTTTGAGTTCTGCAAGCGACAGGCACATAGTGTGTGATCTGGGCCTTGCCAGAGCTTTTGGACTGATACAGATTGTGTGGTCTGCATGTTTGCTGCACACTGTGTATACCAGGGGACAGTGGTTGGCGTTTGATTCTTCAGCTGTGTCATCCTTTTTCTCTCACTTTCATCGTTCTGCCCCAGTGGAAACGAGTAGAACTGTGCTCAACGAATACTGCTTCTGCAGTATGAGCTGGGTGTAGGAAAGCAACAGAGTTCTTCTTGGTCTCACAGGTTTTCTGATGGTTTGTGTTGAATCATGCCATATCACACACCAAGGTCTAGAACTTTACCCCGTGACAGCTGCCTGAAGTGGAAGACCCCCCCCCCCCCCCCCCCCCCCCCCGAAACTAACCTGACACACTTCCCTTAAATACATTCACCAGCTACTCAGCACCCATTGTCCATCTGGCGGCGCTGTGAACTGCATGGCTGAGCATGGCCTGTGTTAATCTTTGTGCCCACAGTTCATGGACCAGCATCGCTTCTACGTGGTGCTGGACACCAACTTTTTGATTGACTTTCTGCGCACGGAGGTGGCCTACCTGAAGCGGTCGTGGAAAGCTCTGGGCCGGCCCACCATCACTTTTCTTGTCACCCACACTCTCCTGGGTACGTCACCTCCCAGCCTGTCCCACCTATAATTTTTTCCCTCTGTTTCTCTTAACAGTGTAATCCAGTAAGTAGACATGTAGCAGTTACACACGTATGTGTAGAACACTTTATTCCCACACTCTTTAAATATTTTGCCAGTAAGCACCATGTTTAATTCTGAAATGCCAGTGGTAGATATACTAGGTGTAACACACACTACCTACTGCCTAATCCTTGTTCTCCTTGACTTCAGTTAGACCTTGATCACCTACGGGATATTACTTTGGTAAACTTGAGAAACAGGTTGAAATTTGTTATCCATCTTGTAGACTTCATCGAATCTAACTAGGGGCAAAGCCAGGAATGATCTCCTTTCTTTTTATTTTTCAAAATTTATTCAAAATCGAAAAGTGGGCAGCAAGCATTGACGACCCATGATAGGAGAAGACAAAATTCAGTCTGCTGAAACAACAGTTGATCACTGTACATCCATTATTTTTTGCAAGCTTGACATAAAATTATTAACGTAATCCTAGGGCCATGGCATCAGATCAGTCAGCTCCTTACCTTACACTCAGTGTTTTACAAAACCTGTGGTGCAGTGCATCCACCTTCCAGGTTGCAAGCAATTTTGAGCTGGTGGGTTTTGTCATGTGAGCATGAGACCGTTTGGCCTTGAAAATGACTTCTTCAAAGAGAATTGGTGGTTTAGCCTTTTACAACAGTTGAAATACATAGGAACTAAAGGGACCTTTGTCTGCGCATCCAAGAGTCTGCCTCGGTTCTTTTTACTGCAACATGGAGATAGCACCTGGCAGGTTGTGCTTTGTGTTTTATTGTGGAAGGAAGCACTTTGCAAGTTCCAAGTGGCAGCTTTTGTAGTAAATATGCTGCTGATGGGAAAAGGTTCTCCCCATGCTGTACATAAATGATTGTTGCTTTTGGTTGTGCGCATGTTTTGATGTTGGAGACAGGTGCAAACTTAGATCTGTTGTACTTTTTGTGTTTATGTACATCTGTGGTTAGTGGTACGTTTCACAATTTTCGTTACTGCACATGATAGTGTTGATTTTTTAAATTTTTTTTTTAAAGCTAACATGATCTTAGTTGCCCACTGTAGGTGTCTGATCTGTGTGTGTGTGTGTGTGTGTGTGTGTGTGTGTGTGTGTGTGTGTGTGTGTGTGTGACTGTAATTGTGTGTGTGTGTGTGTGTTCACAAAAATAAGCAGTTAGGAAAGTTGAACTAAGGATATCTACTACATACATGTACATAACACTCCCCTTGCACCTCAGTATCTAACACTCCCAGTTCAGTCTTTACTTCAGTGTAAATCTGTTCCCCCACAGCACGCATAGATTTGTTATCATTAAAAAAACTAAAACTACCCAGAATTCCTCAAGGCAGTCTGAGGCTTGCATGCTGCTGGTTTCGGGCTAATTTCATTTGATTTAGACTGCATGAAGTGTGGAACATGTTACCAGCAGCAGTCACACACCAAACAAGTATGTTCCATCACAACTTGTGGATATATCCATAACTATATCATTTTTACTCTTCCCATCAGAACTAGCATCGTTGGAGAGGTTTTTTGGCTCAATAAAGCTGCATTTTATTGGTTGTCAGCTATTACTGAACAAGCATCGTTTTCTTGGATGGCTTCTTAAGCTTCATTGCAGCTTTTTTCCCCATTTGAAGCAAATTTACTTTGGCTTTGTTTTTTTTTTGTTTTTTTAACTTTGTGTGGTTGTGTTTTCCAAACCGCTTTCTTGATAACATGAGGAGCAATGAACACCAAGAAAAAGTGTGTCAAGATATCAAATCAATCAGTCAGTCAGTTCATCTTGACCTTGACCTTGACCACCTGAGGGATATAACTGGTAATGAAAAGATACCAAGTGAAAGTAACAACATATGGTCATCCCTTTGTCGTACCGTCTTTATTCTCATCATTTTCTCTGCGGGTTCACACAAAAGTGAAATATGTGTCGCAGTGATCTGCCCTTGTATTCCGAGCAGATGCCATTTCGTTGATCAAGTACACGTCAACAGATTTAACCAGAGAAAGTCTGGCGAGGTCCAACATACCGGTTATTTTGAGAGTTTTGGTTTTCTGCCATTTTTCTTGTGACTTCTTTTTGGTAAACAATCAGTCATCACATAGCTATCACAGTCAAATGACGAACATCCAAGTTTTTGCAGGTTGGGCCATCGTCAGTTTCATGTGGTTTTGACCTTGGGCTATGACTGCGCATGGATTCCTTTTTCGTGGAGATTCAGATCTACTGGAATCTTATGTTGGCTGCGAGAACACTGATATCAAAATTCCACAATAAAAATGTGTCAAAATACGCAGGCAGGGAGATAAATCTGTGCTTGAAAATGTCTTTCCAGTTTTTATGCGCAATTTAGCCATTTGGAAACAAATTCTACATATTCTACATATTCACTGATGAGGGTCATGGCACTCTTTGACCTTGTGACTTGTACCACATATGCCTAAATTTCACATGAACAGTCATTCAGTTCAGCAGTTTCGCTTGGTGTTCTCCAAAGACAGCGTGTAATGTTTGAAATCTCAAGACTTACCTACATTCCTTGTACATTTTCTTTGTAAGTTTTCTTCACCGTTTGAGAATAGGATCCTCATAATTTTTATCTGGATCGCTCCTCTAAAGTGTTTTTCAGAGGGAAAATAGATGCACGAACACAGAGGTTGTTGCAGCTGATGTGAGTATAAGGGTGATTATGCTCATTGAATGTGTATAGGATGGCCACATCCAGCTTTCTGTGAGGGCTTTGTTTCTGCCCGACAGGCACTTGTTCCCCAAGAGGCAACCATTCAGGAATGGGATAGTGGAGTATACTAGATTGTACATGTATTGGAAGAAACTTTGTGTGAATTTAGTACTCTGTGTAGACTCCTGAATTTGATTTTGCATTTGAAGTTGAGGAACCACAACAAAATACAAGATGTCTTGCCTTACTGCCTTTCCAATTTTAATTTAGTGGTTGACAAGTAAAACAAAAAAAAACCCAACCCCAAAATGAAAAACAAAACCAAAAACCACAATGAAACATAAAAGTTGAAAACTGCAGACACGAAACAATGATGACAGCAACAAAACAGGTGTGCACTGTGTGGACTTAGTCACAGACTGCAGCACAAAAGTGCCCATAGTGTAGCATGTTCCACATTTATAATCAAATTAAAACCACTTTTTTTATATTATTCTCTTTTTCCTCAACTGTTCATAGTAACAATAGCTACTGTCCTACCCATATTCCGTGAACATTATGTACAGTGTTTCAGCTATACATCTACTTTCATGAACAAACCTTTCTCTCACAACTTATCAGTAACTAAAAGTTTATCCTCAAGATGCTGACAGACTGTTAGTTTTAATGTAAGTAATGATTCTTGATAACTTAGTTGTAACTTCACAGTCCCAGATATTTAAAGAAATAAAATCCAAACTTCCCAGTCATTCTCATTAATTTCATCAAGGGAAAAACAGTTGTTGTTTTTTTTCTTTATAAATTATGTGATCAAGGGTGATGTGTGCTTGCGTGATCATGGGTGATGTGTGCTTGTGTGATCAATTGATCATGGGTGATGTGTGCTTGTGTGGTCATGGGTGATGTGTGCTTGCGTGCATACATGAGAGAGAGAGAGAGAGGGTGCAGGAGCTGTATTCATGTGTTTTTCAGACGTTAAAACTCTTCTCCTATCATAGGTGGTGATAACTGCACTTTTCTAATTTGGACAAAAACACAGGTTTCTAGACAGAAAACAACACAACTAAAGAATATTGAACGGGAGAGCACCCATGCTTTTAAACCTTCATTTCCTGTGCTTATGTTCTTTTTGGTGAGGGGTAAGGCATAGAAGGTTAAAATTACTCGGTAGGAGGAGAGTTCAAGTTAGTCATTTATTATGCCATCTTAGTGATCTGTGACATATCTACTGTGTTTGTGAACTGCATTGCCACTGCTGCATGGGCTGCTCTGATGTTACTGTGAATTTCCTGCAGATCACCTCCACAATCCGCCGTCTGCTCTCATCGCAACCATCAAGAAGATCCAGAGTGGATATATCAGTGGCACACGGTTTGTACTGCAGTGTGATTTGGCTGCTGTTGTTGTTTTAGTGGTTATGGTTTTAGAAAACACGATGCTGCACTACAGAGCACAGTTCCAGCTGACCCATTCCCAAGCATCTTTTTCTAAACACTAAAAATTGCATTGCCAGCATCTTGGTAAACAAACACCCACCCACCCCAAGGAAAAAAAAAAAAAAAGACAGTGTAAGTACATGTACATCTTGGTGTGAATCAGTTACCATTTGTAAATGGTGTCTGCTTGCTGAGATGTGTGGCCGAGGGAGCGCACTTGTGCGTTTGTTTATATACACATAAGCAGTCACATCCCACCCTTCTCCCCATTTACAGTTAAATTTACTCTCTAGTGTTGATCACTCTGTGTGTGTGTGTGTGTGTGTGTGTGTGTGTGTGTGTGTGTGTGTGTGTGTGTGTTACAGAGTGCACATGGGCAAGTTGTCGGACTTTCTGACGACGTCCTGCATCACTCAGCTGAGCTTCCTCCGTGATCCGGATGATCCCACTCAGAGTGAGGGCTTTCACAGAACAGAATGTTGCAAGACAGTGCAGTACAACTGTGATACCAGTTTGTTACAGTAACCATTAAAGCCTCTATATTTTTAACACCGCTGAGGTGGAAAACTGCCGCCTTCGAAGATCCAGTGTTGTTTGCCATATGGAAGGATGTTTCATTTGATCATCTCGCGACCGTTTTCGTGACTTTGTGGCTTCTAGTAGTTGAGAAGTATGACTTTGTTTGAGCCTATGGTTCGTTCCTGAACTGTTCGTAAAAATAGCCACAAATCAGCACCATGTAGCTTGTCGTCAGTCCGCAACCAACGTCTTCTGCCCAGTATGCGGTATGCTTCTAGGGCAACATAATATTATATGTTGGCCAGAGTCACCACAATGGTTTCAGTTGCTGCACTGTGCCCCAAGTGACCGATTCTGTCCATACAGTAGATCTCTTAACTGTATCAAACGTAACTGTCACTGATGGCTGCTACAGAAATCACTCGCCATGCCAAAGTCACGTGTGTAGGCTATGTGACTGTGATGAGGCTGTTCACGCTCCAACACATTCCCACTCCATGAAGCAAATGTAAAGCCCTTGGGAGGGTTCTGTCTAGGTGAATCTGTCCTTGGTGTATATAACTTTATTATGGGATCTTTTTTGTAAATTTCTGAAATTTGTAGTTAGACCCAAAGTTCAAAAACTAAATCTGTGTACTGTCCTTGGTGGCCATCTGCAGAAGAGCACCAAATCATGGACTTCATCGACAACATCATGTCCCCGTCTTGTCCGCGGCCACACTTGCTGGGCAGCGGTCGACGTCAGAGACGATCCAGCAGGGGTGCAAGTGGGATGGCCATCAGCGGCATCGTGCGACGGTCACGCTCCATACAGATTGACCCAGAGCAGCTACCAGGTAAGAGTTGTCCTTCTGATGGTCGCAGTATTTTCCCTTTAGAAGTTTTTTTTTTTTTTTTAAATAATAGTCTCTCTGTCTGTTTGGAAGATGTATTCATTTCAAGAGAGACACGTGGACGCTGGCATGCACATGAATTTTTAGTCTTGGCTACATGTGGTTTGAGTAGGCCATGGCAAGGCATGCCTGTAGGGTTGCATAGTTTGCACCACAATTACTAAATGCCAGTAACAATGAATGAGAATGAAAATACTACCATATACCTGGTAGATGACTTTTGCATCAAGTACTGGTACAGGTCTCTTACTTGCCTTACACAAGCACAGTCTGTGACCTAGTGTCAAATGACAGATCACTTCTTGTGCTTTACCAGGCCTGCTGTCTGACATACCGGTATCTAGGCTCACACTCAGAGCTATTTTGATGGTGTTTGACATACTGTCATGCCACATAGATGAATGCACATTTACAGCCCTGTACAGGCTGGCATTTTAGCAGCTAGCAGTCGAAATGCATAGTCTCTCCCACAGTCTTACATGGCTGGCAAGGAGAGGTTTGGGTCTTCACAGTGGTCACACAGCCAGCATCAGTGTACATGTATATGTATTGCATTTAGAGCTGTACTGACCAGACCTATGCTATATTTAGCATACAGGCCTGTCCACAAGTGTTAAGTGTTTACTGAAGCCTAGAAATGTCATACAGTGGTCCTTGTAGAGATTTGTGTTCATGGGAAATGAGAGAAGGGGGCGGGGCACACTGACACCTGTTGGCATTCAGACACAGCAGTGTCACATCTGTGGATGTGCAGCTGATAACTGGATTTTTTTTTTAAGCCCTTCCTGTGAACAGAATGACACAGTTTTATCAGCTGCACACAATCATAATTATTCACAGTGCGCTTCTGGGACAGAGGGCTAGTGTGCACATGCTGCCGCCTCATCCTCTGGGGTAGAATGTCTTAATAGTGAAAACTTCTTTCCTATTGTACTAACTCTTGGTGAATGGATCCAGAATCTGCAACCGTGGAGAATAAAACTGTGCATTGATCATTAACTGCCGACAGCAACGCTTGATGCTTTGTACAGTACTATTGCAACGTGCAACATGAATGACTATGGATTATGATCTTTACCAGTATGACTAAACTGTTCTGCAGCGTGCTTTTTTATCTTTTATTTCCGGGAAAAAATGTTATCTGCTACAACTTTCTGTTGCTGTATGCTGCCTGCAATTACTAAGTGCTGCAAACTGAAAGAGGTCCCATATGGTTTGTGCAAGGGCCCTCAGTGGAGGTATGTTATGTACTGGTCAATATCGTAATCCTCAATTCAGTTATTCCAAGCAGTAATTGGGTTGGGGAAAGAGGGAAAGTGTGGAGGTGGTCGGAAGGGGGGGGGGGGGGGGGGTAGGTTTTGGCTCCATGAAGACTTATTCTACGCCCCTGTTGCCAGAATCAGGACATTGATCTTGAATTTCAAAAAAAAAGAGGAAAAAAAAAAGAGAAGAAAACCCGAAAACCAAGAAAATCCTTGAAACCAGTGTGAATCATACCTTTCCCTCACACGAGTCTTGGGACAGACAAAACGCCATCACTGTGTACTTTTTCTATCAAGCATCATGAGAGATATAATGACTAAAATGGACGGGCCCTGTCACACTTCCGCAGGATGCCTGTACACTGTACAGCGGGTGCCTCTGATTTCGCAAACTGCACTCAGTTTTTTTGTTCTTACAATCTTCTTCACAAAAGAGCTGCACGCCCATCTGAACTTGCCACAACAGCCTCCCACCTTATCGGTTTCCCACGGGAGTTCTAGTGCGGCCAGTACAGGTATGTTGAGGAGGACCTAACCTGAGTCTGCCTTGGCTGTACGTGCGCACTCACCTTTGACGTGCACGTGTCTAATTTTTTCGTTTTAACACTTCACGGACAGTGTGCATGGCTGACCCCTCAAAATGTGTGTCACTACCCGTCGTTCGTGTTCGTATTGATGTGTGATTCGCTCGTGCTGTCACTTCTTGTAGATGATAGCATTTGCAGAATATCTTCCCAGAGTTGTCGTACTTCAGCCTCACAGTCGGTAGATTCTAGCATTCATGGAATATCTACCCTGAGCTACGTAGGCAAGATAGAGAGTCTAATCCATTCATATAGAGCTACAGACTTCGATCTCACCCATACTTTGAGATTTTTGTTTCCATGAGACAGACGTGTCTCACTTTCCCCATTTTTGCATGAATTTGCTCATGGTTGGTAATAACCTAAATGTTCCAGCTGATTACTTCCCATTAGCTGAGTCATGAAAGTGAATTGCTTTTCCTAGATGCACCATGGTGTTGTTGGGTTAAGGACTCACGGTATATGTACGGCATGTGTAACTGCTCCACAGCAGTCTCTTGAAGGTCTCAGTAAGTAATGTTCCAAAGGAGTTACATAACATGCCGTGGCCATCAACACTCTTTCACACACACACACACACACACATGCACGCACGCACGCGGGCGCACGAGCACACACAGCAACAAACAAACTGAAACTAAAAGTACTTGCACTGAAATACATTAGTGACCCGTGCTTGAGGGTAAATCAGAACACATGAAATATAATTGTCTGTCACACCGGTAGTCATTTGAATTCTAATGGGAAGATATTCTGTTGCAAACCCTTCTTTGTGATAACCTTACAGAGTAGTATACTTTTCATCTTATACATTAAAATCTTGGCTTCTGGATTAAAGCATCTAGCGCCGCATGGAACACCTGACATGAAGCCATCGACCGCATACCTCTGTTGATAGATGTACCAGTATTTTTTGTACTGTGTACTACTCACCTGTGCTAGTCTAGATGCACTTTTACCTGTACTCGTTCTGGCTTGTTTTGTGGCTTCTACCTGTGCAGTGACATTTGTGGTTTCATGAAGATTGACGTGAACTCACACATTGTATATGATTGTCTTTTTTTTCTTTGCAAACTCCGAGCACCAGTATTTTGTGTCATTGCTCGGGAGAAGTAAGCAGCGGCCGTGCTTACAGTAGTCTAATCGTCACTTGGTAAAAGCGCTGTGGATTTGATAAGCAGTTACGCTCTTTTACCATTTGACGGTAATGGTAGTGGTGGCTCCAGTAGCTCTTGGCTTTGAGTTTGAGTGCCCTGCGTCTCCTTTTCCTATATCATCCTGTCAGAACACCATCCCCCTCCCTCTCTGAGTCTCCACACAAACACACACACACACACACACACACACACACACACACACACACACACACACACACACACACACACACACACACACACCCCTATGGCTGTGCAGCCATACAGGTGCACGGGCTGTTTGCGTCTTCCCTTTTTTGACACAATTTATTTTCACTCCACCAAATTCTATGTTTTTCTATTTCAGACTTGCTAGACTCAATAAGGAAGTTGAATGCAGGACAACGTAGGCATATTTTGCATGTGTTGCTTTCATTGATACCTTTTCAGTTGCTCTTTTTTTTCAGCATGTGATAAATTTTTGTTACATGTACATCTGATTAACATGTCAAGCCCAGTTAAATATTGTTGGGAAAGCTGTCTGCCAGCTCGGCTTCGTCTTTGATATCGCCCATACATGGCGGAAAAGGACGATAAACTTCCAAAGACCCACCCACCCACCCCCTGTCAGCTTGGCTTGTTTCAATTATGAAAATAATATGGATCATCAAGGCGCCTTTCCCAGCCGCTTGGCTCAGAGAGCCCCAAACTGCATCCAACATGCACGCTCATGTGAAATCACGTGCATTCTCTCATACATCAGACATCACCACATTACCAGCGCGTGGTGCGAAGGACCAACTTGGCTGTTTTCGAATTTAGAATTGCGTTTATTTTCAATGCTTGTGGACTGAGCATGTCTGAAGCAGAGGGGGAGGAAGCCGGAGTAGCGAGCGGGAAGCCCTGGTGATCAACCCCAATGAAGGGTGCTGCATACTAGAGGTGAACAATCTGGTGCCCAGAATGGGACTTGAATCCTCGGCCTCTCACATTGGTAATAGGAATTGCTTCCGCCGCACTGCCGGCCGCCCTGACCACGTTTTGACCAAACTTTTTTTGGTGGTTTGTAAAATCCTTCCACATGTCCGAGCTAAATGCAGACTGGTGGTTTTTTTTTTTGTTATTGCTGTTGTTCGTTTGGATTTTTTGGCTAGCTACCCAACTCCCTGTATACCTAAAATCAAACGATGCACGTCGAGGGGGGTGGTGGGGGGGGGGGGGGGGTCCAGTTTCAGTGAGATACTAATTTTACTTTTTTGGAATCAAAGAAAATTTCTGTAGTTCTTTTTATGTTGAATTTTCATCTGATAATTATTATGAATCATGAGGGCTTTTCCCTCTCTTGTTTAATTTTGTACATTTTGGTCATGATTGTGTGTTAATTTTGAATTGTTTGAGTTGCCTTTTGGTGTTTTTATGGGGGTGGGGGTTGCTCTGTTAGAAAGAGTTTAAACTATTTGTGTGCTGAAGCCAGTGTGACTGTCATTTGGACAGTACAAAGAGCACGAGGAAGCAGGTTAGTGGAAGTTCAGTGATATTTACGTCCATGTACAGATGTAGGTGGTATTCATGTTGTGAAAATGAGCCAGGAAAGCTTCCGGGAAGAAAGTGTGCAGAGGAAATTCAACCATCAGTGTTGAAAATCTTTACTCCAAGTACTGTGTAACCTCACCCCCACAAAACCAAACAACAACAACAAAACCAAAAACAAACAACAATAAACAAACAAAAAGAGCACACACACACACACACACACACACACACACACACACACACACACACACACACAGAGTAAAACTGAGAGCAGATAACGGAAGGCTAGACTCGAAGGTTACGGTCGTGGAATTTGAGAGCACAAGGCCTGCTTGGACTATATGGCCTCAATTCTCCCAGGCCTTGCAAATCTTCCGTTTCAGTCACGGGGAGACGGGATATGACAATGCGCATGGAAGACATCGAAGAGGCTGACCACGAGGAAAGCATATCGTTGGCGACACCGGAAACCGGAAAAGAATCTGGCCAGAGCGGACAACAGTCAAGCTGTGAGAGTTCCCTAGAAGGCCTGTACTCAGTTAGTGGGCGCTGCGATTTGCCCTACGCTGACCGTCAAACCTGCAGCTCCACAGACGGCTCTCCCCGTAGCTCATTCAAGACGACCAGGCAGCGCAAAATCTCTGTCATCTCCGCCGGCTCCAGAGGAAGAGCGCGCCGCTCCTCAACCCCCAGTATTCATTTTGTGTCATCAATGGGACACAGAGTCACGCTGCCGGGAGAGATTAGCGAGGAATTGGACGAAAAACCATCGTTCAGCTACATGACCACTATGATCTCCTCATCAAGCGTAGATGTGGCGCCACAGTATCGGTCCTTCGTTTTGAAAGATGCCGTCCCTGATGCTGTCCCAGATGAAGAGGAGGGTGTGCCTGGTATATATAAATATATTCTGATTTATGAGACAAGCGGTGTTCATTTGTTTGGTTGATGGGTTTTTTTAATGCCAGCCTCAGTGCATTTTGCTCAATGTGCATGGGTTGGGGGCAGGGTTGGAGTCACTGACAAGCGTGGGAATGGTTTAGTTTCGGTTCTCACCGGCCCCTGTAGTGAAGTGGGTAGCATTTAAGACCATGGACCGGGAGACCATGGTTCGAAATCCAGCCAATGCAAGCAGGATATTTCCTATGTCGGCTTCTACCCAGCGTGCTATTTACCCAGTGGGGAGGCTGTTGCCACACAGACGAAACTCACCTACTCCACAGGTGCGATTTCGGGGGCGGCTGATTCCCTTTTTGAGTTTTATCTCATGTGGATGAGGAAAACTGTGCCGCAGGGCCATAATTCATGGGCCAGGTTTTGACACTGGGATATTTTATGACAGGAAGTGGGGAATGCGGCCCTGTCGTGCAGCCCCAAACCCTATGGACCGCCGTAACATCTTTGTCATGCACAATAAAAATCACCCCGTCTTGCGAGCCCTCCGTGGATTCAGTCCACCTGTGACATGGGAGGAACACTAGTACTCGGAGAATCTGCCAAAATCTATCCAGGTTGACTGTAGATTCCAACTTGTCCGTGAAATTCCATGTGCTAAAGTTATCTGCCTGCGATTGCGAACTACGCTGTGTCAGTTTCAATCTGCCACTGACGCTGCCCAAACGCTGCTCTGTCCATTTGTCTCTCCCCCCCCCCTTTTTTTTTTTTAAGATTACAATAAATCTGTACCCTGACGCTGCCCTCAGCATCTCAAAGACCGTCTCCAGAAAGTCCAGAATAACATCGCTCGCTCGTCTGGTACTGAAAGTCCGCAAGACCAACCGGCCATGCTACTCCTCATCTTCGCACCCTTCGCCGGCTTCCAGTCACCGCACCAAGCAGTACGAAATCCTGTCTCGGACTTTTTCTTCTATCTTTGACTGTGGACCTGTCTGTCTGTCTCTCTGACCCTCAGCGCATGCACACGCCCGCCAGGCAGTTGCTTCTCCTCCAGCACTCACAGCCTGCTAGGACTGAATCCTTCGGCCAGCGTCGTTTTTCAAACCACAGCCCACTTCTCTGGAATAGCCATTACAGTCAGGAGGCTGCGTCCTTCAAAGCAGCTGTTAAAACACACTTACAATTTGATCAGCCCACCCCGGTGATACCTGCCAGAACTGCCCTTTTGTTTAGACTGGTGTGTGTGTGTGTGTGTGGATGTGTGGGGGTGTATGTAAGTATGTATGTATGTATGCAAGAATGTATGTGTGAGCTATGTTATGGGACTGATTATTTGTTTAATTATTATTTTCTTATGGGAATGATTATTTGCCCTGATCATTTATTTACTTTTTTTCTGTGAAGCACCAAGAGCTCCTCAGAGATTAGGCACACACAAAAATTCCTCATTCTTTATTCTTCTTCATCTTCTTATAGCTGGCGAATAGGTAGGGCAGCAAAAAAAAAGAAAAAAAAAGTTTCATATCTTGTGCTAGTCAAGTGGTTTGGACACTGCCACCATTCAAACAGCGCTTTACTTGTCATGTGATGCGTGCTGTTATAGTGCACTGAGACTGAGTATAATGAGCTGTTTTCTTTGTTTTTGCATTTGTTTTTGTTTTTTAAATTGTTGATTTTGTTTACTATTGAATTGCATTTGATGATTTGTTTATGTTGAAAAAATTTCTGCAGTTTATTTCCTACTGCATGTGCGCAGTGATACATTTATGGCTTAGACATTTTCCGTGGGTATCCTAGACTTTATGGAGTCTGGAGATGTGTGTGTTGTGTTGAATATTTCAGGGTTGGATTTTGTTTCTCCACCGTTGTTTTACTGTTTGGAATGTTTGAATTCATTGTTAATTATGTGTTGGCAGTTTGGTTGGAAGCGTGACCAACTTTTACTACTGCTGTATGTTGCTACTGCTACACACTAACTGTGCACTAAGAATCTCTGTATAATTATATATGTACCTGTAAATGGAGGAAGCGTCCCAGCGTCCTCCATCAAAAGTTTGTCATTTGCAGATGCCTCACATAATACATGTAAATCTGCTTCTCCTCGTCCATTTTCAAGGGAACACTTTTTAAAATGTATACAGTGTCTTTTGTCGTGTATTGACTTGCATTATCTATGGCGTGTGACAATTCCCATTGATCTCTTGTGCTCAAGTATACATATGTGTGTGTGTATATGGTACTGTGGATATAATTGTACTCTTTTTATCATTAGTTTCTAATTTATGTGTGGACTTTTTTTTCTTTTCTTTTTTTTTTGGGGGGGGGGGGGGGTACAGCTAGCAGCAGCTGGTCTGAAAACTGAATGTTGTCTCAGTTGTTGTGAAATAAAGTTTTACTGTCTTACCAAGTGAAGCCATGTGTACACGGGGTACGTGGGCTCTTTGAATGTAGCATTCAAAACAGGTCCTCGGACAACACTCCGTTCTTCAACTTTTTCCCTTTCCTCTCATTACAATTCTGAGATTGGTGTTTGTGGCAAATGTACTGATTGCTTTTTTGCTTTTGCTTTGCAGGCCTTTTCCTCCAGCTTAACTAGAGGCCCAGTATGCTGTGCGTTTTTTTGTTTTTGTTTTTTTTTTAAATTTGTTTTGTTTTTCCAACTATCCACAGCGCTTAGCATTGCACAGAGAACAGGCATGAGTTTTTTCCGCCGTTAGAGGCATCCCGCCGCCTCTAGGCATCACCGCCGTTTCCCCTTTTTCTTGGTACATGTAACACCTGTTTTCCGCTTTTTTGGGCGGCGGGAAAACTCCTGCCTGACAGGCACTGTCCAGCCTGTTACATGCTGTCCTTAACATGCTTTGTGCCATTCGCAGCCATGCTAGCCATTTGCGTACTATGACTTGCTGTGGAGTTGCATCAACCAGAGACATGCATTATATGTTATGTATGTAACTCTGAATCGCTTCATGATTCATCAGTAATCATTTTTAAGCACAATCTCAGAGTCTGTCGTATTTGTATGATACATGTATACACTAAACCTTGTGCAAGCAGATATTAAAGTTGCCATTACCCTGTTTGAATGTGCAGATTTATGAATAATGGCACAATATCTTTAAATATTACAATGTTTTACCCACTGGCGACGGGTTCTCGTTATGGAAATATGTGCATAGCGAGATGATCAACTTTCAGATCATCATTGTCATTCACACTTCTATTGAATGCAAAAGCAGCTCACTCAGATCTCTAAACGTTCAGTAGACAAACAGGGCAGTAGTCCCAAAATCCTGCGTGCGAAAGGGCAGAAATTTGGTAATGCTGAATTCCCTTAATGAGCTGCACTTTGCAGCAGCAGTCTTTCAATACTCTGACCTCCAGCCCAGCCGTGCTTTGAGCATTTCACAAAAGAAATAGAGATATAATTTGAGTGCTCCAATTACAAATCTGCCATAGCATACCAGACAGCACCTTCAACTAGGCGCTGCCCTGTGCCCTTTGAACATTGAAGATCAGTGTATAGGTGCCATTCGGTTAAAGCTGGAGAGCGGCCTGAGTACAGTACAAAGTATTCTTTTAGATTTGTATTGTTGAAACGTTCATCACTTGTGGTTTTGACTTTCAGGAAGTGACAGCAGTGTACCTGGCAGTCCGCTGCCCAATGAGGGTAACGTTTATTTGCCTTTTCCGTAGGCCCGGTGCTTGAACCCTTGTTGGGGCTGTGGTGTGCTTATCCCTCTTCTACACTTTAGAAATGTAGCAACTCGCGCTGCTTGAACAGCTTATGTCAAGTGCCAGCTTACACTGGTTGTGGTATAGTGACATTTTTGTGGAATTTTGGTGTAACTGGATTTTGAGACTAAGGCAAGACTGTGTGCTATTCTCAAACTCTAGGTATGCTGAAATTCCATGATCGTGTCAATTGTGCGTGAACTGTGTACTTTTCTGCCCCTCGTAATACACTTTCCGCACCTTATAGATGCTTGTGTGTGTTCCTGGACTAGTTTTAACAGCTTAAGTGGCGTGCCTTCTTATACAGAATACTGGATGTATAGAATACTTTCAGCATATCATTGGTGCTAATTGCTTGAAGGAGTTCCTGCAACATTTTTAACAGTTTGTGTGGAATGCCATCTTCATGCTGTATGTAGTGCAGTACATTATACTTGAGAATGTGTGCCCTGTAGTGCAGAATAGGCGGGTTTGCTATCGCATGTACTGGAATGTCTTTTCTTTTCGGAGCGCCTGTTGTAGGGCCCAGACCCTTAACAGTAAACCTGCTCGCACTGTCCTTTAAAGGGGGTTATTTGTTTTCCTGGTTTAGCCGACAGTCTGGTCAAAATGTCATTTCTGGTGTTTGAGTACCAGCAGTGCATAGGAACAAAGACCATATACTGACTGGAATGTCTGACTCAGAGAGTACTTTTTTGTATGTGCATAGGTACATACGTGTACTGGGAGTATATTTTTGCATGAAAATTTGCACCATAAGCAAAAAGAAAAACAACAAATCCCCAACCCTTTCACATTTTGGCCAGACTCAGTGATGAACATTTATGTCACTATAGATCATTCTTGGCCTTTCCTTAGTCCAACACATTTTTTTTTTTCTGAATGTGTCAATGGCTGCTTTCATGTCAAAAGCTGTGTTCATCAGGTTAGCGTCCTGCTCATTTGTGTATGCATGTTTGTGTGTGGGTGTGTACATGTGTGTGGGTGTGTACATGTGTGTGTATGTGTGTGTTGATCATGTGCGTTTGCTTGTGTGGATCCTGCGTTCGGTTGTTGGTCACGGAGTAATGTGCAGTTCTGAAATGACTGCACGTGCTGTTAGCATAGACATGTAGAGTAGATATAGTACAGTGAGTAGATATGATATAGCTATGTTGTATGTTGCAATTTGGTTTTTTTTTGAGGCGTCTGTATTGAGAAGCTGTTACTGCACGTGCTGTTATAAAAGACATGTAGATCAGATGTGAGTAGATATAATGTTGTATTTGTAATTTGCTTTTTTGATGTGTCTAGAGCATATGGAGAAGCTGTTAGTGCATAATTGCTTCATCATTGCTAATAGTAATACTATGGTTTGTATTGTTTTTGTCAAATCTACTTGGCTTTTATCTTTAAAATGGCAGAATTACCATTTGATAACTGAGAGTATAGTTTTCATGTTTTACTGGACAGACTCATTATTGTTGTTGTTATTATTATTGTTACTATTATTATTATTAGGAAAGAGATGACGATGCCCCCTTCTTTGTGGAACAGATGTGCGTCCGTTTTTACGCCTGCAAAATATTCCCAGCGAGATGGGCATAATCAGTCCAACCACGTCAAAAACGTCACCAACAGCTTCACCTGTGTTGCATCGCAAATACTTCGAAGAACAGAAGGGTGTGGACATTGCTGAGCTCTTGGACAACCTGAAACAGTCGGAGAGTCTGCAGGAACAGGCTGACATCATCCACTACCTCTACACCACCAGGTGAGATCTCAAGTTTCTTTCTCCTCTTGAGCACTCGGGCTGCAACACCTGTTCTCAGGGCGATAACTGTCATATATGATGTGGTCCTCCACTGGCAGCGAAAGAGCATTCTTGCTAAAGTGGACATAGTCAGCTGCGCTTGATTTTGTCTTTGTGTATGTGTTATTGTGTGCATCCCATTGCCAAGGAATAACTGTTTTTGAGAATAGGGCATGAGAAGTGTGCAGCTTTTGTCATCCTGCGCTGTTCACAAATCCATTTAGTGTTCCACCAAAATTTGGCACAGCCTTGAAAAAAGTGTGAGTTACATGTGTACCATAACCAGTCACTTAACCTGTTACTGATCACTCATAACATCACAGGCCTGTATTGTAGTGCTGTGTCCAGATCAGGGTTTTTATGGTGGAATGACAGACCTGCCTATCTGTATGATTTGTCAGTACAGTTAGTGTCCGAAACGAACTTTGCACCTGTTTAACCTTTGGCTGGCTGAAAATCACGCTAGTCTTGAAACACACAGTACCAGAAAATCTGCACTGCATTGCCATTATCGGACTGGTCATCTCTCGCATTCCCTCAGTTGTCCCTTCTCCCCCTCCTCTTCTGCAGACTTGGCGGGACTGTGCTGTGCTGGGATTAATTGATGGCTCCTGTTAGAAAGTGTGGCTGTGTGTTTTGTTTGTGTTTGTATTGTGTTGATAGATAATAGCTGCGTTGTTTTTTAAGAAGGTTGAGTGAAACACAGAAGTTGCCTTGTTTAGTTCATATTGTTTTATTGTGTTTTAATAATGTAGATCTGTTCTCTGTGATCCAGAAGTTTCTACAGTATTGTTTTTCACGAAAATTCTAGAAGTGGTGACCTTGTTTTGACTGTAGGTAATTTTGCCATGGGAGGTGGTACACATTTAGGGTCAAGCTCTGAGTCTCTTGGAGATTAATCGCTTTGTTTTCGTCTCTGTGATGGCACACTGCTTGCCTACCTGTCCTCATTACTAACTGTCTATCAACCATCCAGGTCTCTTCGCACTAGCTCCAAACGCCGCCTTGTTGTACCTAAGACCTACACTAAGTCCTTTGGACAAAGATCATTTCAGTACCGAGCCCCTGTAATTTGGAATTCTCTTCCCCAGTGCATTCATAATACATCTGATTTGCTTGATTTCAAAGCCAAACTGAAAACCTTCTTGTTCAGACTGTCCTACTACTAGATTCACCACAGATTTTGACCCATTCTGAGCCCTGCTGCAGGTGAAAGGGCAGCTAGGTGTGTGTGTGTGTGTGTGTGTGTGTGTGTGTGTTATGTCAGTATGTGTTGCAGACTCTTATTAGTTCAGACAGTAATTGTGAAGCGCATTGAGCTCACCTTGTGAGGATACTGCGCTATATAAGAATGTTATTATTATTCTTATTCTTGTTATTATATGGACCATTTTAAGCTGTGGCAAATTCTACAAGGAGTTGCGGGTGGAGAGTCAGAGTTTTTAGTATTTCCCGTTGCTTGTTTTTAGGGGTGCAGACTGGGACACGGGGTTGGACAAGAACAAGAAGTGTACAGTCAGAGACCTGCTGGTGGAGCTTTACGAGAAGGTAACAGACAACATGCACTGCTCTCTCACAATCAGACAAAGTCCAAAGAAGGTAACAGACAACATGCACTGCCCTCACACAATCAGACAAAGTCCAAAGAAGGTAACAGACAACTTGCACTGCCCTCACACAATCAGACAAAGTCCAAAGAAGGTAACAGACAACATGCACTGCCCTCACACAATCAGACAAAGTCCAAAGAAGGTAACAGACAACAATGCACTGCCCTCACACAAACAGACAAAGTCCAAAGAAGGTAACAGACAACATGCACTGCCCTCACACAATCAGACAAAGTCCAAAGAAGGTAACAGACAACATGCACTGCCCTCACACAATCAGACAAAGTCCAAAGAAGGTAACAGACAACAATGCACTGCCCTCACACAAACAAAGTCCAAAGAAGGTAACAGACAACATGCACTGCCCTCACACGATCAGACAAAGTCCAAAGAAGGTAACAGACAACATGCACTGCCCTCACACGATCAGACAAAGTCCAAAGAAGGTAACAGACAACATGCACTGCCCTCACACGATCAGACAAAGTCCAAAGAAGGTAACAGACAACAATGCACTGCCCTCACACAAACAAAGTCCAAAGAAGGTAACAGACAACATGCACTGCCCTCACACGATCAGACAAAGTCCAAAGAAGGTAACAGACAACATGCACTGCCCTCACACGATCAGACAAAGTCCAAAGAAGGTAACAGACAACATGCACTGCCCTCACACGATCAGACAAAGTCCAAAGAAGGTAACAGACAACATGCACTGCCCTCACACGATCAGACAAAGTCCAAAGAAGGTAACAGACAACATGCACTGCCCTCACACGATCAGACAAAGTCCAAAGAAGGTAACAGACAACATGCACTGCCCTCACACAAACAGACAAAGTCCAAAGAAGGTAACAGACAACATGCACTGCCCTCACACAATCAGACAAAGTCCAAAGAAGGTAACAGACAACATGCACTGCCCTCACACAATCAGACAAAGTCACAATGGGAATGTAGCTACAATTACTGTGATGTATTTAATAAGCTGCTGTTACCGCTTCTCTGATGCTTGTGATACTTTTTTTTTTTTTTTTTGCCTCATGCTTATAATTCTCCGGTTAGTCACCAAGTGCAGGATATGTGTGTGTGTGTGTGTGTGTGTGTGTGAGAGAGAGAGAGAGAGAGTACAATTATATGAATTTAGTGATCTTCACTTCTTTATGTGTCTTATGCTCGCCCGTATGAATTGCCCTACGGGGATAAATAAAGTATTTTTTGACTTTTGACTTGACTTTGACTTGACAATTACTTGACCATTACACCTCACTGACTCAGAAACTACAAACCACAACCACATATCCAAACCGGACTTGAATTTGAAAGTCATTGATGGTCGGTTGCTACTACTGAATTTGATAATAATAATAATAGTAATAATAATAATAATGAGGACTTGTATAGCTCCTAATCTCCAGTGCGAGGGCTCTAGGCTTTTTACAAACGTGTATATATATATATATATATGTAAAAGGTGATAAATAAATACATGAATCATAGATAAATAATCAATTAACGGTTGACGTCTTTTGTCATGTGTCCTGCAGGCTGGGCACTGGAAACAGTGGTGGCTGGTGCGTCACACGGCCGGCATGCTGCAGAAACGTGTGGAGGACCTGGCCATCGTGAGTATCCAGTTTGGTCAAGGGTCACATGGCTGACAGGTGGCAGTGCTCTTGAACACTTAGTGTGTGCCTGGTGTTTGCGTTGATCTAGTGACTATATGGTTGGAATGGAAGGGTGTGTGTGTGTGTGTGTGTGTGTGTGTGTGTGTGTGTGTGTGTGTGTGTGTGTGTGTGTGTGTGTTCAAGTGCAGTGAGTCCTTGCGTATTTGGAGAGCGTACTTGGTAATGATCCTTCTGTATTGTAGAACTGCATGTGATGTGTGAGTCTGTTCTTCTTCTGTTGAACAGGCAGCGACAGACCTGTTGGTGAGACAGAAACAGCTGTCAGTGGGTATGCCACCAGACAGAGAACACATCATTACTTGGTAAGTGTGGATCTTACCGTCATGAAGTCTGCCCGCACATACAGTAGTTGGTTCTTGCTAGGAGTAAGTTGTACCGCTTGACTGTCCCAGCATTGCTCTTGCCAGGAAATTGAGGCCAGAATATGCTTACTTTTTTTTTTTTCTGGTCCCCCCCCCGAAATGATAGGCTGAATTACTGAGTGCTTTGTTCTTGCAGTCCGCTGCCTCCCGATGAACTTGCGAACATCATCTACCAGGCATGTGGGGAAGACAGCAGCTCTGGAGCTCTCACTCAGGTCTGTTGTGTTTGTGAGCAGAGCTGGTAATGTTTAGGATGCCTCATGTAATTCATGCATTGTGTCACGGACAGATTTGCACTGGCTGAAAAGAATTGATTTACAAGTTACCTACCAGTTAGACTCTCATATGTAGACATTTACGGAATTTCAGGTGAGAAATTTGCTTGTAGATTATGCAGGGACTTCCCTACACAAAGTGTGCTTGCTTTCTGCACAGCATTTTTTGTTTATTTACAATACGTTAATACAGATATGAACATCTTTATCAGTTAGACTATTTTTCATGTAGATTGTGCAACTTTTAAGGGACATGTGTTAATATAACACATGTACTTCAACTTGTCCAAGCTCACATATCAACTGGACTGATTACAGTGACAAAAGCATTATATGATAATGATGACTGCAAAATCAGAGCCTTTTCTGGGCTGTCATTCGTAAGATAGGAGCCCAAATGGGTGGCTTCACCTTGGGCAGGTACACCACAGGAGGCAGGGGTCCTGCTTGCAGTCAGCGGTGAACTTAAATTTCGGGCAGGCCATACAGAAGTCACATTGAGTCAAATTCAACATATGAAGACCGCTGACCCAGTAGCAGCAGCAACTGTTCAAAGCACTTACTTTGGTACAGTGCATAAGATGAAGTTCTCTAATTTAAAAGAACTTGAAGGGGGCAGGTTTGATCCAGTCACAGTTGAGGCTGTCGTAGCAACTGTACTGTTTCACCAAGGTACACCAAACGATTCAAGTTTTCTTCTCACATATCTGTGCTGCAGGAACTGCTGATCTACTTGGCCATGTTCATTCGCACAGAACCAAAGCTGTTCCAGGAGATGTTGCGACTGCGGGTGGGGCTTATCATACAGGTGATGGCCTCTGAAATGGCACGCACTCTCAAGTGTACAGGTGAGTGTGTGAAAAACATTGGCACACACAGTGATTGCATGTACTGGTTATGTCTGGTATTTTACTGGTTGAAATCTAGAAATAGCCGCGATATAAAATTGGTTGATTTTCAGCTCTGCTGGTCTTAAATGTAATATTCCTATGCCCGTAAGCTGGTGGTAGAGAGATTCCTTCGACTGTACATGGTGGACCTATTTGTGTAACTGGTTCATCAAGATACAGCAGATGAGGTGTCACAGTCTGGCTGGACTGAATCATGTTCAGCTGGTTAGGGTAGCTGTCCCTTCCCCCTAAAACTGCCCATTAGGACATTTCCAATCACTCTTGTGGCAGGGAAGTTAATAATAATAATAATAATAATACATTACACTTGTAGAGCGCGGAGTTCTGCTTAGAAAAGCACTACAACTGAAAGAACGTTGGCCAGATGTTTTGAGGCTGACCCGGGGAACCTGAAGTAGGTTTTCTGAGGATGAGCGGAGAGAGAGTGCAGGATGTTTCGTATGTGGTGAGCTTATCAGAAAGATACTGGGGAAGTGATTGGTCAAAATGACAGAAGGCTAATGTGGCAATCTTGTACTGAATACTGCACTGAACAGGCAGCCAGTGAAGCTCCTTTAACAAAGGTGTTATGCGATCCCATTTCCGTTTGTTCATAATGAGACCTGCTGTGCTGTTCTGCACTCTTTAAACCCCAACCAACAAACCAACCAACTGTAAGCTGATGGTGTGAGTGTTGGCGAGTGGAGTGGGGAGGGAATTTTGCTGGTTTGCTGTGATTGACTGGTAATGTGGTTGTGTGATTTCGAATAGGGGACGAAGCTTCGGATCACCTGATGAATCTGAGTCCCTATGAGATGAAGACGCTGCTGCACCACATTCTGAGTGGAAAAGAGTTCAACATCAGCACCAGTCAGTACTCTCTCTCTCTCTCTCTCCCTCTTTCTCTCTGACTCTCTCTCTGTCTCTCTTTCTTTCTCTGTCTCTCTCTCTCTTTCTGCCCCCCCCCCCCACCTTACACACACACACACACACACACACACACACACACACACACACACACACACACACACACACTTTGAGAAGACTTAGTTTGATACAGAGGGACAAAAACCAAGGGCAGTAATTATGTCACAACTGAGCCCATGCATGGTCTTTGGTCTAATATTTCTTTTCCTTGCACAGTCCAGTTTGATTTTAAACTTATGATGACCTTTTGCATTCCACTGAGTTATGCTAAACTAGGAAACATTATTCACAAACGTTCAGCATCTGTATGTTGGTGCTGAAGTTAAGTGTGGAATATTTAACTGAGGAACACTTTTAATTGCTTTTATAGATGTGCATCCAGTCCCATGTGAAGGTTGTAATTGTGTTGAATTAAAGCTGTTGATGCCAGTTGCCATTTACAGTTCTGTGTACCTGTTTATAATGTTGGGACTATTTTGGGTTTGTTTCTTTTTTTTTTAGTTGATAAATGTTTTGTATGCCCCTTTGGCATGTTTTGTGAGTTGAATGCATGATACGACGGACTTCTGACCAAATTTTCTTCTGTTTTTGTAATTTTGTTGTGCCATGAATATGATTAAGTGCAGGTTTTTCTTTGAATGGCTTCATTATTGATTTGTGTTCTGAGTTTTATCATTTGCTTTATCAAATTTACAACTTGCCAGTACTGTACTTTCTTGGTAACCTGCCTTACTGGATAGTGATCTAACATGCAACATGTTCAGTTAGTGACCTCATAGTTTCATCAAGCCTAGTGAAATCCAAGCCTAACTTGAGCTGAGTCACAATCTAATTTGAGGTGTGAGAAATGATTATTTATTTATTTTAAGGTTTCCACCCATGCTTCAACCAATTCTAGCAGTTAATGTTAGTGATATCCGACTAAGCCTTTTCCATAGATGTTCACAGATTTTGCAACTTTTTTTCTGCTAGAATACTCTTTCTTTGTGAAAGGTGAAATTTCATGACTAAGCTTGGCATCTCTAACGCTGCACGGTTTGTTCTGAAAGACTGCATGGAATAAGAAGTGGCTGAGGAACTTCCCCCACCCTCGCAAACTGCCATTTCCAGTACCCCTTTCCTGCCTTAGCTCCACAGGTTAAGTGCATATAACACTAGAATTCTGGGGTTCTCAAATTCTGTTAAGCCTTGACGGAAGCAGGGATTATGAAAAGACTCGTCCGACAGCCCACAGACTAGTGAAAATACCGTCGGACTAGTTAAATTGTTTTACCACTGGCCCGCCGGACTAGTTGAGATTACGAGGCAAAGCTTGCTCTTTTCACAGAGATGAATGCACAAGGTACTGTCAGCGACCCCCCCCCCCCCTCTCTCTCTCTCTCTCTCTCAGTTTCTGTTGTGACGCTGGGGTGAGAGTAACTATTTTTAGCACGAGCCACTCGCTACAACTCTCCGTAAAAACCTCAGTGAGTGCAGAGTGGTTTCTCCGCGAAGCGCGCCACGCGTGCGCATCCCAGAAACTGGGAAACCCTTCATGGCGACCACCGCGTGTTCACAACAGTTATCAAAGTGTTGTGAATCTTTTTTTATTTACGAATAGGTCTATATTTGACAAAATGTATTTTTGGGCTAGTGGAAATGGTTTCGGGCTAGTTGGTTTTAAATCTTGCTAGCCCGAAGGACTAGCAAGATAATATCTCAGCTTTCATAACCCCTGCGGAAGCTGTAGTGTCTTTCCAGTAGTCAGCTGTATAGGTTGGTTTTAGTGATGTTGTATTGATGTGTACATGTGTTTATATCCCATAGAACTAGAAGAAACATGCAATGAATTCTTACTGTGTGTACTTACCCTTGACTTTTCCTTCCTCGTTTAGCATCCACTACCCATCACGTGGAGGGCGGGCAAAAGATGTCGGTTGTGTCCAAACATGGAAAAGGAGAAGCCTCGGCCTTTGCCCGCCTTAGCAAAAAGGATAAGGTTAGACAGCCAGGGCAGTGAACTGGAACTTCAGTAATGCAAATGTTAGCTATGCTGTCAATTGAAGGATGCCAGATATGTCAGTGATGTGGAAACCCCAAGGCCTTACCTCTGTGTGTTTATTGTATAATATATTCTGTTGATGTTGGCTCATGTCTTTGGAGCTGCGTGTTTGTGTTTCTTGTGCAGTGTTCCTAGTCTTCAGTGCCTCTTTTGAGGTGTTTCAGTGTGTTTGCGACAGGTAATGGTTACTCACAGTTGCTGAAAAGGGACTTGAGATGTTCCTCACAGTGGTTGAGTGAAAAGTGAAACTGTCTTGCTTGCCTTCCCAGCCCACAACAGTGGTGGTTAAAGTGTTCAGCCTTTACCGTGCATTGGATGTGTGTGGTACATTTATGGTATTCAAGTCCGAGTTTTCATACGCTTTGGATCTAGGCAGGTGGGGTGGGGGGATTGTCAGTACACTTTAGATCTGGAAAACCTGTTGGTACACTTTAGGTCTTGAAAGGGTTATCAGTACACTTTAGATCTAGAAAGCCTGTATGCTTTAGATCTGGAAAGTCTGTTTATCAGCACAGTTATGGTTCTTGGTCATCACTGCTCATCAGAAGCAGTAGCAGTGACAGAAATGCAATATACGGTAAGTTTACTTGTAGCAATTGATCACATCAGGAGTGTTTTGTTGAGCTAGCACAGACAACAACATTGCTGAAAACCATTCCATGGCAGGTGATGAATGGTATGCTTGTTCTCCAGACTATGGGAACCATATAAACCAAAATAGTGAACACTTCAGAGTTTTCAGATTTTGTCAGAAACGGGGGTGAGCTGTGGCCTTATGAAGAACACCGATGCATGAGTTTGGTACTTCGTGTGGCATTGTTGATTGAGCTTTCATGGATGTCTACTGTGCTGCTGGGTGCTCTTTGCAGGAGGAATTGTGGTTAGGTTCGAAAAGTTAGGGTATTTACTGAAAGTTGACCGGTATGGATAGAATCTCGACAGTAAATTTTGTTTGTTTCAAAGCTAAATCCGCATGTTGGCAGATGTTTGCTTTGCATAATGTGCGTTGGTGCTTTTGTTGTCATAGGTGGGCACTAGCAGGGACACTGTAGGCCATTATGCGTACTCCTTTGCAAGTGTTGTCATAGGTGGGCACTAGCAGGGACACTGTAGGCCATTATGCGTACTCCTTTGCAAGTGTTGTCATAGGTGGGCACTAGCAGGGACACTGTAGGCCATTATGCGTACTCCTTTGCAAGTGTTGTCATAGGTGGGCACTAGCAGGGACACTGTAGGCCATTATGCGTACTCCTTTGCAAGTGTTGTCTGTATGACAGCTGACTCAGGGGCCCAAACAAGATGTACAAGTTCATGTGTGATGTCCTGGTGCATGTACAACTGTACTTTTTTTGAGTATGGGCTGAGTGTACCTAAAAAAAAATCTGGTCCCAAATAAGCTTTGTAGCTTGTGCAGCGTAAGTCCTACGTACTTAGTCAGTCACTGACTTTTTTTTTTTTTTAAATATAAGCAGATGGTGGGAAAGGCAGGTTGTCATCACAGTTACATTCATACTGACACACACACACACACACACACACACACACACACACACACACACACACACACACACACACACATATATATTTTCTTATTTGCTGACGATTTTAGTGGCTTTCGTTCTTTATGTTGCTTACAAGCTTCAGTGGCACTGACTTCAAGTGTGTTTGTGTGCACTAGTGCAACTCTCTTGCAACAGACCTGGAGTAAATTGCCCCCCCCCCCCCCCCCCCCAAAAAAAAAAAAAAAAAGAAGAAGGAAAAAAATAGGCATGGATGCAACTTAGTACATGTAATGCATGATTTGTTGTATACGTGTTGTAAGTGGGTGCCACTGTTTTACGTATTTGTCTCTGAGTGGCTGCTGTACTGCTGTTTCCTGGATTGCAAGTTGGTTTGGTCTAACCAAAGCACAGACTTTATTGCTTTGCATTATTGTATGCTCATCTTTTCCATCTCATTGGGGCATTCTTCTCTTTGTTCCCTGGTGTGTTTGTGCGTAGTTCGCCATCTTGAGGCTCAGTTTGGTTGCTGTTGGGAGCAATTAACACAAGCCGTCTTTCGGCTTTTATCCTAATTGTGTCCTGTGTTTTGGGGACCCTGTAGAACACCCAGGTTCCGGCAGTATTGGCGAGCAAATCACGGATGTGGACACTAGGAAGTCGGAAATGGTAAGTGCTGGATTCATTCAGCTGATAGTAGTCCTGACATGCAGTATGAGCAAGGTTGAAAATCCGGTCATCATTTTCTTTTCACTATTTCAGTCATTTTATTTCAGTTTTCAGCTCATCAATACATGTACCTACAACACACACTCATCAGTCGTACTCTTACTTGGATCTCTTTGTTTCCACTAGATGGTATCGGTTCTTTTGCCTTCTACTCAAGCAAGCACTAGTTGTTTCGTTTCTTCTCGTGAATTGTGTTCGTCAGTCATCCTCAAAAACCGTAGCTTTCATTCGGTTACACGCATTTCACTAGGAATCATTTATATGCATTTATTATTTCACCATTCATTGGAAAAAAATAAAAATACTAGTGACAGCACTTATATAAGCCATTAGTTAGTAACAGTTCTAAGCGGGGTAAAAAAAAAAAAAAAAAAAAATCTGCATTTACACACATTCACACCAAAATAAATTCCGCAGTGGGTGGAGCAGCTGGCACCAGTTCATGGCAAAGAAAAATCATTTATTTTCCAAGAGATTGAACAAAGAGTTCATGCAATGTAAGTACCCATATATACATTACCTTAACCTTGTCACGTTCCTTATGGCTGCTGCTGCTGCTGCTGCTGTTTTTTGTCTGCAGAAAGTCCGTTGCAGTTTCAGGGAGCAAAACTTTTCAATGCTTTTCTGACTAGTGTCAAAGTGTACTCAACTAAGATTTTCAGTGACGCAGAAAAACTGTGATAAAAAAATGAGTAAAATTACACATAGTTTGTTTAAAAAAAAAAAAAAAAAAGACAAGAATTGCATGCCAGCATAGGCAGAATAGCTAGTTCACAGCTGATGGTGTATGTCATGCCATGCCTAGTCTGCAGTAGGATTGTGTAAAGGTTTGTATTAAAGCCGCTTCCATACTGCTTGCCACATACACATGAAGTGAGCGTATACAGTGAACATCTATGTTGTCGCACACTGTACTCAATGGACTCACAGCTTTATCTGTTCTTGCCAACCAGAAAAGCACAGTTTTTTTTTTTTTTTTTTTTTCATTGTTAAAGGTGTGGGGGGAGGAGGGGGTGGGGGCTGGGCAAGAATGGACATGGAAAATAATGCCATACATAGATGGTGATTTTATAGGCAGATGGGGAGGTGACAGTGTTCAGTCTTTTCCTCCTTCGTTTGTAGCTGCTGTGAGTGACGTTGTTTGTGGATGACAGTTGAGATGTCCTGTCCTGTCTTTCAGTTCTCAGGTCGTGGGTTTGAATCCCGACTGGGAGCCAAGTATTTGGTGTGGGCTTTTTCCTCATTGTCCCGTCTTTGGTATCGCCCACGTATTGTGGAAAAGGACGTTAAACCCCTAAAAACCCACCCACCTTGTGTTGTCACTGCAGGGGACAGCACCAGTAGGCAGTACACACAGTATGAACATGTTGACCGTCATTTTGTCAGTCTTGTTTTGTACAGAGTGTGTTCATTTATGGCTAGGGGACGCCAGTGTAGCCAAGCTGGTGTTCGACTGTCGGTGTTCGTGTTCTGAGTTTGATTCCTGGCTTCAGAGCCAGATTTTGTTCTGGCTCGCTTCTCCTTGTATTCACCCAAAAATACTTCAGACCCCAGCTGGGATGTTCTAGGCGTATACCGGCTAGTAGGGTACTGGGTATAATTATGTACTTGAATGTGGTGCAGCGTCTCAGAAGTGCCGGTTGACTGCAAATAAATTATATTCGTGGTCATGATACGTTTACAAATTTTTGCGTACTTTTGTCCTTGTTGGACTGTGTTGAATATGGTTTCAGACACTTCATTTATCTGGTTGTGTTTGTCAGCGTATGTGTATACTGGTATATGTACATGTATATGTTTTGTTTTGTACCTCATGTCTCTGTTTTGTTAGTTCGTAATGGTTATATTATTAAGATTACTTACTTTGAATATGATACATGAAATGGGAATTTCAGTAGATGAATGTTCAGTAATAGATTATGAATACTGAATGGATGTGGAAAACGAGTGTGTGTGTGTGTGTGTGTGTGTGTGTGTGTGTGTGTGTGTGTGTGTGTGTGAGAGAGAGAGAGAGAGTTGTAGAAGGGGTGGGTTTGGAGGGGGTATGCCAGGATTAGAAGAAAGCACATCATGTTTGTCAAAGTATTTATTAACTACAGTTGTGAAGGGCTTTGAATAGCAGGAAAAACTACATTGTCAGACATTTCATCTAGAACTACTTTACATCAGGCATAGCATTGTGCGCATCTCAGTAGCCATTACTCGGTCCACTGATGTCTGAGCGATCTCCTCACGCAGGTTGTGAGCCAGAAAGACCTTCCGTTGCCGACCAGCCCTCCCGGCACTGGGGATGAGGAAGATGACGAGGCAAGCACAGACAGACAGGGGCAGTGGCTCCGCCGTCGTCGCCTGGATGGCGCTCTCAACAGGGTGCCCATTGGTTTCTACCCCCGAATCTGGGAGGTTCTACGCAGGGTAAACTGATTGTTCTTACTCAAAAGTGAATTTACCAAATTGTGTCAGCCCGCTGTCTACAGAGAACTAAGATATTTTTTTAATGATAGGTTTTGATACCAGTTTGCAGTGTATGTTGACAGTTCCTCAGTAAGTTACATGTACCAATGTTGACAGTAACCCAGTGCATTACTGGCGTTGACAGTTACCCATTGTTGTGGTGTGTGTGTGTGTGTGTGTGTGTGTGTGTGTGTGTGTGTGTGTGTGTGTGTGTGTGTGTGTGTGAGAGAGAGAGAGAGAGAGTTAGTGAGAGAGTGTGAGAGAAAGAGGGAGAGAGAATAAACTGAGCCCGTTTGTTGTGTCTTCATCAGTGTCCTGGTCTGATGATTGATGACACGTTGCTACCACGCAGTCTGACATCTGAGGTGAGTTCACTAGCGCTGAATTTCTCTCAAAGTCTTTCTCTGTCTGACTTGCCTGTTGTAGTTTGCGTGTAGGGGAGAGCCAGGCTTACATAACGCCTGATTGTTTTCTGTATCAGAGGCTGCATTATGATACAAACGTTTGTAATGTCCAAATGGTGCATTACGTCTTTGGCATACAGAGTTTTTAACTTTTATCATGTGTGTGAGTGATTGCATGCCATCGAGGGACTGCCATGGTGACGCTTTCAGTACTGATGACTGAAATTGGTATTTTTAGAGTCAGCCAATACGGAAATCCATATTTGGGGATTCACAAAGACACACACACAAGCACGCATGTACACACGCATGTACACACGCATGCACACACGCATGCACCAAAATCGGTTCTGATCCAACATTCTTCCCAACGTGACCGGAAATCACCGCCATTTTGCTTCATTGTGTCACAGCCATGTATCGACCACACTGTTCGAATTGTGCCCCAGACTACATTGTTCCTCTTCAAATAAAGTTGTGAACTGTAATTTGAGTTATGCAGTATGTTGAAGAAAACAAGGCTCACTGCTGTCGAACTTGACAAAGCTGCGAGCACAAACTTGCATGTCACGAGAAGCCTTCAGACTGCCTCAAAAACTCAAATTGTTGTTTTCAGTCAGGGGCCTTTGCCCCGCAGTGGTATAGGTGGCGCCTGGACCCCATCAGTTTGTTGGTAATCAAAAGTGTGACCCATGGACTGTGTTACGTATGTTTGTGGTGTCGGTCTTTGCTTTAATCGATACACCTCGGTTTCAAGTCTAGGAGTCAGCACTGGGTCTCACGTGTGGTTGGATTGTCCATACAAATACAATACAAATACCGACCATCTTTATTGTCCAGTTAAAAATTGACTGGTAAATTGCCTATGGTAAGTGCCCTCAAAAATTTAGAAATAAAATTAAGAATTCAAGTTAGGAGAGAAGTGTCACAGCATAATGATTTTGAGTAAGATTGTGAAAACATTTGCAGTTCAGTAACCTCAGGGGCTTCATGTCTGTGGGAACTTTCATTGGACAAATGTCCTGGCTGACCTAAAAAAAAAAAAAAAAAAAAATAGAGGCCATTTGTCTTGAGCTTTTACAGCTGTGGCACAGAAATGATCCGCGTTCGTGAGAAAGTGATTGGACATTTCAAAATTGACTTGGTCTATTACTGATGCCCGACATGGATATGAAGCCCTGTATCCATTTTGTTACAGTAACCATTCAAACTGAAAGTGTCTTCCAGCCTGGACAGGACACGCAGGAATTACTGTTTCACTGACCATACAAACTGTTACTTGTTTTGTACAGATGACGAAGCAAGAGTTCAAGTTCGCACTTCAAGTGGAGATGGTGTTGAACACGTTACCGCAGCCAGAGTACCGCCAGCTGATGGTGGAGGCCATGATGGTGCTGACGGTGCTGGTGGAAAATGACGGGAAGGCCATCACTATGAACAACGTCATCCAAATCGATGACATCGTGCAGGAGGCCAATCGCATCTTTATCGAGGATCAGGTAAGTGCGGTTTGGGAAAACAGTTCAAAACTGTGACGTAACAGGTTTCTAACTTTTTTTTTTTAAAGAGTAATGTTGCCCTGTTGTGCACACATGAATGATGCTGGCGTTACCAGCGGTAGCATAGCTCCCATCGAAGGCCTTTGGTTGAAAATATGGGCAACCAGGATAGTGTGTAATGAGGGGGGTGTGTGTGTGTGTGTTTTGTTTTGACCTGTGTGGCTTGATTTCTTTTCCAGCAAATGCCTGAAGACATACAAGAAATCACAAAAGGTGCCGAGGGGATATGTCAGCACCTTTACGACAGCGCCCCCAGCGGCCGCTTTGGTACCATGGCCTACATGTGCCGAGCCCTGGCTCGCATCCTGCAACTTCCCGTCAGCAACGGCGCGCTGGACTGTGTTGTCTGCTAGTGATCTTGTTCCTCTTGTCGTCCAGCCTTTCTGTTTTTGTTTTTTTTTTCCATTCCACAAGCATGGATGACGTTCGTCCATCTGGGTGACTGAAATCTATATTGCCTGATGGAAACATAGGTCAAATAGTAGCAATCCTGGGGTAAATTTTAGGAGATGGGAGGTGTCCTTCTGAGCCCCATGGCAGGGCGCTGCCACTGCACTGTATCTGGCACTAGGCAATCCCTGCACCCCAGCCTGGGTTTTAGTCTTTTTTACAATTTCAGCATCCGTGCATAAGTGTATCATCTTTTTCTTGTTTTGTTTTGTTTGTTTGTTTGTTTTTTTGGGGGAAGAGCATGTTAAGGGCTCATGAGATTTTGTATACACCCCGTTGGTCCCCCTCCACCTTTTTCTGTCGCCTTCCCATCCCTTTGTAGTTGATTTGATAGAAGTGGAGGACAGGACAGTCATCTTTGAAAACAGAAAACAGTGTATGAGTTAGGGGAAATGCAAATGCACTGACCTTTGCCAGGTCACTTGAGAAATACTTTATGCAATACCTGTGAGGTGACTATTGCATTTTTCTTTTCTTTTTTTATGAGAGACTGACAAAAGACTTCTTGCATCACCTTTCAGTGTAATGTGTTTCTTGGGGCTTCTGCATAGCTGCATAATTTTCTTCGTTTTGTTTGGTAAAGAGGGTTTATTTCGTCTTTGGTATTTAGCAGGTGCCCGTACACTGTAAAACAGTGCAAGTTTTAGTGAGCTGAGTTAGGTAAAGCGGCTGTGTTAAAAGGTTGTGTACACGTACTGTAGTTTTATTTTGCCTGCTTAGAGTGCTGCTGCTGTTAGTGCTTGTCAAAGACATCATTCACTGCTCAACTTCTGATGTCAGCACTGCTTCTGAGGGACACCATTAGCACTGTATGATATATGAACCTGCTCAGCGCAGGCATAGTGACTTTCTACTGGTCTAGAACTATGGATGTGATTACCAAGAAGCAGTAGTCGCCAGGAGCATCACATAGGAACACTCAGCACAGGCGTATTCATAACTGGTGTCCTACTAGACCTATACATACTAGCTGCAGCACTTGAGGTGTTAATGACATTGAATTTTGTACAGGTAACTGTTGGTAACTGTTACCCATAGCACTGTATAGAGGCGAGAGAGTTGTTAGAAGTATTTGATGGGCTTATAGCAAATTCTTATTGTATGTACAGTATGTTACGTGCGTAACTGGCTTGGCCTGTCTCAAGGTGTATTGTGAATTTCCTGTTTTTATATACACATACACTGTGATACCAAACCTTTTGTTGTATTTGTTGATCATTTTCCTGTATTTGGGCTGGTTCATGTTGAGTGCAAGGCTTCGGAGGTGTTTGGCATGGTTATGTGCATGTTACTGGGGTTCCCTTCTTTGTTTCAAAAAGGAATCTCATTTTTCTTCACATCAAACATGCAGGCAATAGATTACAGAGGTTCAGGGCTTTGTTTTTAATTTGATGTGTTTATTCTGTGATTTCCTGTCCCTGAAGTTTCCAGTGGTTTGGTTTTGAATATCTCTGTGTATGAATTGTACGTGGATGAACCATTTGAGCTTCCTTTGTCCTGCTTCGGTATGTTTGATTTGCTGTGTCAGTGAGCTGTGCACCCTGGATGGGTCTTTTTGATAGTATGTCCGAACGATCTGTGTACAGGCTTGCCCTTCTGAAGACCAAAGACCCTCTGTGTGTGTGTGTGTGTGTGTGTGTGTGTGTGTGAAGCCGATTCATGGAGGTGTGTACATTTTTAACCCAGGCATTATCAAGTGTGGAACTTCACTTTCAACATTCATCCATTCTATTCTTTCCCCTTCCCCCAACTGCCTTTTACCGGTAAATGTTAGGCCTGCTTATGAACCATGATGGTATATACCGGTATGTAAGGCCAGCTTATGAACCATGATGGTATGTACCGGTATGTACTTAACCCTGGTCTTGCTGAATGAGTTTTAACTTACGCTGGAAAAGCCATAGAAGTAGTTCAGCATATTCCATTCTCAGCAAGGTCAGGGTTAATACCTCCACTAAAAGTGTGGTGTGAATTTGTTTCTGGGATTGCAACAATAAAGCACAGTTTTCCCCTGTATGCAGGTTGTTTTTGTCAAACCCAAAGCAGATCTCGATGGTGTCCTTGTCCTGATTAGCTTTCAGCTTTAGAGTTCTTGTGTAGTATTAGCAATGGCAAGGTTGGAAATTGGTCTACCAACCAGCATCTTTTACTGTCGTAAAATTAAGATTTGTTCATTTGTTCAGCGTATTTTTGTATATTTTTGCAAGATTTGGATATGTGTGTTGCTCACTGGCCGCCAGCATGCAAACATATTGTGTTCAGTTTATTTGTGGAATTTTGTTTTTGTTTTTTTGTAGTCCCCTCGCCTGGCCCCACCCCTCAGCTACAGTGGATGTTTTATCTTGCCCTGATTTCTGTGGAAGCAAATACAATCTATCAGTGGTGTATGCATCTATGATATAATGTGTTTCCAAGTTTTCGCCATGTATTTGTACAATTTGTTGAATTATTACCAGTGTGAGTCATGCATGCATATGTTGCCTGAACCTCTTATTGAATAAAGCGTGTGAATTTCTGCCAGTTGTGTTTGTGATGTGAAAGTTTTTGAGAGGTCTGGTGGCTGTGGTTATGCAGCATACAGTACCAGGTCAGGTGTCAGTAATGTGTGCAGTGCCAAAGTGATGTCACCAACATACGTGTTTGACATGCTCTACATGATGCCAGATCAATTTTTGAAAGCTGCTGTTCAAGCACTTTCAATATTGAGATACCTTTGACAATGTAAATATTCAGATTACAAAACAAAGGATATGAAGCTTCATGCTTGTGATATTTCAGTATATTTTTGTGGGGTGTTTTTACCGAAACAAAAAAAAATCTATTTTTTTTAATCTATGCCAGTAATTAGCAAAGCATTAACAAAGCAGTTCAACAAAATTTTCAGTCATATTTATTATTCATCATCAACAACACTATATACTTGGTTGTTTCTGATATCAAGTTAAAAGAACTCTCTCGATTTTTACAAACATTTTGAAATGAAACATCATAATGTGTTAAAGGTATCTTTCCAGCTAATCAAGGCTGTGTTGAGAAGTCAGTGTGGACCGCAATTCACTGTACTCGGTCTCACTGTCTATTAACCTATAGAGTGTCAGGGACACTGTCCTTGAATGTGATCGTACATGTAATTCCTTAACAGACGTGCTACTGTGTAGAACCAGACGACCACTGGTAAACGCATAGTATCACTTAAAACAATTACCTTAAAATGTAAATCTTTCATTTGTAGAAATCAAGAGAGCTCCTTTACCTTAAAATTTGTACACAGTGCATTCGCTCACTCAAAGTTTACACATCATAAATTCCATTAGTAAAACAGTAAGGGAACACGTCTGAATGCCCCTGGCCACAGCACGGCAGACACTCGCCTCTGTATAAAAATATGCCTCGCACGCACACATACAGGCATCAGAATTGCTCAAGAAATAAAAAACAACAGAAAAAAAGCTAAAAAAACCAAAAATGGCCGGAGCCTAAGGGTCATACTCGAAACAGGCACTACAGAGACCTGAAACTAATGGGTTGGAAATAAGCTGTCTGAGAACACCGGGGCATCCGTGGATGAAGCAAACCATTTGACTTGCAACTTATCTTTCCCACCCTGTGGAAAACCAATCCCCTCCCCCCACCACACCCTCAGAAATAATTTCTTACACAGAAATAATGGTTCAACAAACAATTCTGATGCCTGATTCTCATATACTAGTACGCCAGACAGGCGCTCGCTAAGATTCTGTACAATATCCAGACCTGAGATGCTGCCATGCAACTTCACGAAAACTGCGTGGTGTACAACATGCTTTCTACTGTCGTGTAACTCTGCGAAAGTGGTAAACCGTCTGTAGCTGCAATTTTCAAAATGTGGCAAACAGTGGTGACCACACATTGCCTCTTCAGCAGTGGTCAGGCATGGAGGTAAGGCTGCTAAACTAATGTGCCTTGTAAAAACACGCTCCCCCTTATCTTGTAAACTTTACAATCTTTATACAACCTGGCAAGGATTGTATATTGAAGGTGACCCCTGCTCACCTTTTATGGCAGAATTATGAATTTAATGATGGCAAGAGTTCACACTATGGGGAAGAGCTCAAAGCTTGTTGCCCTTTGCAAGTTATTTGAAAAATCCTTTTTTTTTTTTCTTTTTTTAAAAAAATGTTGCAGCATTTGTGTAAACAGTTGCTCACAAAAGTATAATTTGTTTCACAAACACAACCAGTTGTGTTTTGAAATAATAGCACTGTGCTGACCACAGAAAGTAAAACGAATTTTGAACACATTAGCCAACGCACATCATAATTAGAAAAGCCAAAAAAAAAACCAGAAAAAGAAGTTTACAATGTGAAAAACCACAACTACAGCAAATAAATGACAGCAACAATGCATGATTTTACATGTTATGTCCTTACATCATACACAAACACACAAAGGAAAAAAATGTATATGACTGATATTAAATGTGTATTGACATTAATTTCCTCTCGCAAATACTGTAAATTATTCAGAAAAAAAAGGTTTAACAAATGAGAGTATTGTTATGAGAGAGTCTGACTACGGATGATTTGATTTTCACCCATGGAGTAAAAAGGAGAAGAAACACACGCTGCCAGAATATTTCAAACATACGCACATTCACTCATCATCTCTATCACGGCTCTCATGACTTGGAATGACAAACTTTATACACAGGCCTGACACAAAATGTTGCTCCAGATGACTGACTGGTATCTACAAGCATACAGCGAAGCGCTGTCCAGAATACAAATCAAATTAAAAGTGTACGTTGCCAATGCTTGAACCATCCCTTTTGTGTGAGAGTGTGTGTGCAAATAAATGACATAATAAATAGAGTGGGCACTGTACAAATTGTAAACACATTCTTAAATCAGAATGGATACATCAGATACAAAAAAAAGTGTTGCATGTATAACATAAGCTCTTCTTTTTTTGTTTTGTTTTTTTCTTTTGACAGAGTAGTGATTATGCCAAAGTATCCTTCAAAATTCCAATAGCCAAGCGAACATTGACGTGAACCTGAAAAGTGATCTACTGTACATTTCAATGGGCCATAAAAAATGGACCCCCCCCCCCCCCCCCCACCCCAAATAATATAAAATGTAAAATAAAAAAATAATGATGATGTCTTGCACTTTGTGTCAACAGTATTGCAGCACTGATCTGTGACTCGGTGTGAGTACAATGTATAAACCAAAACAAACCACCACTCTGGCACAGACCAAAAAAAAAAAAAAAAAAATCCAAACCAGTTCAAACTATCGCTGACCATCTTACCTTTCAATGGCTCTTCACAAGACAAAGCGGTTTGTAAACCCTTCCTGCAATTTTTTTTTTTTTTTTGGGGGGGGGGGGGGGGGGGGGGAGGGGGGGGGGGTGAGAGGGAGAAAGAAAAAACCTAACAAAGAAATACTGGCACTGACACACTGATTACCAACACTGCACATAAAAACAACACAACCAAAGCAACACAAAAATAAAAGTTTTTGTCAAACAATCTATGTTCAAAGTACACAAAACTGGAAAGATGATCAGCTGTCGTGACGACCAGTATTTGAGTACATCTCAAACCAAACATTATGCAAGATGGTAGCTAAGCCCTGTCTAAAACGAAAAACAGCTCACACAAAACTGAATGACATGCTGGAGATTTACCCTTGAAACAAAAACGTGTACAGCAGAATGCGTTCAAATCCACTTCTAAAATGATGAGATTACACTTTTACTGTTCATTTGTTACATACAGTCTGTCAAACCCAAACAACGTCATACACAATCCATTATATATATATATACACACACACATAAACATAATGTATGTAAGCATTCTGAATTTCTCAAGGCAATGCTAATTTGTTCCATTTCTCTTCAGCTCTGGGCAAGTGTAATCTCCCATTTCTTTCTCCCCAATGGACACGCACATGTACTGTGCATCATATTGTTAATTTGTTCCTTTCAAACTCAGGACACTCTGTCTCTCTCACTCTAGAACACACACACATATGCACTGTGCTTCAAGTATACCTTATTTTTTGTAGTGCCCCCCCAACACACACACACACACACACTCTCTCTCTCTCTCACACACACACACACACACATTCTGTACATGCAAACTACACACAATATCCAAAGTGCAATCATTCTCACAAAATAATCCCCTCCCCAGCTCCTAACATCCAACTTTTGCGTCCCCAAAAAAGGACAAAATATTGAGCGGACAATGTGATCAGTGCTCCATTATTATCAAAATCCATGTAAACAAAATAAAACCGCCCTTTCAAACAACTTTACGTAACAGTAAGATTAACACAGGCATAAAAGGGTGCTTATAAAAAAAAAATCAGAACGTCATCATACAACATCGATGCCGAGAAATTCAATTTGATCATCGCTAGGTGGCCGTCGAAGGTGAAGGAACTCGAGGAGATTTTGTTTGACGCCTTTGTTGAATGGATTGTAGAATCGTCCCTTTCCATCTTTCAAATAGTCGTAGCGCTTATGGTTCACTCGTTCGTTTGTTGTGATGTTGTAGGCTGCGTGAACCATCTGAGAAACAGAAGGGACACATGCCAGTATAACTGTCAAACTCAAAGTACACTTCAAATGCCATTTATACACTACTGTACATCACTAGTACATCACATAGTAAATCACTCAAAAATAGGTAAGAAAAAATCTTTAAAAGTTACGTATTACTCTGTAAATCTAAGTATCAGAAGTCTTTTCAATCTGTATTAAAGTTTCCAACCCCCACCATATTCCAGGCAGAAAATTTGACTTTTTCATTTTGTGATTTTTGTTCTTTTGACCCTACTGATTACAGAAACACCACACCCAAAAGAAAATTCTCATTTTATTCAAACAGTGGAACATTCATCTTCAAATCATACTAATGCAGATAAACAAGAACCAAATCACAGTGAAACTCATTTTAAAAATAAATTTAACACTTCCATCCAAGACCATTGTTCTCAAAACAATCGACACGCACATTATCACAAGTCTTACCGTAGCACTAAAAATAAACAAAGCAACGCCTTCAAAGAAAACAAACAGCAAAATGCCCATGATGTAATCTGGTCGGAATGGCCATCCCTCAATCTCCAGCATGGTGTAAGAGAATCGTAAAGACAGCAGTCCATTGATGGCCACCAGCAGGGAAAAAAATACAAACGATGCCCTGAAAACGACAATATGTGCTACTGGGGGCTGGGTGTGCGTAACGCCAACTGTGTCATGGGAACCCTGGAAGCTTGCTATTTCCTGCTGGAGAAGTCTGATAAGTGTGTGGGATCTACGGGTTTAGCCTGGATGTCAAAATATTTATACCTCACTATTATTTAGGAAAACATGACAATTTCTTTTGTAGGCTGGTTCCATGAGAAGGGACTGTCTTTGTCTGTTTTCTTTTTTTTTTCTCTCTAATTTTTTTAAGCTTTAAATTAATTCCTCTATGTAATGAAAAGAAAAAGCAAAATGCCCACGATGTAATCTGGTGAAAAGTTCAAAATGTAGGCCTGCTGCTTCTGGCCCAAGAAAACTCTCAATATGTGCACTATACCCACCCTACCTACACATGCTGAGGTAATCAGTAAACACACTGTGCCACATCTACAAAGGTTATTCATATGCACACTGTGTGTATTCACATGAGAATATGTGTACACACATAGACACATGACTCTGATGCACCTAGTTTTGTCTTAGGTTCAGCAGGTGACAGCACTCTCTTACGTAGTATGGACACACTGTCCAGCACAACCTTTCTTATGCATGACTTACCAAATCAGCAAATGAAAACTCACAACCAACACAAATGTCCCCTCCTTTCCCACCAGCAAAAGCTTGGCTGGAAAAACTTTCCTACGCCTTAGTCAACCAAACCACAACAGGCACCACTACATACCTGTCAATGGTAAAGGGAGAACACTTCGAAGCACAAGACCAGCATGCAGTGACAGCGAACAAGTCACCCTTGAAGATACGATCCTGACAACAGAAACTCCTCTAATCCAAAGAATATTAATGAAGGTACCAACCCTGGCCTCAAAAGCCCAACAGAAAGACTGCACTCACTGCAAAGGAACACCAGAAGAAGACGGCACCCTAACCCCAACACCGGCCACCAGATCAAATATAATTACTTTATGGTATTGTAGTTTCCTCTAAGGTCACATGTCCGTCTTTTGTGAAAAGCTCAAGGCACTGCAGGGCTGGAGGATGAAGCAGTGACAGCCTATATGCTGGCTACACAACCTGAGTTCTGGGTGCACGTGATGCTTACCGACATGTACCAGACGACCACGACCATCAAGGTGAACCCAAATGCCTCCACACCCCCCAGAAAGACAAGCCAGTCCCAGTCGATGACGGACAGCATGTAATAGATGAAGTAGTCGCTGATCAGACCCAAGATCAGTACACAGGTCAGAAAGGCGAAGAACCAGACCCTACATTGGTAACAGAGACAAAAGAACACACACGTGTGACTACAGACAGTTAGTGCAGAAGTGCACGGTTACATCATCAACTAACATTAGCTATATAAAGGGATGCATATTATGCAGTGAGGTTTTAGGTATGCCAGTCTCTCCCTCTTTCTCTCCCAAGTGTTATGTCTCTCATCATGATGATTTCTGGGGAGGTTCTTGCACAGACAAACACTAGCAACTTACCTGTTCTTGCGAGCTTTCACTGCAGCTCAGTATGCACAAGCAACCCACACTGTTGTTATTTTTTGTTTTGTTTTTTTGGGGGTGGGGGGAGGGGTGTGTGGGGGGGGGGGGGGGGGGGGTCTCCAACATGCACACACATTTTTATACAGTGCCAAAGATACAAATGTTAGTTCTCTTAGGAGACAATGTTACACGAGAGTGAGTATGCAACTACGTGTTCTTTATATTAGTATGGTTAGACATGAGGACCACAAACAAGGAAAAGTATCATGCTATTTCATACAAGGAATGTCTTGCAAAAAAAAAAAAAAAAAAGAGCATGCAGAGGAACTGTCAAGCGGAAAGAAGCCAAGTAGCACAAAAAGGAATGCAGAACTAAAAAAGAAAAAAAAAAATTCAGCAACAGCTGTGATATCAGATGTCAAGCTCAAAATAAAACCTTTGTCAGCAATGGGAATAAAACAAAACACCTACTGGGTAAACAAAAGCAGAAAGTAAACAAATTCAAATACACACAAAATCCTCCTTGACTGAGAGATGTCCGGACTGTTTACGTGCATGATCATGTAACCCAGCAACCTTGAACTATTTCTGAGTTCTAACAGTCCCAAAAATAAGACATATTGTAATAATTAAAAAAAAATAAAAAATTCCAACCAGTTTGAAATACAGCACAGAGAAACCACAATGGAGTCATGGTTACCCTTACTTCAGAGAACAACTATACGTACATGTACAAGTAGACATGAATGAAGGCATCAGGCCTCACTCCTAATTTCTCCACACTGAACACTGCTCGCAGAACGGTACAAACTACACGACACAAGAACCTGTACAGTTCTAGCAACAAGCTGATGCACCAACATGCACACTGCGCAAAAGACACACATGCAGCATTGACTGGAGCAATGTCATCTCTCAAAATGGCATTCTCAAAACCGTACCAGAAAGAAATACATGTACACCAACAATGACACGCAACCCTTCACCTGTGAAAACTGGCAGGGTAGAACTTAGATCCACATCCACCACCTCTCTGTTCATGCATGTATGTGTTCATGGTTTTGCCACCATTTTCCCTTCTACCTCACCTGTTTATAATTTTGTAAACGAAGAGTTACAAACTATGTCTAGTGACTTCCTATCCCACTTGTACACTGCTGAGAACACGCCACTCATGAAAATTTAGGTTATAAATGTGTAACTATTAGCAAGTTTCAGAAAACATACTGAAAGAATCAGATATTACGACACCACTGAATTACAGTGAATAATTCTGATCTAATACACTTGTCCTAGGCTCTAGGATACAGTTAGTTTCAGAATCGATTGATTTGGAAATTTGCAGTCACTTTCAACGATGCACAATACGAAATCTGAAATTCATGTTTAGTATGCACATGCGCACAGAGCTTACATGCTGTTACAGTACACTGAAATTACAGAATTTAATTGTACCAAAAGCTTGGCATGCACTGTACACTTACTAAACTACATGTATTGATACAGATCTAGCAAGCTTGCAGGGTCTTCCCAACATGCACAGTCAACTGTACGCAATACATGTACAGCATGACAAAGGACTACAGCATGACAATATCACTGTCCAACACCACTTAAACATGCGTTAGTCTAACAATGGGTTTCATCGGTCGTCCAGGTGAATGCATGGGAATAGACCGGTAATGCTAACAGGCAACAAGGCTTGTGTGTGTTCAGTTAGTGATGGTAATGGAACTTGTTTAAGTTAACTTTAAGGGAAAAAAGGTCAGGCATGAGGAAACAAGGTGGTGCAAATAACTGCCATAAACAAATAATGCAAAAAATTCAAAAGTCCCTGACAAATAGTGCATAAGTGCTGAAGGTAATTACGTGTATAACTGCCTGTCCTTCGAACATGTACTTCATAAACTGTCAAAACTTTGGTCCCACCCTATATGCTAGTTAAAAAATACCATCATATCTTTTTATTCTCAGCTTCACAATTCTAATGGACAAATGTTAAAAACTGGTGATGATGATTATCCCTGATAAACACAAAACTTACCTGTTATGGTAGCCGACACAATTGTGAATGTATGGACAGTGATGATCAAATTCCTTGACACAGCGATTACAGAAGCGACAATGTTTTGCACGCACGGGTTTAATCGTGCGACACGTATGGCACAGCTGTTTCAGTGGGTTGTTGCCCTGCTTCCACTCATCAAAATGTGCCACCTGGAATAAGAAAACAAAAAGCAAAACAAAACATGTTTAATGTGATCAGCTGAGATATTACTCTGACAGGCATCACGCCAAAAGTACGCATGCTTATCACTACATGTACCAGACAAACTGCATACTGACATAAGTTACAATGAGTTTTGAAAAGCTTTCACGATTAAACTAGAAACATCTTTACTTCTTGGAATCACAGGTCACACATTGATGATGTGTGTATGGGAGTGTGTGGGAGTTTAACGTCCTTTTCCACCACAAAAGCACAAATTATGGAAGAAGCAATATAATAATCATTCTATTATAACTGCCTGATGGTCCTAATAAAAAGGATCAAATTTACCTAACTATAGCAAGAACAGAAGTCTACCATCATTCGGAAAAACAGTCTAAATGCTTACAAAATCCTTGGAGCTTAGACCCTATTACCAAATGACGGCAGAATTTGTCATGTAAAAGCAGATCAGTACCTGTTTGATTGCTTGGTCATACTCTGGAATATTCCGCGGCAGAAACCCTGGGTTGACGGTGTTGGCATGGTACAAACTTATCCACATGAAAATGTTGACAACGAAGAACATGATGTGGTATGGCTGGAGATCATAGTAAGTCAATGGCAGACACTGCAACATGATGAACCAACAGAAACTCTTTCAATACTGTTTGTGACGTTGTTTTCTGAGGAATGGTGCTGCTAAAGTGATGCAAAACACAGAAGACTCAATATATATCTGTGAAGCCCAACACTTGTCCATCACAATTACCTACCTGTAAATCATACCATTAGAAGGTCTCACTAAGTCATTACCTAAATCAGTAAATGCTGTAAAGGAAAACCGAAACACACAAACAACACACGACTGGTTCCACATCCCATGTTACAATTTTAGTTTTTCACTGGTCTGTGGGAAAATAAGGGAAAGGAGTGATACAGTTCTAACAGAAAAGGGGGGAATGATGGTGATGATGATAATGGCCTCTAGTAACGTTCTGAAAAACTCCAAGCACAGCATGCTCGTAGCACAGGGGAGTAGAAGGAGAAAACAGGAGAGAGACAGAGAGGGGGGGCAGTAGTGGGTGGGTTGGGGTAGGATGGGGTGAAGTGGGAATGAACATGAAGGGGGGGGGGGGGGGGGGGGGGGGGGGGGTTACAGGGGTGGGAAGTCTGCATCAGAACTTAGAGAAAAGGTTTGTCTTCAGGCAGCTCCATAAAGACTCAGTGATTTCAAAGATGGCGGCAGGACATTCCACAGATCAGGGGCAGCGCAGTGAGGGAAGATACAATAAGGGAAAGGATCAAGAAATATGGGACTACTCACTGACCTTAATTATATACATGGGGTAACCCCATAACAAGACACTGATGAGGAAGAACAGGAGAGGACCCTTCGTGTTGCCAGGCGGACCAAATATTATCGACCTGCATGAGATACAAGCACAGCATGGTTATACACACAAACTGTAAGATTCATTTTACAAACTCCCGGTTTTCATGTTTTCAAAATAAAATTATATAAACACACGCAGTTATTCTTTACTTGTGAAAAACAAAACCACATAGTACAAGGTTGTATTTCATGGAGCTTCACTTGACATAACTCTTTGAAAGAAATCTTTCTTTTGGGAGCAGCAGGCCTGACCAGAGAAGAGCAATTTCACAGTATGATGAAGTGCTAACCAGATACTTTACCTACATTCACCCCTAATGTATGAACCACTCCACTACACTGATTATAGTGCTGCAAAAGATCATAGCACTGCATATATTATGGATGTATTGTACGGTCTCACTCACCAGCAGTCTATCCTGGGCAACACACTGTTTCTATACTGCGCCTCCTTTTTCAAGTACGCCACTACAGGTTCATGCTTCCTCCCCACCGCCAGCATCAAGGGTGTCTTGCCATTCTTGTCTGCCAGATCTATCTCTACGCCATCCTGTTTAACCAACACAAAACCCATGGGTGTAAGTTTTCAGTAACTGTCAAGCAAAAATTCACCTGTCAGTTGACTTTGGGTATGTGTACGTGCACAAACCATACACAAGGAAACCATGGCTTTAAGTTGCAAATTTGACAGTAGATAACATTAATAAATTGCAACTTCCAGACAACAGACAGCACAACAGGGACAATGGTTAAAACAAAAGAAAGACACAAAAAGGCAGATGGGGATCAAGCTAAATTGATTTATCCCAGATCTATATTCCTGCCTTTTAATAAAAATAATAATAGTAGTAATAATAAGTACTGTATAGGCACTTTACCCAATTTCATGAATTGGCTCAAAGCGCCACAAACTGAACCCAACACGCACGCTCACGTGAATCACGCGCATTCTCTCACACACTGGACATAAACACATTACAATCACATGGTGTGAAGGGTCAGCTCAGCTATTTAAATTTCGGAATTTAGAATTGCATATATATATATTTTTCAAATTTGGTGGGCTAAACATTTCTAAAGCAGAGGGGGAGGAAGCTGGAGTACCCGGAGAGAACCCCCTGACGATCAGCCTGAATGAACAGTGCCACATAAGAGAAGGAAAAATTCTTTGCCCCAAGTGGGACTTGAACCCCTGACCTCTCACACTGGTGACAAGTCTCTTAACCACTAGATCACCGACTGCCTTTTGATAAACAGACACCATCATTCATGAAAGGAGTCCTCACTGGGCCTAATGACTGAAAATAATCATACGTTACCTGTTCACACAGTTCCTTCACAGCCGTCAGGTTGCCATTGATACAGGCAAGATGTAGGGGAGTCTGCCAGTAGTTGTCTTTCTGTCGAGGGTTGAACCCCGAGTAGATCAACAGCCGCATAAGCTCAGAGTATCCTGTGACATAGGTTACAAACTTAGCTAAAGTAATATGACTCTTTTTTTTTTTCTTTTCTTTTTTTTTACACTGTGGTTCCAAATATATTTCATTTTCTAGGCATGGCAAAGGTGTACCACTACTACCAGTTGCATAAAAACATGCTAGGTACATGTAAAGTTCTCTTCCACACCTTGAAGGTGATTTGGTGTAAAAGTGTGTGTGTGTTTGTGAGTGCATGCATGTATAGTTTGATGCGTGCACGCGAAAGGTGTCTGTCTCCACTGAAGCCAAGTTCCTTCTTGGTTGCAGATGCAAATGAAAAAAAAAAAAACAGTAATAATAATTGGGTATTGTGTAGGCGCTTTATCTGATTTCCTGCATTGGCTCAAAGTACCGAAAGCTTGGTTCAACACGCACGTGCATGTGAATCACACGCATTCTCTCACACACTGGACATAAACATATTACAATCACATGGTGCAAAGGGTTAATTCAGCTCTTTAAGTTTCGGAATTTAGAAAACTGCATTTTTTTTCCTCTTCAAATTTTGTGGGCTGGACATTTCCAAAGCAGAGGACGAAGCCGGAGTACCTGAAGAGAAAACCCGACAATTGGTCTGAATGAATGGTGCCATGTGTGAGAAGGAAAAATTCTTGGACTCGAACCTGCCCTCTCGCATTGGTGACAAAGTCTCGATCTTAACCACTAGACCACCTACCACTTTGGAGAACCTTGCTCACATACATTTGACAGAAGAACTCATTTCACCCTAGGAGATAAAACACTTTAGCTACAATCATAAACCACAATGCAATAATAACCAGTACCACCTACCCTTGAATGCGGCCCAGTGGAGGGCATTGTCCCCGTCTTTATCCGTCAGCTGCAGCCTTGCCCCCTTGCCCATTAAGTATCCGGCCAGCATAGTCTGACCATACTGAGCGGCAACAATCAGGGGAGTGCATCCTTTGTTGTCCACTACGTCTATTGACACACCGGCCTGAATCAAAATGTCCACCACGGCTATGTGCCCATTCACACATGCCCAGTGGATCGGGTGTGCTCCCAGCTCGTTATTGCTTGGTTCATCAATAGGCCCCTGCAGAGAGAGAGAGAGAAAAAATCTTGGAGATAAATCCATGGGTAAAATTGTCTCACAAACTACACTGACTTATAAATCATCCTTCTCAATTATCTAAAGTTACCTTCCAATTCAATTATTGCTTAAGCCAAGGGCAAGTAACTCCTTGAAAATGTCCCCTCATGTGTCGGCCGTCTTAAAAATTTCGTTGAGTACTTAGTAGTGGTGACAGCAGTAAAAAGGTAACAGAAATGCCAAATTCTGCAAAGTCACCATTCATGACATAGGAAAGGGTAATATCCACACAAGAATACCTTATTTTCAATGATAAAACGCAAAATAGTTGTATGTCCTCCAAGGCAAGCCCAGTGTGCTGGTGTGTGTCCTTTGTCATCCCGCCATGACAACACGCCTACTCCTTCCTGCTCCACTATCGACTGCACTGGAATCAGCATCCTGCACACATTTCACAAGAGTTATAAGTATAACGGCATTTTGGTAATGAGTAATTTGGGTGCTCCACACTGACAATAGTGACTATACAAGAAGAAACCTATTTCTAGACCTCAAAGTCAACTTTATTACTATTTTTGGACCACTTGTAAATTATGACAATGCGCTGTTCAGTTTGCTGCGATATGTTAGGGGTCGTCATGTTTGGTCTTGATCTTCATAATGCTTTCCACGTGGGTTTGTTTACTTTCTTCAATGAACCCGGTACCTGGTTACCATAACAAGCACCACGCATGTACCTCACTTGACCCACTTCAAGGAAAGCGCCTGCCAAAAAGTTTAGATCGCTCATTAGATTTGGGTACTGTTGTAAAACGCTCCTTGATACCGGAAAACACGTGAACTGCACGGAGACATCATAAAGTTTCGTATCATAAGTTAAAAAATAACGAGCAAGTTTCTCCATCTACAGCCATTATCAATGCTAAGCAGTGCATGCTAGCAGACGACATTTGTACTTACCCCGATTTAATCGCTTCAAATATCGGAGCAGACTTGATTCCACTTGCTTTTGGGTCATCTGTACAAACTTCTCCAGGGGCATGGTTGTGTTGGTTCGATGCAGAACCGGCAAATTCTGCCGAAAACGGCATACTCAAGGCTGGTGCCCCCGACATGATTCCGCTTGCTACGCAAAGCTAAGACTCACATCGCAGTTCCGTATAAAACAGTAAAAACTTTAAATGACATTATTGTGCTATAATCCTGAGTAAAAAATTATGGAAAAAGTTTTACCTTATCATTTAGAAGAATTTCTGACTGAAAAGGAACTTTTTGTGTTTTGTGTATATTTGTTCGAAAGTAATCATTTTAGCTTTGCGTTAGGCATTACCATCATGGCCGCAGCAATGGACGTTGATACTACCGATGATTTTGACTCTGGGCCTAGTGTTTCCTCAGACAAGGGTAGCAAAAAGAGATTCGAAGTGAAGAAGGTAATGTTGTCTACAAATCTGTCCGAAAACTTTTTAAAATCATGTCGAGGGTTTTTTTTGGTCTATTGGGCTTGAGAAAACGCTTTTGATTGAAATAGACAATGACCGAAATTGAAGTGGAACTGAAAGTGACTAACTTCGCTACGGAAAAAAAAAAAAACAAACCATTATCAGTTGGAGGTGTCAGTAAATTGTTTTTGAATAGTTTTCTATATTATTAATATTATTATTGTAATGGTACCGAATTTTATGGATACGTACCGGTATGTGAACGATTGAAAGGTACAGTACACTACTTATGCTTAACGCTTTCCAGTTCTATTTTTAGAACTTACCCACCAGAAAAAAAAAAGCCCTTATGTATTTCCGATGGTTCTTGAACTGCACCTGTCTTCTGTACATTTAAAAAAAAAGAAAAAAAAAGTAGCAATTCTGTTATGGATATTTTAACAGTGTTAGGTGTTGCGTGTTGCAGTGGAATGCTGTTGCCTTGTGGGCCTGGGGTAAGTACTAATCACCAAAAGTGCATTAGTGCCATTTATTAGCTGTGTGCACTGGTCCCACTGAATCCTGCCCGATCATAACGGACCATGCAGGATCATGACTTATGCTGTGCAGTTGTAATTGTGAACTCTGGTGATTGTGCCATCAACCAGTATCTCCAAATCCCTATATTTCTTATGGTCAGCTATGGCCTTGCTTATTTTTTTATTATAATAGGGTAATTAGATTATAAATCCTGTTTGCACAGACCTTTTCATATTATTTTGATGTTTATTTTTGAAAAATCTCTTCAACAATCAGACATCATCCTATTCACATTTCAAATCAGATAAAAATCTTTTTTTTTTGGCATTGGCCTGTTTTTAATTGTGTTCAACTGACAACTTTCAGCTTTCAAAAGAGACCCTCTCTGTCAAATTCAGAAGGTCAGTTTGTAAAATCAGTGATGTACAGCCTCAAAATCTCTGCATCAGATTCAGAAATCTCTGCATAATTGATGCACATACGTGCATAATATTAATATTAATAAGGAACACTGTTTGATACAGCTTTATCTTTTGGTTGAAGCTGATTTTGATGTTACTTTCTCCTGCATTTACAGATATTGTGGTGGACAATTGTGCCATCTGCAGGAATCACATCATGGATTTGTGTAAGCAAACATACTGTTATTATGCCAATTTTATTTTGAATACTATTCTCATGTCATGTGGGACATTATGTTTTTGTTTGTAAGGAAACAGTATTCAATGTGTAAAGAATGTATGGGTAAATATAATTCATACTTTTTTAATGATGTTGCCCCAGCATTTTTGTCAGCTCTAGTGGTGTTCCTCCTCCTAGTCCCAGGTAATGGGTGAAATCCACAGAGGGCTTGGAAGCTTGGTAATTCGTAGTCGTAGCATTTTGTTTCATTTCCAACCACATACATACATGTATCCAAAATGCATAAAAAAATATTTCCTGTTTGTTTGTTTCCTCTTCAGGCATAGAGTGTCAAGCCAACCAAGCATCTGCCACCAGTGAGGAGTGCACAGTTGCCTGGGGAGTGTGCAATGTAAGGCCCCATATGAAAAAAAAATTGTTGTGATTAATAAAAGTATAAATTATCAACTTTATTACTAACAAACCAAGTCATCGGAATGGCCGGTAACAAACTGCCACCGACAAGAGAAGGAAGATGGCATCACTTGTAGGCCCTAGCATCAGCTGCTAGGGGCAGCTTGAAAGGTCCATGGTGGTTGTAGATTGGTGAACAGGACTGAGTGCTCACTGAGTCATGGGTGACAGTTTTCCGCCTCATGGTGGAATTCCTTATTTTAAAAGTCATCAAATAAGGAAATCCTTATTTTCAAAAAAAAAAAAAAAAAAATCCTTTCTTTTCCGATCCAACTTTTCCCGCGCCCCGGTAAATTCCGTTCGGCATTATCGCGTGGTTGTTTGGCCAATGGCTGTCGTCCGATCTCGTCAGTCAGCCAATCAGAAGCGTCAACGACCAGCGCGCGGTCGCCGTTTTGCAGCTCACGAATGTTAGCATCCATGCGATCTTCGCGCCGATGAAGCATTCATCTGGATTTTTTAAAATCGAATAATCAAACCAAAAGAAAGAAAAATACAATACGGATCGTTTCTGAGGGGCAGACGCGACGTTTTAGCTACAAAAATACGCGTATGATGATCGTCCGACTTGGGTGTACGCGTACCGGATTTTCCCAGAGGCTCTCGCCATTCGTTTTTTTGCCGACGTCGATAAAGCATTGAGCGGTTGTGTTTTCTTACGCAAAACTAAAACAGCAGAAAGAAAAATGCATTACGGATCGTTGGTTAGGGCCAGACACGACGATTAAGTTACCAAAAATTTGCCTAGGATGATCGTGCGCGGGCTGTGGCACACCTGACTTGCGAGTACTGGATTTTCCCGAAGTCTATTTTAAGACGAAAATCAATACTAGTGATCTCATTTGGGGGAGGGACTAATCAAGATAACCATATAGTTAACAGTCAGGGCTTAGGATCTTCCACCGTGCCTTTGTCGGATTTCCACCTTTGGCTATAAATTTTCTGGCCTCTCAAAAAGTGTTTCAGTCAGTCCTCCTCTGAAGCACTTAAACTGAATCACTCACACAGATTTCAGTGTATGTAAAAACAAATCTTGGGGAGCATTCCCCTGCACACCCCTAGCTTAACAATTAAGCAGGCGTGCACTCCTGGCTTTGACACTTCATCATCATAGTAAGTGTTAGGCAGTTTGTGGTAAACACACTGTGTAGTTTTACACAGATATCGAAACGCCTGTGCTTGGAAATCAAAATATGTACCTGCAAACTGTAAATTTGTATAAAGTGTCATCCTGTTAAGTCAGTGGGTCCGACTGTATAACAGATACACTTTGCTATTCAAAAACTGCACTTTGGCACCCTCCTAAACCATGCTGAACCTTTCTCAGTTTCTGAGAGTAAACTGACAGGTCTTCTAATGTGTGGATTTTAGAGTTTGATTCTCCACAATGATTATTTGGATAAACTTGTGTACAGCAACAAGAGGTCTGTAATAGCTTGAGTCTAAGGGTTGAAATTTGAAGGGAAAATGTGGTAGATAAGAATAGCTATCAAATGCTCTCAGGTGCCACGAGAGGCCTAGAATTGGCTCTTAAATTTGGCAAAATTCGTGTTTTTTTCCGGGGGGCGTTGCCCCCCCCCCCTGGTTCCCCCCAGCAGGGCTCTGCCCCTGGACCCCGGCCTGGGAAAAGAAGTTTCCTTATTTTCAAAATTGCCAACTTTCACCCATGCTGAGTGTTGCCTTCAAAATTTATAAAATATGCTGATGTGTTATGCGCAATCCTACACAAGGAAAAGGCTCAGCTCTTTTGACTGCTTAGCCAACTGTCTTGTTTGAGTGCATGTGTGCACATATATACACACTGTACATTTGTTCTTGGAAAAATAGTGCAAAACATTTTGGAGGTTTTAAAAAATAAAGTCTTCGGAATGGCAATTAATTAGTCCATGGCAGTTGTTCATCACTTCAAGTGTTCCTTACACTAGTTACAGCTTTCAAATCTGATTCTGAGGGTCACTTTGACCATTTCTGTCAAATTCGGAGGGTCATTTTGTAAAATCGGTGAAGCACAGCCTCAGAATCTCTGCATCAGATTCTGAACTCTCTGTTTTAACGGCGCACATATAGTGCGTACTAAGGAACACTGACTTCACTACCGGTAATCAGAATCTTCTCAGTCAGAGCAGTCTGGATAGAGCAGCAGTCCACACTGAGCCTTCGCAATACGTTTCTGACAGATTTTTCCTTGCTTCCTTTGCATGTAATAATACAATGTAGACTAGACGTCTGCTGGAGTGGATTGACGTTTCAGTGTTCAGAGTATTTTAAGGTATTTAGGGATAGTTTGATCTTGCCTGTGGTTGCTAAACTAAAGCAGTGGAATTCTCAATATACCCAGTACATGTATCGATTATTCAATAATCATGAATGTGGATGTGCACAGCATTTACATCTGTTGAAGGAGATCAATTCTGTTTGTAGACGCGCACTACGGTGAAACTTGACTTGCAGGCTGCTGATTATGCTGTTCACAAAAAATATCTGATGTACATACATTTTACGTGAAATGTTTTGGTCATCACGTTCATGGAATGGTCTTCCATTAGATTCACTCTTTTAATTTTTGGTATCTTTAGTTTATGTTTGTGCAGATCTATACGTGAAATTAAATTGGTCTGTGAATAAACATCTCTTATTGCAGCACGCCTTCCATTTCCACTGCATCACCCGTTGGCTGAAGACGCGTCAGGTGTGCCCTTTGGACAACCGTGAATGGGAGTTCCAAAAGTGAGTGTTTCCATGTTGTGAATAGGGTGTTAATTCTTTACTTGAAGTTTGTCTGCATTGAGCCAAACTATCAATGAGTCATGTATAGGGTGTCCAAACCAATCTGCTCTGTAATGGCAAAACAAAGTGAGTCCATTGACGTCATTTGAGGAACAAGGCCATTACGTCAGTGTCTTTCATCTTGAGAAAATCCCCTTTCCCCTAAAATAACAGCATGGACTTGCTTTCATTTGCCGCTACAATTCTAATTTGTAAGCATTGAGATGCTATTTTTCTCAGTTAAGCAAGGCTGCAAGAATGTCATGTTAAAGAAAGTTGCACATTGTACCTTTTGACTCATGTGTTGTCTATTAGCTTGGTTGTCATAATTATTTTATTTTTGTATGGTAGGAGTGATTTTGAAAGTGGTTGAACCCTGCTTATACTGAACATTATTTCAAGAGCAGTCAGGGAGGAACTCGCACAGTTCTCGCGTATCAGTTTGTTTAATTTTGACACTTGTGGAGGTTGTGCAAATTCTTGGCTTTGTGACTGCAACTTTTGTTTTGTTTTGCAGGTATGGACACTGAAGAGCTTGATCACAGGACAGGATCTCCACTCATCGGTTTACTGTAGAAGGGGAGCGGGTTGGGGTGGGGTGGGGTGGGTTGAAGGTTCACCTCATTATTTTCTAGGCCCTTTTCAGGGAGGTAGGGGTGGGGAATTGGGAGGGGAAGGGGGTAAAACTCACATCAGTTAATTACTAGGTCCCTAATTCATGTGTAGTTTTTTTGTTTTTTGTTTTTTTAAGGTGTGTTATGAGTTCACGGAAATAAATATTGTCTGATAACATCAGCTTGTTTTCACTGTATGCATGTGCGTCTGTATACATGTGTCAGTGTGTGTGTGTGCATGACGATTAATCAAGTCACCAACATGTACAAGTAGCAGAGAAGAGTTGCATTACTACTGCATACAAATCCAAGATTAATTTTGTTTGCATTCTAATGTGGCGGTTTGTTACATTCTTATGCTCCAGTAGATTATATTTATAAGCACGTTTCATCTATTGCTTTCGGACTACGGACAGGAGCTGGCGCTCACACATTATAGGACAAGTGACAGGCCATGCATTGCTAGTAAATGACAAGACTGTCTAACGTCAAGGAGAATAATAGACAATTTATGACTCCCTAACACCTGTTGATTTTATCATTTGGGCTTTTGACATGTACCTCAAGACCAGCAGAACAAAATACGACGAGAGAGAGAGAGAGAGTAAAGCTGCACAAGCTTATGAGTTAAATTAGAACATCTTCGGCAGCGCTCTTTGCCGAAAATATGGACGATAACGCACAGAAATGAGGTACATGTTCAGCCAATCTAAAATTTAACGGGGCCTCGGGCTATGGATGCTTAGGCGCTTTTATCAAAAAACGGTGGTGCTGTGTACATGGATTAGACATTATGGCTGTTCCTTACACTCTCACGTGTGCGTTTCCGTTCATAGCGCAGGCAAAACTTGCAGCTGAGCAAACGTCAGCTCAATGGCAAGTTTGCACCTGGTTTTAAAACAGAAAGTAGGCAATATTGTGAAACTGGAGTTATCTCCCTTCCAATGCATATGGCGGCTAATCCAAACAGCAGCTGGTTTGTGTTTTCTGTGCAGCGTTTGGTAACTGTCCTGCGGTAAGACAGACAGTTATTTATTTATAACTTACATTACTGTGCTGTACTCTTTTGTTAAGCTTCCGCCTTACGCGATAACGATGTTCAGTAAAGGTGCTGCGAGATTGCATTTGTTTAGCCTCTAGTTTTCGGTTGCAGTCTTGATATCAGACCTGGTTAGCTTTGCCCAGTACAGTGGTCATTAGTGAGGGCTGTTTTAAAAAGGAAGGCCTGGAGCATGTGGAGATACTTCCGCGCAGTTACATGTATATGCTTTGGAGGCGTAAAGAAACTGTTGCTTTACAATGCCAGTACACAGTAGGCAGAAGTTAGTGAATTACTACGGCTATTCCCCGCTCACCAACCCATCACACCAAGAGCCACGTTAATCTATGGCACCGTATATTTCTTTGTTGCAGTTTTTTTTTATAATCCACAAGCCTGAAGGATGGCAAATCATTCTCACAAAACGTCATCTCGAGTGAAAAAAATATTGCAAGACTTTGCCAATATTTCTGACAGTGATGATGATGGTCAGACACAGCAAAAGCAGACTGCTGAACATCGCAATAGTGATATCGCTGATAACAAAAAATCACCTGCTGACTGTATTCCTTTGACAAAACAGTCAACACAGAAGCTGACTTCGAGTACAAAAAAGAGTTTGGAATGCACAGCTGAGGGAGGTAAGGCGAAGAGACCTAGTTCCAGAACAGCTTCCAAGAAGGATACCCACAAGAAAGTTTTCAAACAGAAACCCAATGCGGTCATCTCACATCCACAAGCAAAAGAGAACCATCCAGAAAAGCAGAGAGTCAGACATGTGCCTAAAACAAAAAGGAGCACCCTGCACAACAAAACCCTGGCAGTGCTTGGAATCAACTTCAATTTATCTGACAACTCAGATGAAGACAGTACAGACACAAAGTTGCAAGCAACTGATTGTCATCAGAAAAAAGTCCAACAGAAGGATTCGCAGTCTACAGATCTTCTGAATGCACATGATGGCATTGGACAGACGGACGCCGCTGAACGCGATAAGGCCATACTACCATTTACTGTGGCTACCCCAGCACCAGACAACTCAGCTGGAACAAGCAGAGACCTTGATACTTGCATTTCAAAGTATGATGATGGTTTGGCCAGCAAACTGTCCAGTCTTTCTGTGAATGGAGATGTAAAAACTGCAGGTGGGTTTACAGAAAAAGTAGGACCATGCACAGATGAAGCTGTGCAAACCTCCTTCAGGGAGAAGAGATATTCTTCATCTGGTGTGGATGTAGCAACAAGTTGCCTCATTTCAGATGTGCTTCAGTACACAGACGAAGTTACTCAAACTTCTGCCACAGATGACAAGCCTGATGTTCAAAACCTTGCTACATCAAACTCTGCTGCCAGCAGACATACTGACGACTTGCATTCACAGCGACAGAATGATCCTACTCCTAGTGATCAGGATGCCAGAACTGAAGACGTTCTGAATAATAACTATGATGCTGTAGAACTGAACGGTAAGCATGCTTCTGAAACCCAGAATGTCCCTTCTGTGGCTGCACCACAGCTTATGACAGAAAACACAGAGCAGTCAGGCTTCAGGCGCGTGACTGGTGAGTCGGATGAAGTGAACAGTTTGTACAGAACAGGTTCAGAAACCTTGGAGCTGGAGTCCCCTGTTCAGGATACAGAGTGCACTGCCCAAAAGGAATTTGAGTCAAATTGTGGAAAACTTTCCGCTGCTTCCAGTCCCAATGAAATTTTCAGCCCAGTTCTGTTTCAAGGGCCAGATGCTCCGTCTAACCAGAACATCTCTGTAGTAAGAGATGCTGGGCACGCGGTCAGTCAGAGTTTGCTGTCTGACGGCACACTGGGAGATGAGTCTGCGTTGTCAGTACCCATCTCAGAATCCACTCGCCTAGACTGTCCACCTAGTTCAGTGTCTTTCCCCACACAGCCAGACACCAACCTAGACAGCAGCCACTTCATGTCATGCTTGAATGCAGGCACAGGAGCGCCTGGGCTGATCAAAGGCAGCAGTGAGCAAATTCATGCTCCGTTTCAGCAGCTCAAGAAGGTGAAAAAGGAAGATGATGATAAATTACTGACGGGAGTTCCATTGAAGCAGCTGAAGACGGTGAAGCAAGAACGTGTTGATGGTGATGACTTTCACTTTCAGAGAGAGAAACGCATGGACTTTTGGGGGCTTGCAGTCAAAGAGGAGTACCCTGACAAATCACCAGTGAACAGTCCATTCCAGCAGCTCAAGACGGTGAAGAAAGAGCATGCTGATAGTGATGACTCTCCAGCAAAGCTTCACATGGACTTCTTTAGGCCTGTGCTCAAAGAAGAATCGCCGGTGAAAGATCCGTTCAGGCAGCTGAAGGCGGTGAAGCAGGAAAATCATGACGGTAAAGGTGCTGATTCTCAAGGAAGGAAATACCTGGACTCATCTGGGCCCTTGCTCAAAGAGCAAACCTTTCACAAATCACCAGTGGATAGTTTTGTTAGTGCTGACAGCTCACTTGTTTCCACACTGAATCTAAACCCTCCTGAGAGTAGTGTCCACATGATACAGACAAATGATTCTCCTGATGACACCCCGGGGCGGCAATTTGAATCCCAGCCCGAGGAGGAGGAGGAATCAAAATCGCAGTACACTTCTTGCCTCTCCACACCGGAGGCCAGTCAGTCCTTCTATGAAGCAGCAGACGTTTCAACACAGACAAGTCCTGTGCAACCTCAGGAGCAAGAGCCCAGTGCACATGAACTTGATCCTGTCACACACCCTGAGACCAGTGCACATGAACCTGAGCCTGATGAACCTGAATCTGAGTCCAGTGCACATGCACCTGAGCCCAGTACACATGAACCTGAGCCCAAACCACTAGAAGCAGTAGCAAGTGAAAGGTAAGTGTGATATTTATTGTAATAAGTTGTTTAATTTTGCTTTGAGCTATCCTGAAAGCTTTGAAAGTGTATTTTTTGGGTCTGTATACTGTATCATGTAATTCACTCACTGTAACAGAGTTTATTTGGGTGCTATCTTGAAGGTGTGTAGACACAAAACATAAGAATGCAACACTGAATCATTGGAGGTGGTTGCACTGTAAGCTGTCTTTGTCATTTTTTTTTTTTTTTTAATGTATTCTTTTCTTGCACAGGAATCGAAGACGGCTGCCATCAGATAGCAGCAGTGATGGCGATGATGATGCCAAGCTGGAAGCATGTGAGTTTTAAAGAATTAGTTTCTTTGATTTAGAAAATTCCCAGAGAGTTACTTTCAACAGTAACTGAATACATTTAGTGCATGTGTCTGTATACATGTGTGTTCTTATGCGTGACACATTTTTTGCCACATGTATATATATATGTATATATATATATATGCACTAGCCTAATACTAGTAATAGCATTCAGAATATGGTACATATGATCTCGGTAAACATTTCTAGGATAATACTGAATGTCTGAATATATGCTAGGAGAATCGTTTGTTGCTTGAAGTGATATGTCTAATATGTTTTGAAAATTTATACAGTTTTCCAGACAATGCGCACCCCGGCCAAGGGAACCGGGAGAGAGGAAGACAGTGACAGGGACCTTGCTGATTTCATCGTGGACGATTCAGACGTTACAGAATCGGATGAAGATGTTTGTTATCCTGACCTCAGTCGCAGACTCAACTTTGCGGATTTACCATCCAGGTAAGTTCACAGAGGGTGGGTGGGTATTTTGAGGATCAGCGTCTTTTGTCCACCTCTGAAGGCTTCAGGTTCGAATGCAGGAGCACCAGAGGAAGGCCTGTATCAATTGTGAGCCAGACACAGTCACCAAAAACCCACCCCTCAAGTACACTGATACCTATCTGTGAGTCTGTATTATCGGCATAGTATATATGTGGATTGTGGTTTCGGTCAACCAGTCAAGGGATCATATGGTCAGGGCCCGTATGTAAAACTCGAGGTTAATTTAACACACGGCTACGGGTCTAACCCAGACTAGGACAAAAGAAACCCCAAAACAAAATTAAATAGAAAAGGAAACGCAGAAAGAAAGACAAAAATCCTTCTATAACGGCATAGGCACCTTGTTGGAATGGGCCCGCTTCCTGATTTAAAACAAAAAACAACAAAATTTAACCCTAGAGCTAGTTTAGTTCGAGGTTAGACTCTAACCCAGGGCTAAACTCCCTAACCCCGACTTTTACATGCGGGCCCTGAACACAATTTCTTACCTTTCTTGTGTCAGTTTGTTTGTTAAATCTAGAAGTCCCTTTTCTATGAGACTGGTTCCGATAATTAATTTACGTCTTGTTTCCTTTTTCCTGCGGTGGTCAGAATAGACTCTGTGTATCAATCCTTTCAACAGAAAATCAAGGTTGCCTGCCAGCCAAAGAAAAGGAAACCGCAAGCCCCGTGATCCAGTATTTATTGGCAGCAGCGAGAGCAGTGAGGAGTCAGATAATGACACTGATGACAGTGAAAGAGAGGAAGACAACGTGTTCAACAGTCCTCTTCCCCGGTCTGCCACCTCGTCTGCAGGATACCAAACGCCTGATGCTAGTACGAAACTTGTGTGTGCCTGTGTGTGTGTGTGTGTGCAAAACTGCTGACGCAAGTATGATGAAACCTGTTTGTGTTTGTGTGTGCATTTGCAAAAGTGTGTGTGTGTGTGTGTGTGTGACACTTCATCCTTTTAACACGCACTTGTTTCAAATTCCATAGGCACGGGCATTATTCGGTAATGAAGAATTTGTTCTGCAGCTTTTCATGACTGCCCTAACCTAGCTAATATGTACTGTCCTCTTGCGGTCAGAAAACACTGTTGAGAGTAACATCATTTTGTGATGTACCACTAAGAACAGTATTGTGTTGTAGTATTGACTTTGACTGGTCAGTGAGAGATTAGGCATTGCTGAGGTGTCTGTTTTTGCAGATCAGCTCAAGTGGTACACTCCAGCCACCTCCATGAAAACCAAACCCAGGAGAGGCATTAGTGTTGGTGACTGCACCCCATCTGCCAGAGATTTTCCATCAGCAGGGCAGCAGAGTAAAAATCAGCAGTTACCAAGCTGGACCACACCATCCTTGGCCGCGAAAAGAAGTACATGTACAGGCAATGCCACGGTGACGCACTTCAGCTTCCTGAGGTCATTGAGTGCGGATATGCCAGACCACCGCCGGGATCCAGAGGCTAGGAGGTATGTGTCATTTTGAGAAATGGTGTGGACTGGTACATTGCATTAATGACATCACAGATCATGAGTGTTACCTCTCAGCATTGATCAGATTGAACAAGACTTGAACATGGTACTTCACTTTCAATAGTATCATAAAGAGTTTTGATTTTGAGTAATGCTGTCCTCTGTCTTTCCTTCTTTCATTTATTCTTTCTAGAGCATTTACACAGTAATTTGAAAATGTGCCTTCTGCAGGTTCATTTCTCAGTTCAGGCAGAGACGAGAAGAAATTTCCTCCCGACTCTTCAAACTGTTCAACACCACTATTTTTGACAACCAGGTGGGTAGCATTGCTCAGAGCTGTGTGTTCACTAAGTCATATAGTATAGTTACTACAAACATGAATGTGCATTTCTCTTTCATGCCTGGTGAGTAATGAAGGCTGGAATTCGGCTATGTGGTTCAATTTCTCCATCTCCAGCACATGCTGGCCACAAGCTCAGTTTTTTGGGGGACTGGGAAAACTGGATGTCTTCTGTCTTTTCCATCATAGAGTTTGTTCATGCACTGGCTCTTTTACTCCACTGTTACAGCTGCCAGTTGACATGGGGATTGTCTGGAATAAAAGGCTTCTCAAAACGGCAGGGCGGTGTAAGGAAAAGAGAATTGGGGACAGACGAGAGGCTGCCATTGAACTTTCTGTCAAAGTTTGTGACAGTGCAGGTATGGCCTCTCTCTCTCTCTCTCTCTCACTCATTAGGGTGCAAAATTAATGGTTCAGTGTCAGGTTTGTTTGGAACATATGAAGTACTTCTCAGCAAGTCATTGCGATGATGCAAAGGAGTAGATAATACGGCCTACATGTTTTGTTTGGCATTCAGAATTTTTCAGATGCAGATAGAGTGGCCCACTATCTCAAAAATGCTTATTCCATCCTTAATTTTTTTTTTCCAAAAAAATAAACCTCACGTAAGACTGCGAGAAAGGAAAAGGAAGCACTGTACAATTCACTTCAAGTTGCTTTACAGGTATGTGTAGAGACAGGTCAAGAAGTTCTCATGACATGAGAGAAACAAGGAACCGTTTTCAGAAAACAGAAACTTCTGTTCTCAGTGAGTGTTCAGAAGACCATGTTTTATTTTGCAGAGCGAGCACGAGACACCTTGGTGCACGAGATGTGTCATGCAGCAGTCTGGCTCATCAGTGGGGTGAAGGAAGGGCACGGACCACACTGGAAATACTGGTAAGTTGTCACTGTTCCGTGAGTAACTGTTGGTGGCCAGATGTCTCTACAAGCTTCAGCACTTCATTTTGTTTTGGGGTATGAGGGGTCAAATGATCCCGATAAACAAAAGTGAGTGCTCAGTTTTGTTTGGCTTGTGCAAACAAAGTAAGAAAAAACTGAAGTCGGATTAAAATACTCACTAGTGTTTCACCTAGCAACTAGAGGCGGTCGGTGGTCTAGTGGTTAAGAGACTTGTCACCAATGCGAGAGGTCAGGGGTTCGAGTCCCACTCGGGGCAAAGATTTATTTATTTATTTTTTTATTTTTTGCTGCCCCAACTCTTTGCCAGGTCCAGTGGTGTTCCTCCCAGGTCATGGGTGGAACCCAAGGAGGACTCTGAAGCTGGGACAAATGATTCAAGTATTTGTTTTCAGGCTTTTCTCGTATTTCAACTTCAAGCACTGAACTTAACTGTTTTGCCTCTGGTTTTGCTGTTCATAGCAAACGACTCATTTCTTTGATGACAACTGTATGTTTGTGCAACAGGGCAAGAAAAGCGAACAAGGTCCATCCAGAGATACCCATTATCCAGCGTTGCCATGACTACACTATCTCCACCAAGTACATCTACCGCTGCACCAAATGTGGATACCAGTATGTGTTATGGTTTTGTGCTTTCTTTGGTGTGTGTGTGGGTGTGTGTTATTGGTTTTCATTTGTGTGTGTCTTTTTATGTGTTAGTTTTGTGTGTGGGTGGTGGTATTTTCTCTTTTTGTTTTTCTTGGGGGGGGAGGGGGGGGGGGGCTGGTTAGCGTTTTGTTTATGTGTGTATACTTTGCTTTTTTTTAACTCGGACCTTATCAAATATTTGAAAATAGTTATTTTATTCTTACCATCTGTCCATAACAGGATTGGTCGGCACTCCAAGTCTTTGGACACAGACAGGAAGATCTGTGGTAGGTGCCGCGGGCAGTTTCAGCTGCTGCTCGCGTCTGCAGGTGGCGCTGCTTCAGATGGATCGGCTTGCCCCACTCCACGCACCCCGCGCACCCCCAACCCCTTCGCCATGTTCGTGAAGGAAAACTATGGCAGTGTGAAGAAGCAAGGGCTTTCTCACAAGGAGGTCATGAACCAGCTCAGCAAGGACTTTGCTGAGAAGAACAAGATTTGATCGTATGTATGCGCATGCTGTCCGTTTTGGTTTGGCAGCTGTTGATTTGCTAGCCGAAGTGTGTTCATGTGTGTGCAAGTTCTTCCTATGCCAAAATATCGATGATCAGATGAAGTGTGAAACCATATGCTTGTTGAAATATCACATTTTGCCAATGGGTACATGTATTCAGTCACTATGTGGAGAGAGAAAATGCCTGCTGTGAACATGTACATCTAGTATTTCCCAGGGAAATGCAGCTGTAATCACCTTTCCTAGTTTAAATTGAGCTAGTGTACACCCAAGAAAAGTGTTGCACAAGGTGGTTTGGGCATTTCGTATGATAATTCAACTAGTTAGATAAGTTGTAAATGCAGTTAATGGTAAATTAATTGTGCTAATTGTCCTTGTGCTAATTGTCCTAGTAAGATTTGACCAGTATAAAAAGATCCTGGTTTTACTTCAGAAAGTGTTGCACAAAGTGGTTGGACATTTTGTATAATGTAACTGGTAAAATCAGTGGTAATGGTAAATTAGTGGGCTAAATGTGGTTAATCTAATTTGTTGATGTTTTGCCTCTAGTGAAATTAAGAGGTCTGATTCAGATTGGTTTGTGTCTTCTATCTGGAAAATGGTCTGGCTTTGTTGTGTTCTTTTGATTTGATGAGCTTTGTACTTTGGTTCCAGATAGGAAGCTTTGTTAATGATTTTGTTTGTATTACATTTTTAACAAAACTTAAGCGTTTGATATTTTTTAACCTTCAAAGAGTACTGTTGGATATTTTGTATTCATTTGATTACCTGGTTCCTCAGACTACGGGATGCATACATCATACCTGCAGCTGAACTCATTCATTGTCCATCATAGATTCATACGTATTTTTGCAGAGAAGTCTATTGGTAACATTTTTTAAGTCCAACTATGTTGCATCCACAATTTAGAACTATCCTTCACATTATGATCAAACAAAAGAATATGTTTTCTGTCCAACATAAGGCAACCGTTACATGTGGTCACATTTCATTGTGTTACTTCACTCTCATTCCTCGTCTGTTTCTCTTTTTCAACATTTTCATTTCATAGTGTTGGCATTTTTGAATAAATCTTTCAGATCAGATGGCGTCTTTGGGAAAGAGAGAAAAATGTGGTGTGTGGAGAATGGAATGTGTTATAAGGCGCACCAGCCAATTCTCATCACCAATGAACTGACTGGATATTTTAATTTTCAGTTTGGGCACCACCAGCTTTTCATTCACATCAACAAGGGTTTGGAGTTTTCTCTTTCACCACATTAGTTAATCCGGAAAAGCTCAGCCCTATTGCACGCACATTTCAGGATTCCAGCTGAAAGGCAATTAATAATCACACAATAATGCAGGCCTATTGCTTTATTCCAGCAAACCTGCCACCCCCCCCCCCCCCCCCCCCACACACACACACACTTGTTTACACTAATTACCATGCGTACACACACACACACGCACACACACATTCTGCCGAGCCCACAATCAGCTGATCACATGAAAATCCACCATGGCCCTCAGACCCATAGCCGCCGTTTGCAACCACAAACAACAGGTAATTATTTTTGTCCTGTCCGTGTGGTCTCTGCGAGCTTCCTGAACAGATTCTGCGCGTAAACGTCACAGAAGAACTCCCTCCCTGACGCCGTTCCCATTTGCCCGTGCATTTTGAACGGGTGCAGGAAGAAAATGGATCTATCGTAGAACGTCCTCGTGTTGTTCCTGTTCCCATACCAGAGGCTGCTGGCTTTGATATAACTCACGTCTGCCCTGCGCATCATCCCGTGGTGTAAGGCCGGCACAGCCAGCTCTATAATCACGCCACGCTTCATGAAATACCGCGAGAATTTGACGAAACTGTCCCGCAGCACGTGCGGTATGTAGAACAGGTCCAGCGCCCTGTGAGCGATCTTCCCTAACAACCTGTTCACCCGTATGTAGTTGCTGAGAAACCCCTCGGCCTCTTCCTGGGACGGGTCCGCCCAAGACTCGGACCCTGGGGGCTGGGGTCGTAATTGCCGCCGGCTGAAATTCGCGGCCTGAAAGATCTCCGAGAAGGTCTTGCTCCGCGGTGACCCGAATTTCTTCTTGGTCTGTTCGAGCTTCAGGATCTCGTCTGACGTCATACCGCTGAGCCGCTCCATGTCACTAAGGGCGCGCAGGATAGCTGGACGCCCGCGCGGCTTGTTCCAGTGGTACCACCCCCACTTGTGTACGGGCTCGTCGAGGTTCACCGTGGTGAAACCCTGCGGCAGCCATATTGTGTCACGTGACGTGTTGAAGAGCATCCAGGTGTTGAGCAGCGTGTCGTCCCCGATCTGAAGATAGCCACGAACACCCTGCAAAATGGGAGAATGAATAACTGATACGGTAACATACACATGTATGCACATCGGAATATACTCGAATTTAAACGTCACGGTAATACAGTCATCCGTGAAAAGTGAAGGACATGCAAAGAACAAAACAAAAACACAACCAAACACACACACACACGCACACACGCACACACACACACACGTAACTCAACGAAGATGCAATGACAATGCCTCGCTGACTGATCGTGGCTAGACCCCAGGTTGTACAGTCAAACAATGACAAAGGCCCACCGGTAGAGCAAATAGTTTTTTTGTTTGTTTTTCTTTCATTGATTCATTTACGGTATTTTTAAGGCGCGCGAGCAAAAACTTCTGCTTTCACCGTGTAGTCCGACGTATAATTTGGCCGCTGCCGTTCTGATAACCTCTTGCACCATACTGAGATGGTAGTGTGCATGACTGATGGTGTTGTAGTTGTTGTGTTTCTTTTTGCTTGTTTGATTGTCTGTCTAGACTGATGTGTGTGTTCCTGTACCCACTTTCTTTCTTGCAAACACACCCTTGGCTATGAATCTGTGCATTGCAAATTAGCCCTGACCTGTAAGTCCATCCTGGCGGTGCTGGCAAGACATTCGTGCATCTGGTACCACTCGTCACTCAGGCCCTCCACCACGGTCACGTGACCCAGCTCCCCGCTTCTTTCGTCCGCCATCAGCTCCGTCAGGTTTGGTGTGCAGTACACGATATGCCTGTGGAAACAAACGGGTGTAAATGACGGGAGAATACCACTCACATATGCACAGCAAGGCACGGCACGGCACGGCACGGCACGGCAAGGCAAGGCACGGCAAGGCACAGCAGGGTGCGTGGGTGGGTGTTTTGGGGTTTAACGTCCTTTTCCACCACATACGGGTGATATCAAAGACGGGGCAACGATGAAAAAGCCAGCACAAATATTTGGCTCCAGCCGGGATGCGAACTCACGACCCGAGCATTAGAAGTCCAACGCCGCTCTACCATTCGGCCACCCCGGCTCCCCGAGGCACAGCAGAGTTGGGCATGCCAAGACACAAAATAGTACAGCACAACACTGCATAACACAGCATATCAAACCGCTCCGCACCGAAACGCTGGCATCCGTCATAACGTTCAAAGGCACTATTGCTACCATTACGAGGTTTTGTGTAGGGAGACCGGCTTCTGTTTTGGAACAGCTGTGCTAGCGACTGCGCCGGCCTGTGCGCCCGAAATAGCCTTAGAGATTTGTACAGCTCCAAATGCAACACACCGACGTTTATGGCCGCGCAAACGAAGAAATTAAACTCAGATGTCCGTAAACAGCGTCCGCCATGTTGCCCTTGTCGCCGGGCTGCTCGAGCTCAGTGAGGTACAGGTGCGAGTGTGGTAATCACACTGTAACCGCCTACTGCTGAACGCAAGCATGTCTGTACAAATATTTGCGTATAAGTCTTAGTTGTGTGATGATGGACACACCAAAAACAGCTCAGAACGACCTGTGAGTATAAAAATCGTAAAATTGGGGCCTTTAACACAACACACCGGCACACAATGCCACACCACACAACTCCACATTTCAACCCACAAATTTCAACGCAACGCAGCGTACTGCCCGAACTATACAAAGGGAGCCGGTGTCACAGGATATTTCGGAACCGGACGAATGGGAACCATTCCATTATCCTAGGATATCCTGGGATAAATGGGAATAGGGTTAGGGTTATCATAGTATATCCTAGGGTTATCCTAGGATAAATGGGAATGGTTCCGAAACATCCTAGGATTTTGGGGAACCGGTTCCGATTTATCCTGGTTCCGAAATATTCTACGACACCGGGGTGGTCAAATGGTAGAGCGTTGGACTTCTAATGCTCGGGTCGTGAGTTCGATCTCGGCTGGGGCCAAATATTTTGTGCTGGCTTTTTCAGTCATCGTTGCCCCGTCCTTGATATCACCCTGTGTGGTGGTAAAGGACGTTAAACACCCACCCACCCCCACCCGAACTATACAACAGCGAACGTCGTACCTTACCATTGCAACCACTTACTTGAAGAAAGGTCTGTGAATGCTCTCCATGTAGGGGAGGTTCTTCCAGAAGAATTTGTTGTAGTTGAACACGACGATGAGCGCAATGTCCGTGATGATAGGCTGACTCCACTGTGATACTGGCCCGAAAGTGGCACTTGCATTTCCCTCACACTGCGTCCTCACGGGATCCAAGAAACCCTCCTGTAAAGTTCGTTTCGCAGTTGGACCCCCGTATTCCAGAAAGGCCTGCACGTTCCCCAACAGCACAGTAACCTCAGTAATCTTCCTACCCCCCCGCCACGGTGAGGAGACCGTGGAAGGCTCAGCGACGCCTAGTGATTGAATGGCTGCCAGCCAGTGTCTGACTAGACTCACCTCAACGTCGTCAAGAAAACCATTCAGCTGTAAGTCGCCAGCTAAAGCCTGCAGGCATCCGAAGAAAGTCACTCTGGGCTTGCAGATCCAAGCGTCCAGGAAGGTCGTAAGTTTAGCCACGTCCACACCGATCTCAAACGAGCTGTTGGACCTGGGAGAACCGTGCAGCTCCTCCTTAACGTCTGTTGTATCGTGGAGTTGGTAGAAGCCTGAAAAGGCGTCCAGGTCCCTGAGTAATCTCTGCGTGATTAACTGCCGGAGGATCTCGCATCGCAGGTTGTCGGCGAGACACGGGAAAAGAAGGCCCCAGAAGGCCTGGTGGTGGTACAAGGTACTGTGGGAGACCGCAGGAGAGAATGACCTCTGGCCGACGAATACTGGCGGTACTGACGGATCGAACCTGCAGTAGATTAACATGATAACCAGCGGCGGTGAAGACATAGAGCTTACATGATTAGTTCGAGTGGTTTATGGCGAAAGACTAATCTAATCTGTGATCAAGAGAAAAAATTGACATCAGCTTGTTTGCAAGAATGTGTGGTTGAACTGTATTAAAAGCCGAGGAAAAATCGGCGAACAGAATCTTTGCGTGTGCCTGCACGCCCTTGGGTTTCTCTAAATGTGTGTACAGAGCGTTCAACATAAATGTCTTAGCGTCATCAACACCTCTCCCAGCCCTGTAGGCAAACTGCAGAGGATCAAGAGTATTCAAGACTAATGTCAACAACAGACAATATGAGTGACTTTAAAATCTTTTCCAACGACTTCATAACAAGGGACGTCAGTGCGACAGGACGGAAACCTTTCATTTCTTTAGGGTTATCTTTCTTGGGAACGGGAATTACAGTCGAAGACTTCCACAAACGGGGCACAGAGCACCTGTCAAGCGAGAACTGAAACAGGCGTTGAAAAACGCCACTCAGCTGATCGGCACACAGCTTCAGTGTTTTGCCGCAGATACCATCCGGGCCACAGCTGTTGTGTACATTAATGTGTTTAAAGCCATTAATGTGTCTAGCCACAACATCCTGATCAATAACAATAGCGTCACCAGGTCTCAGGGACTGCTTCAAATCGGAAATGTTCGCTGTTCGGAAAAGTCCTGCGTTTCAAACCGTGTGTAAAAAGTGTTCAAATCATTAACTAGAGTCACATCATCCTTATCACCAAACTTGATCTTACCATCACTCTTGCCGTCAGACACTCTGTTCACTGCAGCCATTAAAACCTTGCCATGCAGACCTCAAATCACCACCATAAAACTTCAGCTCAATCTTGTCTTTATAATTTAATTGTGCTTTCTTGATTGCTTGTTTCACCTCCTTATTAACCAGTTTCTTCTCTAGTGTGGTACCTGTAAAAAACACTCTCTTCTTTTCTATTCAGGACATCCTTCAGTTCTTTAGTGATTCATGGTTTATTGTTTGGGAATATCTTAATCAGTTTTTTGGGAATCACTGTGTCAACAAAGATCTTGGAAACATATCTTGGAAACATAAATCTGATTCCAAGGTCTTAGGTGTCAACACAAAACGAGACGTAGCCCGGATGATATGACATATGACTCAAACAATCGAACCATCGAGGGGTTAGTCTTTCGCCGTAAACCACTCGAACTAATCATGTAAGCTGTTTATACCACGAGCATTTTCTTTTCTCTTTGAAATTCCAATCTATTGATCCAAGCCAAAGACCGTAGATAATAAGACTACCTACGGTCTTTGTCCAAGCGCTCATTTTTGACAGACCTTTTTACATAGACCATTTCCACCGACATCGAGGAAAGAAGTAGTTCCATTCAAAACCACTGTGTGCTGTCTTGTTTTACGAGTTTGACGAACAACATTAAATGTGAAGATGAAACTGTTGCAACAAAATGCCATCTTAGTAAATTCAACAAGGAAAGAATAATTTCAAAGTTTTCTTTCTGCGTGGCCAGATTCTTGCGCCAAGTTCAGCTTTTGGTGCAGAAGTGGCTGCTGGCGTCAGCCTAAGTAGCGAAAGGGGGCAAAAAGTGTACGCGCGGGCAAATTCAAACACATTCGACATGTATTGCGGCGAAGTGTCGGTCATGAAAGCGTCAAGTTTAGTTTGATACACATCGTGAAGGCCATATCTTCCTATTTTCTTCACGGTAGGCAGAAAAACAGTAGTTCGTCTGCTCGTGTGTTGCCTTGTAAAACTGTGTTGTGCTTTACGTCTGCTGGGTTCAGTCTCGTGTGCTCGACTCGTGTACTTGGCGGCGTTTTCTGGCGATGTTGGTGCCTATATGCCTTGTTTACACGTTTCCAGGTAGAGTTTGGTCGTATTGTTTTGCTTTTCTTTGCGTTGTCTTTCCAAATCAGTGCAGTCAACGTCACCTCATTTTTCATCCATCTTCGGCGTTTTTAGCAGAAGGTTAGCAATCTCCATTTCAAGGCCGTTGAGCGATGACGTAACTGGAGTGTGTATTCGTGGACCCATATAAGCTTACCACTGAGTGGGATATGGAAAGCCGTATATCACACTTTCGCTCTCTGTTTCCTTACGATTTTCGGACGTAAAGCATTCCTAGTTAACTCACTGAAAGTTTGCACTGGCAAGTGGTGTAAATGCACTTATCATCGACGTATTGTTGTGGCTTGTTTGTTGGGCATGTCCCAGTGTGAGAAACCCGGCTTGGGCCAAGTATTTGTGCAGGCCTTTTTCTCGTTGCCCCGTCTTTGATATCACCCACACGTGGTGGAAAAGGACATTAAACTCCCAAACACCCAGCCCACCCCAGTGTGAGAAAATACATGTACTGGGTGATTATGAGGTACGAATTTCAGTGAGGGCAACTTTCTTTGAACAAGAAATTTTGATACTGACTGTAGCGTTACGACTTTTAGTAAGGGTTTTTCTTCGCAGACAAGACGCACGTAAAGCTTTAATTTATACAGACTTTTAGTACGGACTATTCTTTGTTGTACAAGACACTTCAATGGCGCGCACTTAGGAGGTAATACAGGACGCTCACTGACGACATTCATCTCATTCTTAGTGTTCTGTAGCTCTTCTCGGCTGCTGGAATTATCATGTCACATCAATAGATGGTGATTAGCTAAAGATGAAATACGGGCAAAAGACACCTACCTTGAATAACCGACACCGTCCCCTCCTAGTCTGTCCTTCACCTGAACAATATCGCCCGACCATTCGTTCAGTCCGTGTCTGATGTACACCTTAGAAAAATCCCTCACGTAATACAGCCTCGAATTTCTCGCTGAAGCCAGCGAACTGTCGTGTAGAGCACGGGGAACCACAGCCCATGCCCCAAAGTGTTCGTAAGGATTAAATAGACGTGTTTCGTTGTACATAAGACCCGAAGCCGTTGTGGAGTTGAAAGCAAGAACACGGAGAGCGTCAGATGTAAACACGCTGCAGTCACCGTCAAAGATCGTGTTGGCTCCTCTGGAGATCGCGGTCAGGTGGGCCAAGTTTCTCCGCCACAGCCGTTGTCCGTCCGAACTCAGCCGTGGCGTGGTGATGTTAGCTGGTGGTGGTGGTTCTGGCCATATGCAGTCTGGCGGTCTGCCACGGACAGAAAGTCTGGCTGTCAGCATTGTCTACGACTGAGTGTGATTTAAACGGATTAGTTAGAATTTACTAACGGTACGAGTAACTTCGTTTCCATAGTGCCTTTTGATAAGTGACCTGTAAACAAATAGACACTAGACAAAGAATCCAGTATGGATTATAGATTTAATTTATTTATTGATGCTTAACTCTTTCACTGACAACTGCAGTGCTTATGCTTCTAGCACCAAGCAGTGCCTGACACTCAGCCTGCAGCAGCAGCAGCAGCAGCAGCATTCCTCCCTAAACTGGCTATCCCAGGCAGTGCAGGCCAGTTCTGCAGTACCTAACTTTGAAAACCTTTGGCTCAAACATTACGCAACCAATCTCATTCAAACGTTCTGGGGCGCAAAATGCTAATGAGGTTCCCCTCCTCACGTTTGGGTCTTTCCCAACCTTCAGAAGATATTTCTCAAGTTCGGAAACTCCACTGCCGCATGTCGCCGACCACCACCTTCGGTTGTATACGGGATGCCGATCAGCGACAGAAGTAGTGAAATAGGTTAATTCACACATCTATAGATCTATAGGCCACAGCTGGGTGATCACCTTATCATATTGATCCTGGGAAAAAAAAAAAAAAAAAAGGCCTTTACTTATAGGTGTTTACCTGCATCTTGTCGAACTTGTTTTCTCTCCTGCAACTACAACTCTCCAACCAGACGGCACAGTGAATGATGAAGTCAGACAGTCACCAGATGTGGTGTCGAGTACGATCCATTTGTCATGAGGCTGGCCTTTGTGGTTGCTGAGAAAAGAAAATACGCACATACCAATAATTATTGTTTTTGGCGTGATAGTAACACAGCATGCATTGTAATATTCAAAACAGATCTGTTTTGCAGCATAACAGCTCCGTAGACAATAAATCGATAAAATAATGTTTAGCCGGCATTTTCACCCCCCCCCCCCCCAAAAAAAAAAAAAAAAAAAAAAAAGCGAGAACAAAATCACCCCCCCCCCTCCATCCCCCCCCCCTCCACCCCCCCCCCCCCCCCCTATCCCACAAAAAACCAACCAACCAAACAAACAAACACAAAAAAACCCCGAAAAAAACAACCTAACAAACAAAAAGCAAAAATAAAACACAGCCCTCCAAAACACAAACACAAAACAACCCCGAAACAAAAACAAGATCAAACAAACAAACCAACCTGATCTGAAATGGCGATAAATCCCCAAAACTCGCACGCTCAGAAGAATCTTTCACTCTGACGGTGAGTCGTCCAGTCTGAGTCAAACCTTTCCTCCTTTCTCTATTATCTGCTCCTCTATTGACCGTGTTGGGGCCGTGGTAGTCGTTGCTATATGTCCGACGAAGCTCCTGGGCCAAGTGGTTGTCGGTGTCCGTGACGTGCTGTTTATGGTCGAGAGTCAGCCACGTGTAGCGAAGTTCCATCCCGGCCAGAACCATCAGACCAACCACCATCGCTGTCCAGGCTTGTCTGAGAGCTGTCAGAACACAGGGATCATGGTCAAAATTGTGCACTCAGTATGGGGACAAAGCCAAGAAATCCACCTCTGCCGAGAGTTATCTACGCACCGTGCTGGACAGCAACTACTGAGCACGTGATGGTGCTAAATACGTCTGCATATGTATCAGTATAATAATAATAATAATAAAGACTTATAAGGCGCCTATACCTGTAAATTACACAGGCTCTAAGAACCGTACATCATAACAAAAATAAAACAGGTATCACTGACAGTACACAGATAACATAATGCATAAGCATAAAGTCTTCAGTATGTATTTACCTACGTTTGTATTTATGTTTGAGCGTTCGCAGGCATGTGTGGGGAGCCGGGGTGGTCGAATGGTAGAGCGTTGGACTTCTAACGCTCGGGGCGTGAGTTCGATCCCGGCTGGGGCCAAATATTTGTGCTGGCTTTTTCATCGTTGCCCCGTCTTTGATATCACCCTATGTGGTGGAAAAGGACGTTAAACACCCACTCACCCTCGCAGGCATGTGTAACTACGTGTGTATGCACGCTGAGTACGCGTGTATAATATTATGTAGATATGCGACATTGTGTGTGTGTATGTATATATCTGTGTACGACTCATATGAGTGTAGACGCAGGCATGTCAGTACGTATGCACGTGCGTCTGTATAATTAGATGTTTTGATTTTCCTTTTTGGTTTCCCGCCCCCAGAGGGTGGGAAATAAAATTGATTTGACCTGACCTAACTTCTAAGGCGGTACAGTGTGTTTCCAAAGTCTTTGATCGTAGTGACAACACACACACACACACACACACACACACACACACACACACACACACACACACACACACGCGCGCACCAAAAAAAAACCCAACAACAACAACGACGACGACGACAAAATTACGATACTAATGTTATTCTCAGTTACTGTCATCCTTTCAGTCTGCAAAACTTAAACTGGCGAAGCGAAATTCGTTATGGGATTTTCGAGTTTCATAATGAATCACTTACACCATCCACTGAGCCACTGTCGACCCCAACTCTTCCGTGCTGACGTCATATTGGTCGCCTTGCTGTCCTAATCCAAGCTGTCGGTGTGGGGAAAAAAATGAAAAAGAAAAACTGTACGGTCAAATCACACTAAACCGTTGGCAAAACTCAACCTTATACTGCCATTGTGTTCCACATTTTCAACAGCAGGCATGGAAGGAATGTCCAAAACAGCAAAGTGAGCAAACGAAGTATCAAAGTTTAACATTATCAACAACAATAACACAACACCAACACCATTGGCGGGGACATTCTGACACGAACGGACAAATGCGGTGTCAACAGCCAACAAGTTGTAAACGTTATGTCAAAAGGTGGGAGATTTTCAGCCCTGAGTCAAAGACACACACACACACACACACACACACACACACACACACACACACACACACACACACACACACACAGAGTCCATAGAGACATCAGTGAAATGACGTTTTTGTCCCTCACGACTGTGTGTGTGTTTGACTCAGGGTTGAAAATCTTCCACGTTTTGACAAAACGTTTACAACTTGTTGGCTGCTGACACCGCCTTTTGTCGGATTTCCACCTTTGGTTAGAAATCCTCCCCCCCCCCCCAAAAAAAAAAAAAAAAGAAAAAAAAGTGCGTTTCCTTCTCTGAACCTCTTAAAATCATATCAACATGCACAGATTCTAGTCTGATTTAAGACAAAAATTCCGGCTGAGATGCGCGCTCATGTTTTTTGCCACTGCCTAACTAAATGCTACACACTTTTTTTTCTCTCCTTTTGGATCATTTTAACCCCTCTGTGTGTGTGTGTGTGTGTGTGTGTGTGTGTGTGTGTGTGTGTGTGTGTGTGTGTGTGTGTGTGTTGTGGACACTTTCAAATTAATTAATTAGTTAATTTATTCACAACGTCCGGCCAGCCTACAGCACGGCGACTGTACAGCTTTGCTAGTGTTCCCTACTGCGTGGGAAAGGACGAGTATCGGAGTATGTAGTTAAGTAAATCATTGTAATGATGATCGACCGTGAAGAAGAGGAACCGTGACTGACATTACTGGCACTGAACACAGATTTAATCTTTCATTTACTGAAACGATAGAATGGTCAATTGTAAAGCCTTGCCTTCCAGTCAGTGTTAGGCCTTTTTACAGGCCAGTTTGTTTGTACGCGTGTGTATGTGAATACACCTGTGCATGACGTTTTATGTGTGTACCCACATAAATGTTTTATGTGGGTACTCGTGTCAGTGGATGCTGTTTTTATGTGTGTATATGTGTGCATGCTGTTTTATGTGTGTACACCTGTGCATGCTGTTTAATGTGTCTGCCGGCCGTCATATTATCTTAACGTTTTCATTGCCAGTTTTAATCCGTACAAATTGTGTGTGTGTGTGTGTGTGTGTGTGTGTGTGTGTGTGTGTGTGTGTGTGTGTGTGTGTGTGTGTGTGTGTGTGTGTGTGTGTGTGTGTGTGTGTGTTGGTGTTGTAAGCACTTCCACTGGTTTTTTTTTTTTTTTTCCATTTCACTGTGGCGACGGGTCAACCTCTCCCTTGGAAACCTTTCATCTTCCTAGCCTGCTGAATGACTGTCCGGCTCATTCCGATGAGCGACCAAAAGACGTGTACGTCGCACAGCCAGTCACAGCCAGTCACACCCACCGGACAAAGAACAGCCGAGGCTGAACTAACGCATTTTAGAGAAACCCAGCATGTACGGCGCAAAATGGGATCATACAGTTCACGCTTCAGCCCGAAAAATCTACTTCACATCTGAGGTAGTCTGCGTGCTGTCCCTGTCGCGTGCTGTGCACAAGGAGCACGAAAATTTTGGGGCTGAACTGTAGACTGACTCAAAATCAAGGAACCGCGTGTGACACTAGCGTAGACGCTGCATCAGTCACCCAGAGGTCACCAGTACAAACTTTCAGCAAGTCGCGGCGCAAAACAGCACTGCGTGACTGACTGACACATTCTTCAACCACCGCGTCGCAGATAATTATGCAGAATAACGGTTTCAGACAGAATCAGTTGCAGCTGATAGCAACAACCCTGAACTAATCCAAGTATAGTCTGAATCAACACCATTTCCTGTTCCGTCTTAGCAGGACAGACAAGAGGCTTTGTGAATTTTTTTCTTTGGCATATCGCAGAGAAAGGTGGTGATCTCATACAAGTCTACAGAATAATAAGTGCTATAGATAGCATTGAAAGCACCTACTTCTTTGAATTCCAGAGGTCTGTAACACGTGGCAATCAAAGAAAGATTACTAAAAAATAGATATCGAAAAGAATGAACGTTTTTAGTCAGAGGATCACATACGACTGCAATTCACCGCCAAACTCAGCTGTATGTGCCAAAACCTGACATGATTTCAAATTAGAAGTTGATTTTAAAAAAATATGCAAGAATGTTTTATTGGAGTGTAGTTGTCTTTTAACTTGAGGTTTACGGCCTTCCACCAAACTGATCAAAAGGTAAGGAGCGTAGCGGCTTTTGTTTCTTCTTTCAGAAGAGGTTTTTATTTTTTTATTTTTTTGGTTGATTATTTACTTCACCAAGATATTAGCGAACAAATACATCTCCAGAAAATATTTCAAGATTCAATACGATTTTATCAATCCCTCTTCGGAGATTAAATGTCTGCTCAAAACATAACATAACAGCACAATACGACATTAAAATTACACACACACACACACACACACACACACACACACACACACACACACACACACACACACACACACACACACACACACACACACACACACAGTTGGACAATACAGATAATATTGCGAACAAGACATACCTCCAAAGAGAAACCAAATCATTGGCTACTGTACTGCAACCTCAAACGCACTGTATCACCATTCTCCGCGCATTTACGCCACTACCGCTCACAACGCGTTTCATAGTGCGGGAGAAGTACCTTACAGCGTCTGCAAAGACATTAGCGTCTGTTTACTCGGAGAACAAAACCAAACTACTTTTTACATTTTGGGTGTCCGTACATTTTGGGTTTCCGTGCTGTCAGAACTGAAGTAGGCAGCGAATGTGATCCACTTCTCTATGTTGACACACCTTGCGCGTCACAGTGTATGCACAACGGCCGTCGTTGCACTGACAGCGTCGCAGTTTTTGTGTTCCGTTTTCGACATGACCGCAAACCGCTGTGTAACATCCTGACTGAAACCCTATTGTGTGAATGTTATACTGTACGACCTGCCGGAGGTGCTCCACTGGGCCAGCGTTATGGAGGCAAACAAGGAAATGGCAAGTCTGAAAATAAAGATGTCTTCAGTCCCCACTACATCATCCAGGGTCGAACTTTATTTAAGGACCACTTATACACAGTCTCATAAAACATAGAAAGCGAAACTTTAAAACGCCAGAAACATCATAAATGTTTAATTTCATTATCAGTGAAGAAGATTTGGTCAATATCCCAAAAGAAAAAAAAAAAGAACAAACCAATTCATTGTGCCTGATTAGAGACTCCACCCCCCGAAATTGAAATTCGCAAACAGAGTGTTCCTTTACAGTCTGATCAAAACCGAGTGTGTCCCCCTCGTGCTGCCACACAATCCACACAGCGCTGTCTCATGGTGTTGACAGTTCTTGCAATGAGGGCCTGGGGGAGGTTTGCCCACTCTTGCTGCAGGTAGTGCAGCAGCTGTTGTCGATTGGCCGGCAGAGGGTGATTTTCTTGAACTCTTTTCCCAAGCTCGCCTCAAATTTTCTCAATAGGGTTCAAGTCCGGACTGTTTGCCGGCCATGGCATCCTGGTGATGCCAGCTTGCACCACAAAAGTGTTCACGGCTCGACAACAGTGTAGGGTGGCGTTATCGTCCATGAACACAGCCTGGGCCCCAATCTGCTGAAGCGCTGTATAGTCTCCCGGGGCGTCCAGTCCTGCATACGGCTGAATACGTCCGGAGTGGAACAGCGATGTGTAAGATTCATTCTCAAGACAATATGCTTGAACATGTTTTCCGCCCCAACGTCGGGGAGCCGGGGTGGTCGAATGGTAGAGCGTTGGACTTCTAATGCTCGGGTCGTGAGTTCGATCCCGGCTGGGGCCAAATATTTGTACTGGCTTTTTCATCGTTGCCCCGTCTTTGATATCACCCTATGTGGTGGAAAAGGACGTTAAACCCCCAAACACCCACCCCACCCACCCGCCCCAACGTCTTGCAGTGTTGCCTTTCTCTTTTGACGACCATTTCAGACCAAACCACCCGCCTCCCGCTTTTAAGCTTATTCAACATTTGCCTCTCTCCTGTCACAGGACGTCCAGTCAGTTCATCATTTCTCACCCAGATGTACTAAGACAAACTTACTTCCCAACAGGGCTTAAAACGGTACTTGATCCCAAAGAAGGAAAAGTGGCATTTAGTGACCAAGTGGTAAAGCCACGAGCGCGCATCTGTAAAGACGGAATTACCAAAAAAACTAAAAAATAAATAAATAGACTATAATCTGTGCATTTTGGCATGATTTTAGTGTTGCAGAAAAGGAAACACTTTTCTCTGGAGGAATTCTTTTTAGAATTAGACAAGAATCTGTGCAGTTTGGTGCATTATAGTATTAAGTACTACAGAGAAGGAAACAGTTTTTGTGGGGAGGAAAGCTTTAAGCCAAAGGTGGAAATACGCCAAAACTGACGTGCCCAAAGGAATTTACTCGGGCGTAAAATATTCGTACAGAATGCTTACTCCGGAGTAAAAACCTCGTCGGACAGAAGTACTCCCTTGGCATGGGTCTACCTTTGTCGTACGAGGTTTCATTCTTCCTTCAGAACTGCAGAGTCGAGCGGCTAAGGATAGGGGAAACTGAGGCAGTCTGGCCTTTGAACTGTTTCAAACCGATTTGCAACGTCATGCTCGAATGACTGACCATACAGGCGTGCCAACAGGCGACCATTAATAAAGAAGCATTCATTCTCGCCTGTCCGCACAGTACCTGTCGACACAATACCTGTCGACACAATGGACAGGAAGACCGACACGGAAGAACCGGCTCTTTCAGCCTGCGTACACGGAGCATTTCAACCACCTCACCGGGTCTTGCCAGCCCCACCCAGCTGACCCCTACCCCCTCACCCCTTCAAAACAACTATACGTCCCTTATAGTTAAGCGGGTGTACAGTCTTTGTTACGGTTAACTTTTGCCTAAGCCGAAGTAGTCATGATTTGAAATGAAAAGGCACAGGGAAACGTCATTACACCAGAGACAGTGGATAGAGGACACCGATCTTTCGACCAGAGTCACCACAACTGATGGTTTCAGATGCTATACTGCCACTCAAGTGACTGATTCTTATGCACGGGTGAAGCGCATTAATTTTGGTTAAAAGGAAATGTTTTCCACTGCGTTGTTGTTTGCATGACACGCGTATCGTTAAGACATTAAACGTACGGTGTTAATTCCTTTTCATCCAGGTGAACAAGGTCCACAAAGACTAGAATATAGAGACTCAGGGATTCATATCCACGTCGGACAATGGTCACGGACTGATTCATTTTCGAAATGACCGATTACTTTCTTACAAAAGCGAACATATGTCCGATCGTTTCTGCACCTCAGAGGACAGTATTCAGGACAAAGTGTCCCATACTTTCATTGTCAGCCAGGGTATTTTGTCCGATCATAGTTCCCACGGATAAGACTCCCTGGCCGAAAGGATCAGGATTGTGCCGACAGACAAGACATCAGACAAACGTTTTCCAAAACTTAAAGGGGCTAATCCTACCATTTTAATGCTCACAGATCGTTCTGAGCTGTTTTCGTGGTATCTGTCATCACACCAATTAGACATCTAGACAGTGACCACGTCTGTATTGCTGGAGCGAACAGAAGCGTACTCAATGACGCGGCGACCACACTGAGCGCTCCAGTAGTAGAATTTGAATGTTCGACCGCTCGCGCAAAGTGTAAACAACATTGTATCATATTAAAAGCTTTATCAATAATCAATAGTATTTCGAGAGTACAGGCCCACTCACGAGCGAAACTGTTCCAAAACGTGCTGGCTGAGTAAATATGAAATTAGCCCATTTAAATCTTGAAAGACACGCAAACTTTCCAGCACACACAAAATGACCCATGCCACACTCTCACTTGAACACTTACCTCACTCAATCCCACCCATGAAAAGGTGTGTTCGTCAAACAGTCCTCGTGCTGGCCTGTAGTCTGCCTCACGTGTTCAGCTGGCATTTTCCAATACCACCCGAATCAGCTGTGATGTCTCCTGCTTCGACACACAAACAAATATTGTCTACCGCACTGAGAAGCAAACGTTTCCTCGGTACGTCAGGTAGAGGGGAGAAGCTTTCTCCTCACTCGGCTACTGTGCTGTGCCAAACCGGGCCCACCAGCTCATGCGGTGACGGACACGCTTGACACGAACGAGCGGCGCCACTTTCAGGTGTGGCCACGCTGTTGTGCTTGTACGTGGGTACAGGTAATGGGTGGCCAGCCCCTATTCGAGTTCTGCATGAATTGTTACCGATTGTCGTTTAGCACGTGTTTACCTGGGGCGCTGTGTCACTGCTGGAGCATGTCAGTGTGTGTGTGTGTGTGTGTGTGGTGTGTGTGTCAGTGAAATGGACTTTTGTGGTCCGTCAGTTAGGCCGTGAGTGCTCACAATAGTTAAAGTGCCGTTACGTTTGTCAGGCAAACAAAAAACGCAGTGATTTTTTTTTTAAATTGAATGCGCTTTATCGGTGCACCAGAGTCTATCGTTAAGGACACAAAATAGCATGTGAAACCAGTGTGGTGACTGGTTGGTGTACATGTTGTTTCACGTATGCAGCACTGAGATGCGTGCCGCGTACTGAGCAGACGACGTTATTTGGTTGCGGGCTGAAAACAGCTACACAGCGCTGATTGGGGGTTATTTATAGTGTATTTAGCGACTTGGTCATATCGACGTGTAGTATCGGTCGGCGGTCTAGTGGTTAAGAGACTCCGTCACCAATGCAAGAGGTCAGCTTCGAGTCCCACTCGGGCCAAATAATTTTTTCTTCTCGTATGTGGCACCGTTCATTCGGGCCGATCGTCGGGGGTTCTCTCCGGGCACTCCGGCTTCCTCCCCCTCTGCTTTGGAAATATTCAGCCTACCAAATTTGAAAAATAAATGCAATTCTAAATTCCGAAATTTAAATAGCTGAGGTGACTCTTCGCACCACGTGATTTAAATGTGTTGTCCGGTGTGTGAGAGAATGCGTGTGATTCACGTGAGCGTGCGTGTTGGGTTCAGTTCTCGGCGCTTTGAGCCGATTCACGAAATTGGGTAAAGCGCCTATACAATACTCATTATTATTATTATTATAGGTATTGGAGCGTTAGGCCAAAGGAAGTCAAATTTCTCTACTATTAGAAACCGCAAAGTCACAAAATTTGTCGCAGGGGCCAAAAGGAACAGTCGTCTATTCGTTTGGCAAACAGTCTCACAGCTTTGTAAGCTGCAGTTTTTCCTCTTAGAGCTCATCGCGAACATAGAGACTTTAAACCGTTAGTGCTACCCTTTCGTCTAATCAAGCATAAGACGGAAACGCAAGACAGTATACACACACACACACACACACACACACACACACACACACACACACACACACACACACACGCACCGATTGCGATGATGATGATGGTGGTGATGATGAAACTTTGTTGTTCTAACGGTACTAGTTTTGACACAGGAATGCCGAGCGAGCAAGCGAGAGAGAGAGGGGGGGGGGGGGGGGGAGAGCCGTCACATCTGTCACAGTGAAACAATGCGGGTTGCGTGTTGAAGAGTACATCACCTAGTGAAAAGCAAAAGTGGATTTTTTTTCCCCTCCATATCTGCGCACACGTAACATTTTTGACATCAGCACCCCATTTCCCAGCAGTGGGCTACAGTCGCGACTTTTCCGTTAGTTCTGACATCCTTCTCTGACCTCGTCGCTCTTCAAGTTTCTTTTCACTTTCATTACTCGTCTTCATTCTGCGTGTGTGTGTGTGTGTGTGTGTGTGCGCGCGCGCGCGCACTGTGTGTGTGTGTGTGTGTGTGTGTGCGCGCGCGTGCACTCTGTGTGTGTGCCAGTGTGTGTGCGTGCGTGTGTGCATTGTGTGTGTGTGTGCATTGTGTGTGTGTGCACTGTGTGTGTGCATTGTGTGTGTGTGTGTGTGTGTGTGTGTGTGTGCCAGAAGATGAAAGATCTGCACTGTCACCACTATGCTCGGGATAAGCCTGACCAGAAAGTAACAGTTGGTGACATCCTGCTCACTCCTTGTTACTGTCACCGGCCTTACCACAAACACATTTTGTGCTGAAGAAGACGGAAGGGATAATTGTTGGAGCAGGCGAGGGCTGCATTTCTTCCGCTCCAGCAAGAAAGCAGCGAAGTGGATGTGGTAGTGGGTGGAGGGAGGGAGGCAGTTAGCCTACAATTATATACATCAAGCGGCATCGACAGAGAACGACAAACTTTCCAGGTGACAGTCTGACCGACAGACAAATTTAACGTCCGATAGTAAAAGCAAGTATCGATCTTGTATGGGCATTGTCTTCGAGAATCCAACAGTCACGCGTCCACCGCAGACTGAGAATCACGTACTTTTGGGTGTCAGTACACTACAGGTTAGAGGCTGTGTGCAGGACTACTCCATTCTGAGGTATAAAACATGCGAATGTCGTAGAACTGAAACTGAAGGGCCTACGTGCTCATGAAACCCACAGGCACCGTAGAGTTGTCTCCCTCCTACGGTGGATAAAAGTGGCCATTGGATGGGTCACAATAAACCGACATCCGAGTGCGTACCTTTATTATTATTCACTGTAGGAGGGAGACAACTCTTGACCTGTGAGTGATCCAACCCATGTCGCTAAACCCTTTCACCACGTGCATGTAGAACTGTTTCCTCAAAACTGAGCCGATGTTTCGGTCCGGAAACAGGGGATATAGTCAAAATGGACGCCAGTGTTTCTGGAGCTACTCCACTTGAAAAGTTGCGACTATGATGCTACTCAGCAAACACCGACAAGCCGCGGCGTACTCAACGACGCGGCGACCACACTGAGCGCTCCAGAACTGTAACAACAGTCGCAGAATTCGAATGTTCCATTGCCGGCGGCTCGCGCAAAGTGTAAACATGTATCGCATTAAGAGCTGTACTAATCATCAAGATAGAGTATTTCGAGCGTACAGGCGAAATCACGAGTGAAACTGAACCCAAACATAAGCTGGCATAGCAAAGATGGAATTAGCACGTTTAAGAAAGAAAGAAAGAAAAACCGGCCCCCGTAGTGTAGTGGTTAGCACTTCGGACTATGGACCGGGAGACCCGGGTTCGAATCCCAGCCGAGGCAAGTGGGATTTTTCCTACCTAGATCGGCTCCTACCCAGAGCGAGTGTGCTATGGGCCCAATGGGGAGGCTGTTGCCACACAGCCGAGCTTCACCCACTTCACGGGTGCGACTTTGGGGGTGCTTCCCTTAGTATGACACGTCTTATGATGTGGATGATTACACGGCCGGCACCGCAGGTGCCGTAGTTCCCGGGCCCGGTTAATGCCGGGATATTTATGACAGGAAGCGTGGAATGCGGCCCTGTCCCGCAGTCCCAAAACCACATGGACCTCCATAGCATCATCTTATTATCATCCTCATCTCCATCATCATGCATAATAAAAAAAATTGTCCCAGCTTCCGAGTCCTCCGTGGGTTCCACCCATGACCTGGGGGGGAACTCCACTGGAGTTGGCAAAGAGTTGGGGCAGCAAAAAAAAAAAAAAAAAGAAAAAAAAGAAAAGAAAGAAAAACGTCTGTCTGGAAAGGGCGTAGGTGCCATTGCCAATTGAGTTCTGCCCGGACAGTCGTTGTGAATCGCATACATGTATTGGCGTTCACGCACAGCCAATTGCAGAGCGAAGACTCATGACTAGTGAGTGATACGATGTGTTCCGTATAGCTATTTGTTCCGGTCAGTTTTTTCTCCCGTATGTGGTTACATCGTTTTCCACGCTGCGTGTCCTTTTCCTAAATGCAGAAACACGTACGTGACTGTGCATTTCGTCTGTTGTGTTGCTAAAAATATCCATATGCGCTGAACAGGGGGAAAGAGAGAGAGAGACACACACACACACACACACACACACACACACACACACACACACACACACAGAGAAAAGATGGGTGGGTGGGTGTTTGGGAGTTTTAACGTCCTTTTCCACCACATATGGCTGATATCAAAGACGGGGCAACGAGAAAAAGGCAAAATATTTGGCCCCAGCCGGGCTTCGAACTCACGACCCGAGCTTAGAGAGAGAAAGAACAAGAGAGAGAGAGAGAGAGAGAGAGAGAGAGAGAGAGAATGCATTCACACCATTACTTTTCTGTTTTCTTTATTTCGCGCATGGCCACTGGATGGCACCCCAAAGCCGTGCACGAAAAGTAAAAGACACACCAGTTAACACCAAGCAAAACAGTACACTGACAACAGCACGTGCCTTTTCATAACTCGAAAAACATCTCTCACAAAGTATAACTGCATCCTTGACTCAGCAAAGAATTATTATGGCTTTTCAAAAATTATGAAATACACAAAAATCAGAACAAATAAAAATGGTCGCAGTGTGCAAATGATGCATCACCTCACTCGCAAACACGCAGCTTTATCTTTTCTCTACTGTCAGCTCGCATCTGCATGTAGTGACTTCGAATTATTCCGATTACTGTACAATTTACTGTACCACACGTCCTAATCGTGGTTTGCTTGGCGAAGGGAAACAGGGGTTTCAGTTTTAGAATATCTGTCATAATGTTGTTGTATGTTCAGACACTAACAAAATGGAAGCAGACGGTACACAATGAAACGGAATATAATCAGGGAAAATATTGTTCAACCATTTTACACACATGACGACGTAAGAGCACCAAAACAGTTAACTGACAAGATTCAAAACACGAAACATGACAACATTAACACGTTATCAATTTAAAGTGGCCGAGTTGAAAATTCCAACCAATGCAGAGCGAGTTCTTAGAATGACATGGTTACAACACAATGTTTTGTCTAGCTAGATAGGCAGATATGTACGTGTAATACACAACATACATAACGCATTTCCTTATAATATTATTGTAAGGTATTACGTCGAATAAAAAATAATTACAAAAGACAAAATGACATGCATACTTCAAGAAATATACATTTTTGTATATGTAACGACGAAAGACCAAAAAAAACAACAAATGACGCAGTATGAAAGAAGTAACCGGTGTTTCTGATCAACCGATTTCTATTTAATGATTTATTCATTAATTTATCCGCTTGATTTATCACCTGACGCTGGGCTGGATCTGTTTGTCGTGTTATCACATACAACAATGCAATACAACAATATTTTAAAGAAAATTCACGTGTCTTTTGGTCTTTTCCCTATTCAACGATGAACTGGAGCGAAGTCAAGCGGTAGAGCGTTCGACTTTGAATGCTCGGGTCCTTGAGTTCGATTCCCGGCTGGGGCCAAATATTTGTGCTGGCCTTTTTCTCGATGTCCCGTCTTTGATATCACCCATCTGTAGTGGAAAGGGACGTTAAACCCTTAAACACCCACCCACCCTCTTCATTCGCCAACGGAAGAATAGAAACTTTTTAAACTTGAAATCCAGCACCTCAGTCCACCGAGACTTTCAGGAGCCACCTGAAGACCCATCCTTTCTCGAAGTTCCGATGCAGACTCCAGCCCCCCCCCCCCCACCCCCACCCCTTTTCCTGTTTTAGTTAAAACTTATTCCTCCCACATATCCCGCGCTACAAGCGTGCTGCGCGTGGAGTTTTTTTTCAGCGTGTTACAAGACATTACCATCATCATCATCACATAAACTTGTTGTGCAGGCGGTGGCTAAAACTTGTCTCAAAAGTCTCAACTCCTAGCGGCGTGGGGAGTGGGGGTGGGGGTGGGTGTTGTGGGGCTGAGACTTGGGGGTCGAAGTATGGGCTAATTCTTCATGGACCTACGTTGGACAAGATCCAACCTCATTTTGGTGCTGAATGCCCAGACAGCAAAACTAAATGGTCCGCCAGCTCATCAGCGGCAAGATACTGAAAACATGAAGCGCTTTGAGAAAGAAAATAAGACAAAATATTAACATGAAGAAGATGAAAACTCTACCACTACCAATACAAATGCACCAACAATAATTATCTGTAAAAAATACAACATTTTGCTTATAATTTACAGAGCAAAGTTTTCCGGTTTGAACACTGTTGCAAACCTGTTTATTATTATTGCAGTACCGAGGGCAATGAACATGCAGAAGTGACGTCATTTCAAATTTGGCACTTGATTGGTCGACGTGACACTTCCGGAATAGGCGGAAGTTTCACTTGCTCCATTGAGCTGCTGGCGTCTCGGACACCTCCCGAACTCCTGAGCTTTGCAACGCACGAAGGCTTCCAATATCACTTGTATGTACAGGTTATAATCTGTATATCACCTTATATAGCAGAAGATAACGATGACGACAGATCCGGCCACGAAGCAGTATTGTCACTCAAACCAAAACCAGTCCACGCTTAGGAATCCGAGAGGAACTTTTCGGTGTTGAAGAAAACGGTAGAAAAACGGAGTCGTCATGTTTTAAGGTAGATTTCGTTCACTGGAACAAAACAAGAAGAAAGAATCAGCCTTTTTATGCCCTTAGTTCTAGTGTCTTCAAGAAGGCATGAAGCTGAAATATTGATTTGTCACCGCTGTTTTAACTATCTTCGACATTTTCTTAGGTCAGTACCTAGAATTCGTCGGTGTTCGTATAAATTTTACATTCAACAAACACAAGAGAGAGAGAGAGAGAGAGAGAGAGAGAGAGAGAGAGAGTACCTTGGTAGTACATGTCCCGTTCCATCGTACAGAGCCGCGACTGTTAAAAAAGATAGAACGAGTAAATAAAATTGTCAGGTGAAATACGTGTAGACAGCTTATCTTCCTCTTGAAACTTCTGCATTGAACGTAACAATGGAGTACCACAGACTGGACAGAGTGACAAAGGCGTTCCAAATTCGTTAACATCCTCGTCTGCCACCTCTTTGGTAGTTGTTAGTTTGTTATTTACAGCTTAACGCCGTGCAAGCAACAAAGACTATTTCGCGACTATCTTTAGTAGTATATAGTAGTAGTAGTAGTAGTAGCACTTGTAGTAGCTCTTCTTCTTATTATTACCATCAACATGGTGATGATAATGATGATGATGATGATGATGATTTACCCGTTTTCTGTAGTTGATGTTGGTGCGGACCACCCGATGGTTGAGGGGCATGACAGGCCGCGCGTTCGCCGCCTCCACCTGTACCTCCGGCTGGTTCTCTTGCCCGTTATACAGCACGCGCAACTTGGATAACTGGCAACACACCACACCCAAAAACACACTCACAAAATACTGGGTAATTGTCAACATTCACATAACACAGTCAGCAATTGTCAACACTGGTATAATTTCAGGTAATTGTCAACATTCATTGCATTGCAGTGTCATCATTTTAACCCACTGGGCACCTGTCAACATTCGTTATATTGTGCATTGGGTGACTGTCAACAGTGGTTAGATGTCACGATTTTGACACGCTGGGCACCTCTGAACATTCATTGTATAGTGCACTGGGTATATGTCAACATTCATTGCACACTGGGTAACTGTCGACATTCGTAATGTTCACAGTGGATACAATGTAACAGACAACTTTATTAAAACAAGGTAAATGTCAACATTCAGTCTTATAAAACAGTGATGCGGAGCGTAAAGCCCTATATAACTACGTAACTAACTTATAAAACAGTGACTAACTATCAGAATTTCAATTGCACAATGGAGAACTAGAGTCCGCATTCACTGCACAATGACTGGGTTTTAACGTCCTCTTCCACCAGGTAAGGGTGATCTCCAACACGGGGCGACGAGAAAAAGGCCAGCACAAATATTTGGCCCCAGACTGAAATCGAACTCGCGACCCGAGCATTTAGAGTCCAACGCTCTACCATTCGGCTGTCCCGGCTTCCCCATTGCACACTGGATAACTATCAACACCGGAGGTTGGGTATGGTGTGCTGTGCCTAGTAAGTGAAATGAGGCCTCTTTTTCGAGAGATCTAGAAAGTCAGTCTAAACCGAGTCTCTATCATCCCCTCTGCCTACTTGACCACAGCTGCCGCAAGAACGGAACTTGAAGTTAGTCAGCTCAAACAGGCTAAATGTTTGTTTGGAAGATGTACGGCAACATTGTCAGACGACTTAGTGCTGATCCGCGGTGGCCACAACCCATTCCGTGACGTCTGTCTGTCTGTCCGTACTGTATACTGTATACATGGCCGTCAGCTGGGACGAGAAGTTGGGCCTGTAATTTCTGCTGCCCAATCGAAACGGCGCCGATTGCTGTGATAGAAAGTCGCGGTAGCTAATACAGGCCCAAGATATCGACCAGCAAGCCTGTTCGGATAAGGGTGAGGGGGTAGCGATGAGGGATGCATGGGGGTGGGTGTGGGGTGGGTGAGAGAGGTTGACAGATTTGTGTGTGTGTGTGTGTGTGCGCGCGTGCGCGTGCGTGCGTGCGTGCGTGTGTGTCAATGTGTGTGTGTGTGTGTGTGTGTGTGTGTGTGTGTGTGTGTGTGTGTGTGTGTGTAAAAATCCTGTCGGGTCTCTGAAAACAGCATATTTTGTGCTTAAAGACCTTTCATAAAGTGAATAGTTTCAGAGATATCTTTAAAAACAACAACAACAACAACAAAAACACCTACTTTTCCCGGCAAACGAACTACAGCATCGTCCGTCTGCTGTCATGATTTGATTCTACTGTGTGTTGATGACTCGTTGGCAGACGCGTGATCTGATCATCAGTTTGAGCGAGCAGAGAGTTTGGCCAGCATTGAAGATACGCAAATTCACAAATAACGACCGGCCAGGAACCGCACCGATTCTGATTACTTTTCCGAAAAGTGCAGACTCATTTACTCCCCCTTTATCCTCGTGCACCACTCGGATGATCTCAGTGGAGGTGACCGCAGAAGAGGAAGGCGTTATCGGGAACGCTAATTGCTTTTTATTTATTTATCTATTTATTGTTTATCTTTCTTCTTCTTCTTTTTTTTTTTGTTCTACGTGTGGACGGCTACCAAAAAAAAAAAAAAAAAAACCGCTTTCCAAAACAATCCGATCAACTTTGTATCTTTGAGGTCAAGGTCACCCAAAAATGTATGCACGAAAGTCTTTATTCAAACTACAAGTTTAGGTCGCGTGGTGCTTATAGTTGCTGAGTTACATTTAATGAGAAAACATGAATTTCTGGAACTTTCAACCTTTCAACCTTGACCTTGACATTTAGGACAGGTCAATACACATGATAATGCTCGGAAGGGTCTTGTCACCAACCACCATTCTGTCGAGTTTGTTGTCTCTACTGCTTTTAGTTCCTGAGAAAAAGCTAATGTGAACGTTTCCCCGTCACATACACACACAAACAAAGGGTCATCGAACCTTACACTCACTTTGTTACACGGGTGAGTGAAAAATCCTTGTCACACTTTTTTTTCTCACCATCTCTGAACAAGATCTCCTCAAGCAACAGATCGACTGCCACTGCAGCAAAGGGCATTGGAAAAAAAGAAGTAGAAAAAAAGAGAGAGAAAAAAAAGCTGTGGATTTATCGCTGCTGGCAGCAGAGGCACAGCCAAACGTTTGTCATCTCTGACGCCGCTTGCGAAAGAAGGGGGAGAGCAGTAGCCGGCTGAGTCAGCGAGTGTGGATCCTGGGGATTTGATTTATGTCCCCTTCCGCCAATTTCGTCCCTTTAACAGGGCGATGCGGCCGTGTTTGATTCCTTTACTTAATCAACTCTTTGCCCACATTGGCGTATTTGCTGTCGTCGTCTGGTGGGTCTCTCTTCCCTCTCTCTCTCTCTCGCGGTGTGTGTGTGTGTGTATGTGTGTGTGTGTGTGTGTGTGTGTGTGTGTGTGTGTGTGTGTGTGTGTGTATGTGTGTGTGTGTGTGTGTGTGTGTGACCTGTTTAAGCTTTTGTGTGCATACTTGGCAGAATCACTGTTCTCATCTTTCACGGCGACACATCGAGTGTTTTGCACGGACTGAGACGACGTGCGGGTGCGGGTGCACGCGTGCGGATATATTGTGAAACATCTGCGATATAGCAAGGACAAGACTGAAGAAAAGTAATCATGTCTGTCCCTTGCCTGTTTTTTATCCTCGGATATTTAAAAATTGTCGTTTAATTCAATCTATTTCATCAATCTCTACACTTCTTACACACAGTCTCCTGTTACGAAGGGCAGATTGTAAAATAGGATGTGTAATATAAACCTCATTAAATTCGCGTTAATTATCTCTTTCTCGTTAATTTGCCATCGGTCAAAATTTTTGACAGCTGAGATAATATGACAGGACTGAGGAACGAGTGCTAGAGCGAAGCAAAATGAACGAGGTATCTGTTTGCTTTCTGACCTTTTCTCTCAAGAAGTGCAGAATCAACACCGCTGTGCGAACCAATCAACGAATCGGACTGTCACAAGCGTAATGTTTCACATCAATTTGATGTTCCAGTTCGAATTGATTTCTCAGCAACGCATAACGCTCATACTGAGTTTCCTATTTTTTTTTTTATTTCCTAGAGAAAAAAATTAACGTTCCATTTTTTAGGCCTGGTAGGGCTAAAGGGGTAGTAGGGTAGGGTAGGGTAGGGTTAACTTTTGCAAACGCCCCACATCGATCTAAGCTGCTTACAATGACGAAAGCATATGACGACTGCAAGACATGTGCGAAATTGAAGTCTTCTGTCAGTCGACGTTGCTGACATGCGTATGTACTGGTCGGCCATAATAGGGAGGCACACAGCGGTCTGAGACAACACGTTCCTGTCATGTGTGGCATCAAACTTTGCTACAAAATTCTAAGATAATCGTCTGTGGAAAGCTCACCGACAGATTTTTTTTTTTTTTTTTTTACCGGATCACTGGTTTGTGTAGAACCTGCCCTGCCATGTTCGTAAACCAACCAATCAAAGAACGAACGAACGAACAAACAAACAAACAAACAAACAAACAAACAAACAAACAAACAAACAAACAAACAAACAAACAAACAAACACGCGATTCTGCTGGTGGTGCTCTTACTTGGTCTTTAGAGATGAGAGCGGGTTTGTTGTAGACAATCCACGTGACCGTCTCGTGACATCCGGGCTGGGTCAGTGACCCGTCGTACGTGATGTAGTGCTCCGTTTTGGGGAGCAGCTGCTTCAAGTCTATATGGTGCACCATAGTCATGTCACCTGCCGACAAAGCAAGAAAGAAAGAAAGAAAAAACCCAACTAAATTTAGTAAACTCAAACGCAATTCTAAAATTTCGAAACTTGAATAGCTACGCTGACACTTCGCACCACGTGATCGTGATTGTCGTCGTCACTGAGTGCTCACCAAACATACCTCCAACATCATCACCACCAACACCACAATCATTTTCATCATCGTCGTCGTCATTCTCACCATCGTCGTCGTCATTCTCACCATCGTTGTCGTCATTCTCATTATCGTCTTCGTCGTCATCGAGTGCTGACCAAACACACTACCATTACCGCTACGATCACCATCATCTTTATCATTATTATCTTCATTGTCGTCATCATTCTCATCGTCGTCGTGGTCATTTTCATCGTTCTCTTCGTCGTCATCGAGTGCTGACCCAACACATCACCACTACTGCCATGATCACTATCAATCTTTATCATTATTGTCATCGTTGTCATCGAATAATGATTTAGCAAACAAGTTTCACTATATCAGGACTTAGCCATTCATATGATGCATGAACAGAGTGGATAGTTTAAGGCTCAGTGCCGTCCAGACCATGTTTCGTGTTTGTGCGGCGTTGAGCCGTATACACTCACTCACTCCATGTCCCGTGTGTCTAAACTTGAGTCAGAATCACTCACCTCTTTTTTGTAGCCGCTTGAGTTCCTTTGAAATTGCATAGAAGGGTTTGTTGGTCTCTTTTCCTACCTGCAATAGTAATGATTGCATTTAAACAGTACGTTCTCTTTCTTCCATGCCAGTTATACAAGTATGTTTCAGAAAATCATTCTGACGGCCAGCACACACACACACACACACACACACACACACACACACACACACACACACACACACACACACACACACACACACACACGACCGGGCTTACCTCCATGAATACTGCTACTATGGCAATGCCCTTGACCCCTTTTGTTGCCTGGGTGACGTTCTTGTAGAGGTCAGTGTTGTAAGCAATCACGTGCATCTGACAAATAAAGCAGTAAAACATTCGGTGAGAGACATTTTCTTTACGTGTACAAGATGCGTTACATTACACTTGCGCCAAAAGTATTACATAATTCATTTTGGCAGTCAGTCATTCTCCTGATAATGTAAAACTGCAGTGAAGTAGCTGTTTGGAAGACAACTTTGCTGAGGATACAAATGTAACCGCAATTCAGAAGGCATAGACAGAATGTCTGCAGACGCTTTCTGTTTTTCTTTTTAAAGGTTTTTTTTTTTTTGTTGTTGTTTATTTCTGTTTCAGGTATACAAGTTTTGTCAGTGTGTGTATAAAGTTTCATGGACGGACATTAGAGAAAAATGGACATGTTTTGCTGTGATTAAAGTTACCTAGTGTTTGTAAGCGCGTGTGCTTTATCTTTGAGTATATTTGTACAAGAGTGCGAGTGTATGCGTGCTTGTGTATACGTGCGTTTGTGCATACTGCGATCATGAATGGCAGATTTGCAGAATGAAATAAACATCATTTTGAATCACAGTTTTCTTACGATGACTTTAAGGTCCATTCTATTTCCATATCTATATTTACTGACACACATTTTTGCGATCAGAATCAAAATTAATGGTTGACTACTTTTACCCAATGCACATTTACCCTGTACGGTGTACAACCAAAAATAAAACATCGGTACATAAAAACTTCAGCTTCATTCCTATTTTCACTTCAATATAGTCAGCAACACACTGCCTAATTACCGCAACCTTCATACACCCAAAGAAAAAAATGTCCTGTATAATCTGTATGGCCATGTCTGCAGACGCTTTCATCTTTTTCCAACACGTGAGTTAAATTTGCTTTTGCTGCGTTACTAGTAGTGCAGGCTATCCATCTAGACTGAAGAGACAAAATTGATATTTCAGCTGCAGTTCAGAAGGAAACGCTTTCATCTTTTTTTCTAACACGTGACTTGTGTAGGCTGTTCTCGTCGCTGCATTAGGCCATCCATCTGTCAAATATCACGGAACTCCACAAAGCATGGGTAATGACCACGACCGCTTTCATCTTTGTCTAACATGCGCGTTGTTTTTGCTATTGATGCATCCATCTAGAGGAGACGTAGGTACTACTTTGCAGGCACTTTCATCTTTTTTTCTGAGACATGTGAGCACTGTCTGTGGTTGCTTCATACGGCTGTCCATCTAGAACAGACAAATATCACTGCAATGCACAAGGCACGCGTAATTCTCTTTGGGCACTGTTATCTTTTCCTAACACGTGAGCACAACGTTTTTGTTGTTGTTGCCATAGCGGAGGCTATCCATCTCGAGAGACAAACATCACAGCAGTTCAGACGACATGGTAATGCTCCACGGGAACTTTTATCTTTTTTTTTATATGTGACTTTTTTGTTTGTTTGTTTGTTTGTTTGTGTGTGTGTGTGTGTGTGTGTGTGTGTGTGTGTGTGTGTGTGTGTGTGTGTGTGTGTGTGTGTGTGTGTGTGTGTGTGTGTGTGTGTGTGTGTGTGTGTGTGTGTGTGTGTGTGTGTGCGCGCGCGCGTGTGTTCTTATCAATTTTTCTCTTTCCTTTTTTTGTTGTGTATACGTGTCCCACACGCGCGCACGAAGGCTGCTAGCTGCACGGCCGCTGGGCGGAACATGTTTAATCTACAAATTGTGTTGACTCGGGCCCTTGTCTGACTTCTGCAGCCCCCACTGTCAGCTCAGATAAATGGCTGATGGCTATTGACCCAGGCTTGGGTACAGCTCTCAGCACCGTGGAAAGTTCCAACACCCCCCTTGAAAGCTGAGGAATCAGTTGAAAAGACAGTGGGATATTTTATGCCACAGCAAGCGATTGAGTCTCCTCATACACGAGCAGGAGTAGTGTTATGTCTGTGGCAGTCAGGGTAAGCAGGCGTAAAGCCGGTTCGTGTGGGAAGGAGTTATTGGTGGGAGTTAATCAATATGGCGGTGCTTTTTCTGGTGCTACTTAGGTTGAAAGTTAAAACAGTGATTTGTTGCAGTAAAAGCCATTTCAGTGTTTGAAACGTTAGTTGACATGCGTCTTTACAAACTTTTAGTTAACATTATAGTAAGCTGACATGCGTCTTAACATTATAGTCACGTGTTATATTAGAGTAATGTGTTACATTATAGTGAGTTGACGTGCGTCTTTACATTAAAAGACTGTGTCACACTGAAGTACCGTGTTACACTGCTGTGAACCGACATGCATCTTTACATTAGACACGTGTTACAGTATAGTACTGTGTTACATTACAGTACCGAGTTACTTTATAGTGAAGTCACGTGCGTCTTTACATTATACAATAACGTGTTACAATACCGCAGTACCGTGTTACATTACAGTACCATGTTACATCAAGTTATAGTGAGCTGACATGCGTCTTCACATTAGAGTCACGTGTTACATTACAGAAATGTGTTACATTACAGTACCGTCTTACACTGTAGTACCGTGATACATTATAGTATGTTTGCATGCGTCTGTACATTAGTGTTACGTTGTACTGTAACATTATAGGACCGTGTTAGATATTGTGATAACATGCTACATAATGGCGACTTTACATGCGTCTGTACATTACAGTCAGGTGTTACATTACCGTAACGCGTCACATTATAGTGAGCTGATAGTCACGAGTTGCATCACAGTCACGGGTTACATTACAGTAACGTGTCACAGTATGGTAACGTGTCAAAGTATGGTAACGTATTGGTTTTTCTTTCACACCGACATATCGAAATCGATGGGGTTTTTTTTTCGGTGCTATGCACATTCAAAAACAACAACAACAACAACAACAACAAACTCGGTTCTAGGCTATTGGATTTCGGTTTGTCTATGTCAGTGAAAGGAAGCCAGAAAAAGAACTTGTGCGTGCTCATACATATTTCAAACATTTGGCTTTACCTGTAAGCAATCGTCATAATAAGATAAGATAAATTTATTCTCTTCTTAATTACAAAGAAGAATTTGGCTTGCTCCTCTTAATAAATACACATGTATCCACAAACATACCATGGAAATACAAAACCAACATACATGTATACATCATTACACACTCACACACTCAGTCACTGGCTAAAACACAATTTAAGAAATAGACATTGCCTCACATTAACTATGTTGAACAGCACTAAGAGTACCAATAAAGATGGAGGGGCAGACCTAACACAGGATACAGATCACAGGTAATAGCTCTCTCTATGTATCAAGATTCCTTCCTCATACACACATCCACACACATCCTATCTTCCGAACCCGCACCCGCCCACCCACACCACGGGATAAGGTACTGAACAGTTGGGGATGCAACACCAAACGTTCTAGTGAATCGCAGTAACACTGACAAAAACCCCCGCCATCTTTACTACTGCCCGAGTTATTGACTTAGACGGAGGAGTGGTGGTTTACGTATGATGCATCTCTTGAAGAGCGAGTGATCAATGCATCTAATGAATTTCAACACTGACGCCGCGCACTTTGGGGGAATGGTGCTCTGGTCATTCTGCTAAGAAACACCGGATATATATGTTAGTAATGTGGATGATTCATGCATCTTTATGCATCTTACGCATTCCATTATAAACTTTGCAGCTCTGCCCATCCTTAGTTCTGTAAAGCCTCTATGAACTTGTCTGGCATACAACGTTGTGGAAAACTTGCTAACGAATGCACTCATCTTCTTGCTTCAAAACATCACTTATATCAAAATATTACACAACAGAAACCTCGCGTTGCGGTATTGCACCATGGCTAGCATAAAGCAAAGCGGCTGACAGGGCTGTTTCTAGACATTCGCAACGTGATAATCGTACAAAAAGCGTTAAAATTATAATCGCATTGATTGTAGAGCTTGGTTTCTAGGCATAGGCGCCCTGAAAGTGTTAATGTTATTACTATGATTATCATTTCGAACAAACACAAAGTTAACGTCGTTACCACCATTTTGCATAGCAAGGGACATATGATCTGTAAACTGGTGACCTACCGACAGCGTGTTAACACCACTGAGCCAGCAGCTTGCACTGCCTAGTAGCAAAATCTGGTGCGATCACGAATAATCGCTCACACAAACGGTTATGGTAAGACCTCAACTGTTTGCCTGCTACCAACAGTCTGGGCGAACGGCGCCCTGAGGTCCGCGATAAATGGACATACTTGCTCTGGACAGGCAGACAGAGAGCAAGCAATCAACAGGTTTTATTCAGACCTGTTGGGGCCGTCTGTTCCACCACCAGGGTTTCAGTGTTATTAGTGTCTACACCAGTGTGTCGGGTATCATGCATTGTTCTCGAGACTCCAGCACACTAACCAGACCAGTCTGAAAGGTCTTGCTCCTTCATCGCATTTTCTGTTGGTCGCTGTTTATGTCCTTTATATATCTTTGTCTATACGTTTGACAAAGCAGACCTTAAAAAGGAAATGGTTTCATGAGATAGAAATTGCGTCACCTTTTTTGGATGCGCTAGATTTCTTTTCTTTCCTTTCCCCTGACAAAACGACCATTGGTAAGACTAGCGTTTTCTTCCTCTCTCTCTCTCTTGAGATAGTCCCCGCCAGTGTGGCTGAAAGGAACAACCAACCTACAAACCAGTCAACCAACCAAAAGAGACGTGGACGCGGGAAAGGGTACCCCCGAAGGAGCCAATACGGCAGCATGCGCTACACAAGTTTTTCCTTTCTCGTGACAAAACGAACATAGGCGAGTGATCTGTTTTTCCATGTTTCTTCTCTCTCTCTCTCACACACACACACACACACACACACACACACACACACACACACACACACACACACACACTCTCTCTCTCTCTCGCTTGAGATAGTCCCCGCCAGTGTAGCCGAAAGGAACAACCAACCAACCAATCAACCAACCAAAAGAGACGTGGACACGGGGAAGGGCCCCCCAAAGGAGCCATCAATACAGCAAATTAGGCAACTAATCATCCAAAAACAAAAATTCGATTCCCGCGGACTAGGGTGTCGTGCGACTCGGCGGCGATCAAGATCAATGCCAAAGCAAGCGCCCCATCTTTTCATTGCTTTCTTTCGCCCCCTGACGCTGCTAGCGCGCGCCATGTGGACGGTGATTGGATGAATGCGCCATGCAAATTCGTGTCACGTGCCATTTTGTGTCCCCGCGCGCGCAATTTCTGCAGTGATTGTCAACCTGTTTTTGCTAAGGGACAGGCCGAGTTAAAAGAGTCAATCTCTGGTTTTTGCTATTTCACCAGTGTGTGTGTGTGTGTGTGTGTGTGTGTGTGATTAGTTTGGTTTCTTCACATCTCTCTCTCTCTCTCTCCCCTCTCTCACTCTCTCTGTGAGTGCGTGCGTTTTCATTAGTTTGTTTTGTTTATTCACATCTCTCTCTTTCCCTCTCTCTCTCTGTGAGTGCATGCGTTTTGATTAGTTTGTTTTGTTTCTTCAGCTTCCAGTTTCTTCTTTTACTTTTTTAAATGCCGTAGAAAAGGGATGCTTAGGCACTTGTGACACATGGCTTTGACGAGATCTAATTCGCCAAGTTAGGCCGACTGATTAGATTTTTTCCCCTCAGTTTTTTTTTCTTAATGCGCTTGCCCATCGGATCAATTACCTCCAGCTTCCGAATGCAGATGTAATCCCTCCAACGTCCACACAAAACCCACCTGCAATTTCGAACGGAGGACCGAGCATGCTAGGCATCGAAACGGCCTCTTTTTCTCTTTCCCGAGCAATAGGACACCTCGTATATTTCCTTCAGTTTGACAGCTTATTCGTTGAGCCTGAACCTGTTTGGAATTCAGTGCCGAGAGCTGAGGCATAAAAGTGATTTAGCTGCGAAATTTCATGACGTACATATCTTCCGTCATCTGGAGAAAAGGCTTAAGCCCCTGGCAGCCCCTTGGCGCTCTATGTCCTATTTCCAGGCAACGGCAGATCTTCATCGTCTTGGACAACTCTCGGAGTGCGGCGATGATCATGTCGGTTGGTTGGGTGTTTGAGAGTTTAACGTCCTTTTCCACCATAAAAGGGTGATATGAAACACGTCGCAACGAGTAAAACGCCTCAATATATTGTTATCACCCAGTCGGGATACGAACTCATGACAAAAGCATAGAAAGTTCATGTCATCATCGTTGGATATGCTAGTAGTAGGAAATCTGGCATGAGGACCAACCCCATACCGCGGAGCGCAAGTTTTCAAGGTACTTATAAAAAACAAAATGAAATGGTTTGCCGCACGAGACGGCCTCAAGCTTGACAAACACTATGGCCAGATTATTTAACTTTTTAAAAGTATTCACAATTGTTTTAGAATTTAAAAAAAACCCGAAGGGTGCCAGATCACTCGGGAGAGAGTAGCACTGCACCATCTTGAAAGAAATGGAACAAAGACAGTCCGGCGTATTTTATGTTAGAGATCTAACACGCCCGGTTAAACAAAACTACTCGTCAAATCTAACCTGTTCTTTGGAAAAAGCCTTTTACATGGTACTGAACCAGCCCTTTCACGATGTAAAAACACAGACGAAAACCCATCAAAGAACCTTCGCCCCTCCTCTACCCCCAGCGTGAGCATTACATTTCTCGCTCTCTCCCATTTCCTACCTCCCAGGCTGGGTCCCGGCTGGGGCAGTAACTCTCAACCGCTCCAGGCAGGGGCAGTAAACTGGCAGACACAGTGAGAGAGGCGGGGCTGATTGCTCCGTCCCGGGGCGTCCCCAGGGGCAGGGGAACCAGGGAGCGTAGGGGCCATCACAGATTTGTTGTGATTGAGTCCACGTCCCCAAAACAAATCGCCCCTGCCACAGGAGCCATGGCCTTCCCAGCTCGCTGGCCGCACGAGGTCACAACTGGACCCTGGGGAGGGGACGTCGTCTTTGAGACAGGGCCGATAGGCAGGAGGTGGTGCCAAGTAAAACAAACTGAGCGGTCTGTCGAAATTATATGGTAACATCTCTTGTTGTGACAAACTCAGATCAGCGAGGTTTCTGCGTTCGTACTGTTACTAGCTTTGATCACTGAATCTCTGCCTGGGTATTACTTAACCCTGGTAGTGCTGAACCCAAAATATTCCACGCCACCTCTATGACTTTTTCAGCAGAAGATAAATTAATTTGGCAAGATCGGGGTTAACACGCCTGCGAATTCAGTCTTGAGTTTAGCCCGAAGAATCAAATGCTCTATGGTGCACGCCGCGGGTTACGGACAGGACGCTCAGGTTTGAGGAGATTGTTCGGGCTGAGATATGAGCTGAACTGGCTGACTCGTTTGTTGCACAGAGGTGGCAGAGTATGTTGACGTATGCTCAATACTTCAAGTTACGCCCAGCCTCCACGTTCAAATTTGAGGCTTGATCAATCCGTATCTCTGTTTTAGCCGACTGCCGTACACAGTGGCAGCAGAGTGTGTACGATGACGCAGGCTCAGCTTCAGTAAAGACGGACATGGTTGTACTCCAAGTTATACCCATCCTCCAGACAAAAGAGCTGTAATACAGTCTTCGGGTAGCTGACTAACTCAGTACTTACAGCACCTGGTCGGAACACTTTTTGGACACTTTGAGGGTAGCTCGTCCCAAGTAATGCCATTTGAAGGGTCGGCAGAAGGTTACTGGTCGCTCGAACATGCGATGACTGCTTCCATATAGTTACTTTATTTGAAAGTCAGCCAGACTTGATCGAAAAATCTCAATTTCCTTGACAACTTGCGAGAACGCACGCGCATACTGGACACCCATTGTTGTTCATTTACGAGCATGACTCAGAAAAAAGAAGTATCAACTGATCTTCACATTTTTCGAAAATGCAATTCTATCTCAGATCGAGTACTTTGTACGCCGGCAAAACCATTTGTTCTACCTACATATCTGATGCCGTGAACTACAGCTCCAGTCACAGTGAAAAATGCCAAATGACACACCACCACTCCAGCTAAGGCCGAAAACCGCAAAACCAACATTTGTTAGCAGAAAACACTTGGAAACCGCAACCTGCATGACATTAGGAACTCTCGACCCCCTCCTCCCGACTACAGCACTGGCCGGGACCGAGTGGTGATTTGTCTTGTTCAAGGCGTCATGGGGACCAAGCGGGCTCGACAGTGGGTAATGAAACTTGCCCCTCTCCGGCCCTGCCTGGGTTTTCCTCCAAGGCGCGAAGGTTCTTTGTGGATGGGAGTTTTGCCAGGCCCAGCCCGCGCTTTGGTGGTGGGGTTAGTTAGATGGCAGGCAGGTTGTGTTAGTTGTTTGCGGGTTTAACGCCGATGCAAAAATCGCAATTTTACTTGAAATCTTCAAATCACTAGAAACAACTGCAAGTCACTTTTTTTTTTTTTCGTTGTTGTGAGTGCACATAGACTCTCCACCCCCTCTCTCTCCTGTAGTTTTAATCTATCATAATTACTTACCAGTCCAGACTGCCATTTCAATGCTGTCAATATGTACTTTTTCCCACTGAGCATTATGTATGACAAGCTGTGTCATGTCCGCTATGCCCTTGCCATCTTTTAGTTTAGATTTCTTAGTTTAGTAGCATAGTATTAGACTTGGACATCACACATTACTTTAGGATCTGTGTTTAATATGTATGGATTTATATGTCTAGATAAATTAATGTAGGGGTGTGTGTGTGTGTGTGTGTGTGTGTGTGTGTGTGTGTGTGTGTGTGTGTGTGTGTGTGTGTGTGTGTGTGTGTGTGTGTGTGTGTGTGCGTGCGCGCGCGCGAGCCAGAAGAAAATTTTCTGCCATCGACAGACAATAAAGTTATATTGAATTGAATTGAATTGAATTGAATTAACATAAGCGGTGCCGCTTATTTATGCTCACTATCAGTTTACTTGAACGACTTGTCAGTATTGCAATAAACCTGTTTAAACCAACTGCAAGTCACTATTATGCAATCTCCAGCGGGCTCGGGCGTAGCATGGAAGGAATAGTGACTTGAAGTGGCTCCTACTGGTGTGACGTGGTTTGTTCTTTTTGACCAGTCTGATCATATCATGGGCACAGGGTGGTCGGGGTCGGGCTCACGAGTTCTCCGCCACGTAAGGCTGATACCACAATCAGAGCAACGAAGTAAAGCCCCGAACATCTTTGGTTCCCACCCGGGTCTCCCCGTATGTTGAATTTAAAAAAAAGTGTCTGTATCCCCTTATGAGCGACCAGTTTCTTGTCGATACAATTACAAGGGGAGACGGGACAATCGAGCGGTAGTGCATTCAATGCTCGGGTCGTGGGTTCGATTCTCGGCTGGGGCCTATATTAATGCTGGCATTTTCCTCGTTGCCTGGTCTTTGATATCGCCCATATGTGGTGGAAAATGACACTAAACCCTCAAACAACCCACCCTACAATGGACGACTCCACTCCTGTCAATCAAGAGGGTAGAGCCCCCAGAATTCAGCCAATCGCGTCCCGCGGCATAATGAACACAACACTGACGTGGCATAGTCTGGCAAATTTTTTGCCAGACACTACAACGAGGCAAGCGCGTGTAGTTAGATATGACTGAAACATGGCATGAAAGCAGTAAGTCCATTGACGTCATTTGAGGAAAAAGATCATTACGTGAATCTCTTTCATCTTGAAATCACTCGTTTTCCCATCCAGTGGACGTACTGTGTTTTGCCAATTCACGGCAGGGTAAAGGGGCGGGGCTTTAGCCTCGGACCTTGCCGAGTGGAGTCGTCCATTCCGATGTGATAGCTTTTGAGAACTTTGAATCGCTGTCAGACTTGACGTGTTTTCTGACTAGCTACAGATGCTCGCTCTCTAGAGGTCTCCGACCAGAACTCCCGTGCGTCTGTAAACTTCGCTGCCCGGCTCCTATCTGATGGCTCTCACGCTCTCTCGGGCCGATTGCCTCGCATCGACCAGCACATAAACTCCCCGCCATCTTATGTGTAATTGGTACGGCTCTCCGGATTAAACATATAGAGACCGCGCTTCCTTTTGTTTGCGCAATGAAAGGGAAAAGTTTTGGAGCCGGGCAAGTTATCTTGTGTGCATCCCTTCAGCGGGGACCAGCCTCCAGGGGGCAGTGTGGGTGCAGGCCGTTCTCTGATCGACCCTATGGATGGGTGTGGGTCTGCGAGAGAGGGAGAGTCCCAGTGCGTATCGTTCGGTTTCTACGCCGGTTTTTGAGGGGGAAAAAAACGTTGGAAGGTTTTTTCAAGGCGAAAGAAAAACAGATTCAAAAGTTGAGAAAGTTAGGAGTTTGTGGGACAAAAATCATACTCTCTCTCTCTCTCTCTCTCACACACACACACACACACACACACACACACACACACACACACACACACACACACACACACACACACACACACACACACACACACACACACACAATTGTTCCTTGCTTGACTGACTGTTTTTTCATTGGAAACCATCTGACGTCAAATCATGAAAGAGAGAGAGAAAAAAATCGTTGACTATCAACAGACCTGGAAGAACGGACACAACTTCAAAGAAGATAACTCTCGCCTACGTTTGACTGAACTTCTGAGTGCAGCCCCTTTTCTGCGGTAAAACCAAGATTACATTCAATAACCGAGTAGGCGAGCACACAAATTGTACTTCCTCTACAAATGAAAATAGAAACACACTCAGTAGTACGGGCTAATTCTGGACTTCTGGTACCAAATGATGATCAGACTTGCGTGCAACCAGGGTTAGTTTGTCCGGTAAATCCGTGCATGCAAACTGACCAAAAGAAGTCATTGTAGCTATTCTTAGAACCAAAGACACCAGGCACCAGAGTGCAGTCCCTTTTTCTGCGGTAAAACCAAGATTGCATTCAATAACTGAGCAGAGACAAAGTAATCTGTTCTGAACCTTCCACGCCAACCGGCGTCATAAAATGAGCGCGAAGGATTTGAAATTTCCAAAGAAATAATAATAATAAAAAATCTTGTTCCGCTAAAGCTCCCCGGAAATTTATACAAATCAAAAATTTTGTCACCAATGTTACCTTTTCCTGAACACTGACATAGAGAAATGGGGAAAGCACTCTATCTTTCACGGGAAACCACTCTCTTGTGCAGAATGTACAGGCAAGTCACAAACATTACCGGTCTGATGCTGCTGCCTATAGCCCCAGTATAGCAATCGAACGACAGCGCCTCAGACTAATAACAATTACCGGAAATCAAATGTCGCTACACTTGTCGTGTGCAGCAGACGAGAGAGCAAAGTGTTCCATCAGGAGAGGACGCTCGGTCTTAAGGTTACATTTTGTGTAGAAAGACGAAAGATTTGCAGGATCCACCCACACCATCTCCCGTCCCATCCCAACCCCATAACCTTCAATCCATGTGCTGCTGAACGGCTTGGTTAGCGCCAGTTCCCACTAGGAGACAGGCCTGTGACAGGGAGGTTAGTACAGTTCAACTGTTTCTGCTGATGAGAATTTGAAAGTCTGTTCGCGAGTCGTAAGCAAGCGGCTACATATGAAATTTTGATATGGAACTTTGCAGAGCCGAGCCACCTTGCATTTCAGGGTGGTGTTGTAAAATAATAATAATAATAATAAATTTCATTTACATAGCGCACTTCTCAGACACGGTGACTCATTGCGCTAACACACGTCACTCATACACATTCACACTATACAGACCAACACGTCAATCAATACATATTACACATCACACAATACAAAGACACATCAGTTGAAAGCCTGTTGAAATAAGTGGGATTTCAGTGCAGATCTAAAAGCTGATAGAGATGGTTGTTGTCTCAGCCCCATAGGCAGAGAGTTCCAGACTGTAGGGGTGGCAAAACGGAAACATCGTCGTTGGGGATGGAAAAATGGTCGTTGAGGTCAACTGACGGAACTTCACAGTCGTGCTGACAGGAAGGCAGACTACGCAGCGATATCCGATAGGGTTGCTCGTGTACTTCCGGGGTACCTAGGTACAGTTCGAATGACTCCCCAAAATTCGATCAAAATGAATGCCTGAGAACGCGCCCCACATCAAGTTTTTGCGACAGCCAGCGGAAACGTTGGTTTTGGATTCCGTTCACTTGTCTGCCTTCAAACGTTTACATGGAGGCACAATAAGCGTGTTTGCAATGTGCAATGTGTTGTAGTCTTTATCAGCGTTTTTGCAATTGTTGTGAGGAAATTTTTTTTTTAAATATCTAAACGGCACACACAACAAACTGAAATCGTCCTCCAAAACGCTTGGGCATTGTGGTCGATTCACATACCGAGCAAGCTTGATTCAATATCCGAGAGAACCCTAACACATCATTGTCTTTCTTGACCTCTTAAGACGTGTATCATGTTTGCCCTCCGCTACAAAACTGATCCAAGCAGAACACACAACCGATGCCCAGTGGAGTAGATGTTTGGTTGTCAACGAACGTCTCCCCCATTACCCTGACACTGCCCAGCCTATTCTCCGGTAACTAATCTGTCCCATTGAGAGCACAGAGGTATCCATCATCAGACTCTTTACTCGTTTTTTATGATCAGTTTTCCGATCGCAGCATCCCTTGGATTTGTAAACGATTGTTCATCTACAGAGATTTCGCATTGTAGGAGAAGTCAGCGCTCCATGTCGGCAGCATGGCGCAAACGTTCTTATAGGACGTTGATGTATGAGCGGTCACGATGCGTTAAGAGCTAAATGAATATGGGACAATCGCGGAAAAAGCTGGCGAAATCCGCTGGATCAGGTCTGTCTTCGTTTTGCATCCAAACCGGCAAAAAAGGAACAACACACGGTCACGTTGTCCCTTCATCCCCCCCCCCCACCCCCCACGGCCTCTTTCTTGTAAACGTGTCCCATGGAAGATAACGGTGAACATACCAACTGGGTTGTGCAGATATATACGTTGTCTGTTTTCTTTGTCAAATTAAAATGTAACGGGGGAAAAAATCGTGATATTTCGGTACTTGTTGGCGTCAAACCCCGAACAGTGTCAAGCGACTTTAGTACTGAACGATGCCCGAAAGTCGACTAGGCTGTCTTCAACTGGAATCGATAGAAGCGTCCTGATGAAATGTACAACTGTGTACCATACCACAATAATTTTGAGTCAGTCGTTCTTTATAATGATAATTATATTTTACCCAAAGCGCCGCGAACTGAACCCCACACGCACACTCACGTGAATCACACGCATTCTCACAAACACATTACAATCACGTGTTGCGAAGGGTCAGCTCAGCAACTTAAGTTTCTGAATTTAGAATTGCATTTGTTTCAAATTTCGTGGGCTCAAAATTTTCAGGGCAGAAAGGGGGGCGGGGGGTGGGGGGCGAAGTCAAGACAAACACCAGCAGCGGAAACGCCAACCGTCCACAAGTGAACAAAAAGACACAAGCAAAAAACACTGAAACTATACGGAATCATGACAGCTTTAGCTACAGTGCCAACCAGCCTGGCATCCAAAGTCGGCAAAGTAATCCAGCGAGGATACACGCCTTTTACCCTCCTCAACCGGGACAATCCTGTACGCACATACACGGATCAATCCAAGCCAAGAGCTTTGGGCGAGTGGCGGGAGGTGGAGGGGGGTGGGGCGAGGAGGATCGTCTCGGGGTGGGGGTTGGATCGTCTCCTCATCACCCAGAGTTCTGTAACCGACACTTGCCCTGTGTATGACGTGCACGAGTGTGGCGCCTCAAAGCAAATACGCTTGTCCGCTCAGCGCCATCTCGCCTTCGTATCCAGACATGCTTCTAGTGTATAGGCGAGGAAAGCCGCTCTCGATCGAGCGTCACGTGCGAGGTCATTTGAAGGTGTGTCTATGAGTCACGTGGTAGATTAGATTGTTTTCTCGTTCAGCATTCTTCTGAGAAACTGAGCATAATGGCATATGCCGTCCATGCAGTTTTATCTCTTGTACACAAACGCCAGGCTTAAAGTTCACTCCCTTAAAAAACTAAAAAACAAAATGTACGGAAGCCAAACAACAACAACAACAACAACAACAACAACACTACCATAGTTCATAGAACTCGCCGAATATTCCGACTCAATACTGAGGTGACCTACGTGCTGCGCACTAGACAGCACGCGATTTTTTCACCGGGCTGAGTTCTGAATTGGCCCATCAAAATGCGAAAACAAAACAAACAACAACCCCCCCCCCAAAAAAAAAAAAAAAAAAAACCCAAACAAAACAAAAAACAACAGAAACAAACAAACAAACAAACAAACAAACAAAAAGCACCAAAAAACCAACAAACAATCAAAACCCCCCAAAACTCAACAACTACAAAACCAAAACAAAACACCGAAAAAACAACAACAACGAACAAACAAAAACATAAAAAATAAAAAAAACTATAGCGTGTGGCATGCCAAGCTAGGCAATGTGAGACAGCAATCTACGAGGGTTTTTTCCCTACAATTTCAAGAACGAAACTGTTCGTCCGAAACTCATATGCACAGCACTACTAAAGGGGGGAAAAAAATCTCCGCCTACGGAAAACCCATAAACAGAAGAATCATGTGCAGACGCACGGAAATGAGCCCCAAGAGTACAGAGGTTTTTACACAGGAACGGAAATACTTGAAGTCAAGCGGTTACGATGCATGCAAAACAACACACGACTTGACAATACTGATCCCAGGAACACTCCCACATGGAGTACAAATTTACGAAAAAGTGACAGAAAATTACAGCAGGAAAATACGAACTCGCACGCAAACTTTAAAAAAACGCAAAGCTGGTAACAGTTACAAACAGATAAATCTGCGAGCCAACAGAGAATTCGTGAAGACGATTTCGAAGAGTCCAGATGAGCGACAGATATCATGCGAATACTGCTGGTATGCAGGCAACATTTTGTGGTTAAGGTTAACCCAGAGGTTACACCGCAGTACCCAACGTTAGGCCTTACCTCAACTGGGAAGGACTTGCCGGCAATGAGATGTTCCGAGCCCCTCGTGTCTGTGTTGGCAAAGTGGAACTTGAGCTGGGCTGCCCTGTAGCGGTAGGAGAGAGGTCCCAGGCTGATGTTGACGCAGTTGTAGCCCTCCCCCTGAAGCTCCACAGTGATGTCATTACCTGTGTTCATCACCAGACCCTTCATCTGCAAACACGGCGCACACAGCAAAGTCTAGTAGGTGTAGTAGGGGGGGGGGGGGGGGGGGTGTTTGGGGGTTTAACGTCCTTTTCCACCACATAGGGTGATATCAAAGACGGGGCAACGATGAAAAAGCCAGCACAAATATTTGGCCCCAGCCGGGATCGAACTCACGACCCGAGCATTAGAAGTCCAACGCTCTACCATTCGACCACCCCGGCTCCCCAGTAGTAGTAGTAGTAATAGATTACTGCTTGATTGTGGGAAAATTTCCTTGCCTTCCATTCCTGGCTAAGATATGCTATGAACAGCAATCGTCATTTAAGTAAATCACATTTTCTGTTTGAATTGTTCTATCCCACAGTCAATGAACTTCAGCCTTAATCGTAGAGATCCGTTTACACAAATGTTACAAATAAAAGCTTGGGCTATGTTTTTGATTGTATTGATAGCTTCGTTTGAATTCCTAATTCTTACGTATTGTGTTGGATGTGGCTGTGAAGAAGGAAACTGCACTTCATTTAGATGGTTTTAGCGTGTTTCAGTGTCGTAAAATTTTTCGTAATTCATATCTCCCCCCCCCCCTCCTTTTTTTTTTTGCTGCCCCAAATCTTTGCCAGCTCGAGTGGTGTTTCTCCCAGGTCATGGGTGGAACCCACGGAGGACTCGGAGGCTGACACAATTTTTATTATGCACGATGATGGAGATGAGGATGATAGTAAGATGATGCTATGGAGGTCCAGGTGATTTGGGACTGCGGGACAGGGCCGCATTCCACGCTTCCTGTCATAAATATCCCAGCATTAACCAGGCCCGGGAACCAAAGCACCTGCGGTGCCGGCCGTGTAATCATCCACATCACAAGACGTGTCATACTAAGGGAAGCACCCCCAAAGTCGCACCCGTGAAGTGGGTGAAACTCGGCTGTGTGGCAACAGCCTCCCCATTGGGCCCATAGCACACCCGCTCTGGGTAGGAGCCGACCTAGGTAGGAAAAATCCCGCTTGCCTCGGCTGAGATTCGAACCCGGGTCTCCCGGTCCATGATCCGAAGTGCTAACCACTACACTACGGGGGCCGGTATATCTCCCGCTTTCTGAGCAGCCACAGTTTTATTTGAATGTTTCAGAATTGTGTACAGAAGTTCAGTTCTAAGATGTATTTTGATTGGAAGGTAAGTTTTGTGGGGTAACGTGTCCAGCATTTCCTCGAAAGTTCTTGTATGGTGTGGTCTGAATAAAAGATGCCGCTGTATCTAAGATAGAGAGATTTAGAGGAGAAATGAGAGGTGGAACAATGATGAGCTGATGTGATGATGTGAGCCGGAGCTTGTAAATAAATTCTGTTCGTCGTTTCCAATCGAGAGCGTCGGTGTCTTTCTTCAGCCATTGCATCTTGACAATACCGCCCTACGTAGGATTCCAAAAGAACTAGTCACACTTTTACCTCTACCACCACCACCCAACACCAACAACTGTGTGACAACAACAATAATAATAATAATAATCGCTGTACCCAACTGCTGTACTCAAAGCGCCACGCACTGAAGCCAACGCGCACGCTCACGTGAATCACACGCAAGAGAGTTGCCCTTCATTGGTGCGCATGAAACGTTAGCAGGATAATAATGGGCAGAAACAAAACGGGTTGTCTTCCACTAAAAACACCACAGTCCATTTATGAAAGACAGCAATGTGTGTGTGTGCGTGTGTGTGTGTGTGTGTGTGTGTGTGTGTGTGTGTGTGTGTGTGTGTGTGTGTGTGTGTGTGTGTGCACTCCATCGGCGCTATGGACAGGGCTTGATAATGAGCCCTCACCACGGACTCTGGAGTCCCAACTGCTGCACGCATCGCTAAAATAACATTCCTTACCACTTTTTGCCCTCATCAAGCTCTGCTTACGGCAACTATCGTGTGTTTGTATCTTCTTGCACCCGTTCCCCGTCCAGCATTTGCCGTATCATTAAGGTAGGATCAGACACGACAAAAAAGAGATTAACTAATGAACGTGGAATTTGGGCAAAAAAAAGTTGTATGGATGAAATTTAGAGTGCAGATAGGGGGCGAGGGGGATTTAGATTGCCGATTGGGGAAAAGATGCACTAAAAACCGAGGGAACAAGAGAATAATGGAGAAAGCGATAAAGAAGACATGGGGAAATGTAAGAGTGACTTGAGCAATAGTGAGCCGAGAAAACGAAAGAAGAAATAGTCGTGTGCTCATTCTAAGGCTCCAGTGACTTGAGCAAAAGACAGGGAGGACAGAAGAATAAATAATAATAATCGCATTGATATAGAAGCCGTATCCCAAATATTTGGCTCAAAGCGCCTCGAGCTAAACCCAACACGCACGCTCACGTGAATCACACGCATTTTCTCAGACACTGGACATGAACAGATAACAATCACGTGGTGCAAAGGGCCAGGTCAGCAATTTAAGTTTCGGAAGTTTAGAAGTGCATTTATTTTCGATTTTTGTGGGCGGAACATTTCAAAAGCAGAGGAGGAGGAAACCGGAGTACCCAAAGAGAACCCCTGACTGTCAGCCCGAATGAACAGCGCCACATACGAGAAAGAAAATATTTTTGCCCCGAGTGGGACTCGAACCTGACCTCTCGCACTGGTGACAAAGTCTTAACCGCTAGACCACCGACCGCCCCAGGCGTGTGTTCATTCAAAGGCGGCGGACAGCCTGAAACAATTCCACGGCCCCTTTTTTTCTATTTAAACTGAGATACGACTCGTCCACTGAATGCCCTAACAAAGCCATATCAATGGTCCCCCGCCGACACAAGAGGTAGGAAAACCCTTCAACGGCCATTAGCAACTTCTTTTTTTTTTCTCTCTCTCTCTCTCTCCCGGGCCTCAGAAGCTGTCCTTCACCAGGGTTCGATCGTTCAACGTTGCCCTTTTTCCTTGTGGCCGAGGACAAAACAGTCCTTCCAACACTCACTGGGCCACCACAATAGATTCTCTGCACGCATCTCGCCTCAGGTTTAGGTTCTGTCTTCGTCAGCCGTTCACGAGGGGAGCCGGGGTGGTCGAATGGTAGAGCGTTGGACTTCTAATGCTCGGGTCGTGAGTTCGATCCCAGCTGGGGCCAAATATTTGTGCTGGCTTTTTCGTCGTTGCCCCGTCCTCTGATATCACCCTATGTGGTGGAAAAGGACGTTAAACCCCCAAACACCCCCCCCCCCCCCCCCAGCCGTTCATGAAAAGAGGAGTCGACCCGAATCGGCCCGTGAAACAGCACTTGGTGAAACCCTTTCTGCACTACTTTCTACTACACCCCCCCCTTCCCCCAACAACAACAACACAAAAAAAGCAAAACAATACAATGCTTCAAACACGTCCTTTGGTGTAAGGAAAGGGTGAATTTTTTTCGTTTTTCCTGAAAGTGGCTCGTCGTGTTGACACAAGGAGAGCAGTTTATCAACCAAAATAACCTTATTTACCGACACGTTAATTTCAACAGTAAACTAGCCTGTATAAGTCGACACGTTGGACAGAGGGTCACATGTAACTTGCTACAAGAATCGCCGACAAAGTTAAAACTATGTGAAACTAATTTTTATTTTCAATTTCGACGTCATTTCATGACGACTTGCGTCAGTCATTACCGCCCCTTGACCAAGCAGAAATTGCCAATTCTTTCCTTTTCATTCCCATTCATTTCAGACGTGATGGACTGCTCCTGTTGTTGATACGTCACAGTATACAAAGGGGTATGCCCGACCGGGGAGCATACAGAGATCAATGCACGTGCAGCATGAGACTTGATACAAGCCAAGTTCGAGAAACATAGGTGGGTTTGGGGTGATTTGTTATTTTCATATATTTGCCCTCAGTCGCCAAAAGAGGCAGACACTGGAGACGGGATGATGGAGTGTCGGGTGCAAAGTCTGTGCTGCTCGATTTTGCAACGAGTATGACGAGGCATGTACACATGACAAACAGTCAGTATTTTGGATGGAAGAAAAACGTAAAACACGAAACGTTCAGGGAAATACAACAAAACTTCTTATTTTATTTGTGCAGAATGGTGCTCAGAAAGACTGTATAATCATAATGTAACTGATCCGCTACTGATCGCTAGTTGAAACGTAGTTTTGTCAAGGACCCTATATCCGCTACGCTATAGCGGATCTAGGGCCTTTGGTTATATGCACCGAACGATGCGGGAATGAGTGTAAACCAGCTAATGTACACGTTATACTACACTAAGAACTTCCAGGGTATGCAGTACCAATTCCGCTAAATATAGTACAGGATAGCGTGACATGTGGATTATTTGTATTCATGCGCGGCTGACGAAAGAGCTAGCAGACGACAACGGTATGAGGCATGGGTGGTCGCCGCTAGCACTGCAAAAGCTTATGTTTTGGAACAGTTTTGCTAGTGAGTGTTCCTGCACGCTCGAAATGTTCTATCTTGATGATTAGTACAGCTCTTAATGCGACACAAAGTTGTTTACACTTTGCGCCGGCGAGCGGTCGAACATTGATCAGTTCAACTTCAACACTGATCAGTCCACGTACCACAAAAACATCTCAGAACAGTCTGTGAGCATAAAAATGCTAGCATTAGCCCCTCTAAACACACTTTACGGCGTGTTTGCTTGAAGTTTTCCCATGGTTCGAAATTTGTCCCCGTAACAATCTGAGAATGATTTATGATCCAGTCTGAATGCTCCGGACGTAAAGAGTTAACACCAATGGGATGAGGTCAGACCAGCGAGTCTGGAGTAGTCCACTGGGACGCATTAACCCTTTGCCTCTCGCTGCTCAGACTATTCCATCACAGATCATCGCCAAGACGACTCCCCTGACGTCTGCGAAATCGAACTGCATGATGGGAACAAAAACAAAGATTGTGTTTTGTTCTTCTGTGTGTAATGCGGCACCAAAACTAATAGCAACATCAGAAAAAGAAAAAAAAAGAAAAGAAAAAAAAACAACCTCAACGGTTCCCCGTCTAAGCAACAGACGAATCCCCTGTCAATCAAAGAAGGCGAGCCCCCAGAATTCAGCCAATCGCGTGCCGTGCGGCATAATGGACACAACAAATGACATGGTCTGACAAACGTTCTTGCCAGACACTACAAAATTATTAATATGGAAGCACGTGTAGTTTGATATGACTGAAACATGGAAAGAAAGCAGCAAGTCCACTGACGTCATTTGAGGAAAAAAGACCATTACGTCAATCTCTTTCATCTTGAAATCACCCCAAATTTGGACTCTTTCAGTGTTCGTTCCCTCGACAGCTTCTGATTTCAAGTTTGACGATCAGTTGGTTTGGACATCCGACTTCCCACACAAACAAGCAAGCCCACATGTAACGGTACAAACACTGTAACAGTAAGCCCACACGTAACGGTACAAACGCTGTAACAGTAAGCCCACAACTAACGGTACAAACGCTGTAACATGCAGGCCCACACGTAACGGTACAAACTCTGTAACAAGCAAGCCCACAGGTAACGGTACGAACGCTGTAACAAGCAAGCCCACACGTAACGGTACAAACGCTGTACCAAGAAGATTTCATTAAATTCTCGCACGCCTTCAACAAAAAGCCACACTAACAATTTAACCCGCCCTTGTTCGGCGGCCTACGTCCGCGATTAATCTCGCAACGTGTGTCAACGCGGAAACATAAACCGTCGCTCGGACACCAATTGGAGGGGCTAAACAGCGTCGAGCAGGATGCTAGTGGTGTCGAGGGGTGACGTGAAAAATGTGACGGCTTGTGACGGCTTGCTTCCTGGCGTAGGAGTCTTCAAAAGCCAACCAGAAGAAGGCGATCAATGGACAAGCTCACTTCGCTTCCTGAGAAAGACATGTACTTTTCTGCTTCCTCCCGTTTTTGTTTTTTTCTTCTTTTTTTTCTTTTCTTTTGTTAACTTTTGCTTCCTTTCTCTTCTCCTCAAACGCTTCGTTTCAGTGGTATTTCTCCCATCATGCCGATACCTGTTCTCTTCTGTGTTGTGTCCAATACGCGGCAGCACGCGATTGGCTGAATTCTAGGGGCTCGCCTCCTTTGATTGACAGAGAGTCGTCTATTGCTTAGAAGGGGAACCGTTGAAGGGTGTTTTTTTTTTTCCCCTGATGTTGCTATTAGTTTGGTGCTGCATTACGTATACAGTCTTTGTTTTGCTTCCCAACATCCTGTTCGAGTTCGGAGATGTCAGGGGAGTCGTCTTAGCGATGGTCTTTACTGGAACAGTCTAAGCAGCGAGAGGCAAAGGGTTCTGTTCTGGCTGGGGCCAGATATTTGTGCTGGCATTTTCCACGTTGCTGTGTCTCTGATATCACACATAATTATGTGACGGAAAAGGACGTTTAAAACTGAGACACCAGTCCACCCTGTTCTTTTCTGCTTGTTCCGTGTTTCTTTCCCATGCCCTTTCATCACGCTCCAGTACTTTGCCAGCTCCAGTGGTGCATGTATTTCTCCCACCATGCTTTGAAAGAGACCTGCTCTTTTACGCCTCTTTTCAGTTTGTTATTATTCTTACTATTATTATTAGTAGGAGTAGTATTACCCTTATGTGGTAGAATCAACCGTTCGGCTACACCAGCAAACAAACAAATCAGCTTCCTTTTTTTGCCCTCTTCTTACCCATACAATAAGTTATAATTCTCCTCGTCATCGTCTTTATCAGTCACCATCATCAGGGGAGCCGGGATAGCCGATTGGTAGAGCGTTGAACTCTGAATGCTCAGTTCGAATCCCGGCTGGGGCCAAATATTTGTGCTGGCCTTTTCCTCGTTGGTCCGTCTTTGATATCACCCATACGTGGTCACCCATACGTGGTGGAAACGGACGTTAACCTCCAAAACACCCTCATCATCATCATCATGCGGCAGCGGAGGCCGTGTATGATGCTGTACATCATGTGTTTGTACATCAAATATATGTGTGGAGGCATGTTGCGTGTTTCTGTGTGAAAGTGTGTGTTGGCTGTAAGGCGCCCTGAGCTCCTGCGGAAGGGAGGGCATCCCTTAAATACCCATATTATTATTATCATCATCATTATTATCAATTACTATTATTTTTATTTTTATTATCTGCCCCCATAAGTTTTTTTTACCCCAAATTATATTTCACGTGGACACTTTTTTTCGTGTCCGCGGACCATTGATTTTACTACCGCGGAAATTTGCAACGCACATCCCTGAAATTTATTTTATTATCATCGTCACCGTCTACATCATCGTCATCATCATCAACTGCCCCCAGCTCTTCCCCAGCTCCGGTGGTATTCCTTCTCCAAGTTGGTGGGTGAAATCATGCACGCAGTGCTCGGGATCTTGGGCAAATTTCTTTTACTATGCATGAAAATGATGAGGATGAAGGTGACGGTGCGTTGCTGCTATGCTGTTGCAAGTCTCGAGGTTGATTTCTCTCACATGTTGTCACATTCCTAAACTAAAAGTATATACTGGTTAGCATGCTGAAATAATGCGTTACTAACATCAACAGTGATTCATTGATTGATAAACGGCGCCTTCAAAGCGGCAATTTGGTGGAAGTAAAAACAAACCGAGTGACACCTCTAGGAAAAACTGGAACCTTTCCCATACCCAAAAAAGCAGAGCATGAAGCGTAATGGCACTCGTTTTTCCAATGAAAACACTTGTTTAACCCCCGTGAGGAGATGAACGTCACAACCGCTGCTATCTTGCAAAGAATGAAAAACACACACACATGTGCGTTCACACAGCTTCAAGTTCAACGACGTTGAAGACATTCCAATTTCTCACCTCGCAAAAAAGGAGCAAGTTTTGTTTTCAAACAGAATCCGTTTTCTTCAAACATCGAATGCCCCTGACTGGTTGCCACGAAATTTGATTTTATGTCGAAACTTTTAGACAGCGTTATTAACAAAACCTGACAGACGTCCCAGCCTCCAAATTTTCCTGGCTAAATAATTGAACAAGAGTGTTTGAAGCGGAAGACGTTTTGCCTCGAGCGATGTACGACAAAACATACGCTATTAATTCTCCAACGGTAGCCGCCCTACTAAATATGCAAATGAGAGCGTGCCTGCGCACTCCATCTGGTGGCTAAATGTGCAAAGCTCTGTTTGATCGTTGAACGTGTCTGCGGGCCAAAGAAGGAGAATTTCCGTAACTTTTTGCTGGTTTTGGGGACCAATGGTTTATGTCCATAGGGCCACGGCGCCTGTTTCTGTCCTGGTTCCGTGCCAGCGAGTTTTAACGCAGTGTTACACTACCACCAGGTTGCAGATCAGTGCACTCTTGAACACACTCGGTTTTCCAACAGTTCTTTAATGTTTCTACACCGAAACCGGTGCAGCTACCCCCCGAACACCCCACCCCACCCCACCTTTGGAACAACATGCCAGCTCACGTCAAGTCAGATTCTGGGACGATCAAGTCCTTCTAGCAGAACCTAAAGATAACTTAAATGGCTGTGATCCTTAACTTGTATTCATTATGTTTGGCTCGCCATGTCCTTGATATGCTCCGTTGGATAGCTGTATTTTTTTTTTTTTTTTACTTGTTTTGTTCGATTTTCTTTCGTTTCTGTAGCGTTCCTGTTTATCATGCATTAATGCTCAGTATTTGTTGTTGTTGTTTATGTTTTATTTGTGTGTGTTTTTGTTGTAAGTTGTAAGATAAGCACTTGTGCGTAACACTTCTATCGTTGTAAAATAAAGTTCATCCATTCACTCATTCATTCTCTCTCCTTCCATTCCAACGGCGCCGTGAGCATTCACGTAAGCTTTGGCAGCGCCCTACAAATGGCCAGTCATCATCATCACCTTCATTGCGTTACAATGGAGATGATATTCAGGAGTAAACACCTTAGCCAACCTACACCTCCTGATTGGGAATCACCAGCTTGGAGGAGCTGCGTCGCCAAAAAACCCTACGAAGTTTTGGCCCTGTGGGGGTTCAAGCCTGGGAACTTCCGGTCTTCTATCTGGAGCTCATCGAGCTGAGCCACTCGACTCCACAGTACAGAAGAATAACAAGAAGAAGAAGTTTTTTTTTTTTTTTTTTAGGGGTTTAAAGCCGCGTAAGCAACAAAGACTAATTCGCGGCTAAGTGTGCCTGCACTACTTGAAAAAAGCAACAACAAACAAACAAACACCCCCCCCCCCAAAAAAAAATAAAAAAATAAAATAAAATAAAAATGTAACGTTGCAAACTGGTCCTCGGGGCAGTATAAACCTAGCACATGCACGAGACGCTGCACCGTCACGGTAATTTATCGAACTTCCGATTACAAAAACGCGTAGAAAACAAATATCAATTAAAACTGGGTAAAACAAACATAAACACCAAGTGCATACAGCAAATACTGAAACTTATCAACTCCTAGGTGCAGTAAATCAGTTCCAAGCATATGCCCAACATTACTTATTCCTAACCACACTCCATGCAGACGCGAAAAAGAAAAGGGTGAAGATAAGGGTGAAAACTGCAGGTAAAACACAATTTCTACCCGTAGAGATCGAAGTTGGGGACGAAGAAGAAGAAAAAAAACAAAAAAACAGATGATAATGATGATGATGACGACGATGAAGACAAACCAAACAATAAGAGACCTGGACGATTCAGGCCAACCCTGCTCTGCCTGACACTGAAATCAACCCTAATCATCCACTACAAACAATTTAAGATGTCAAAACGCGTGTACGTACCATCGCGGAATCGATCTGCAGATGTTTGAGGTTAGGATCGTACAGCAGACGGGCGGGCTCAATGTCGATTGGTGACTGTTGGCGGCCATGTTGACACAGCGCCCACTCGGGGTTCATCACGCCCCAGAACCTTGGACCTGCAACAAGTCACGCAAATCGGTGGGTGTGTGTTTTGAGGTGTTAATGACATCTGTTCTTCATGAACAGTCTTGGGACTAAACCGCAATACAATGTATCACGTGCTTTATGGTGTGCAGCACAGGTTAGGGGCAGTGCGCAAACAACCTCACGGCTGAGGTGGATTTTTCGATTTAGTTCCTATACTGTAAAGGTGGTTTCAAAAATCGGGGAAAAACGAAGAAAGTCATGCTGGCTCCGCACATCCCCGAAAGAGTATATATATATATACATATATATATATATATATATATATATATATATATATAGTGTGTGTGTGTGTGTGTGTGGTGTGTGTGTGTGTGGTGTGTGTGTGTGTGTGTGTGTGATGTAATTTATGCTTTGATTCCAATTTAGCAAACCCGACCCCCAGTCAAGCAGAAACCCTTTAACACAAACAAACAAACAAACAAACCAAAGGGGAAGGAAGAGAAGCAAGCACAAACCATTTATTCCTTCGTATTCCCACCAGTGGTGCCACGGAGAACCTCCCACTGCAACAACAGAAAATGATGTGGAAAATCAAAGTTAACACACGTATACATTTATGTCTCTTTGGTATAAATGAAGCACGCACCACTGAAGGTTATTAAAACCAAATAAATAAATACTTGTTCTTTTTCTTTTTTAAAACGAATAGAGTACTCTAATGCACAAGTATCATTCTTGTGAATCACATCAATCCAGTTTCACGCCAATGTCTTTTCATTATAGCAATATCACGGGTCCCCCCCCCCCCCCCCCCCCCCCCCCCCAGCGAAAGTAAACACAAATATACTGACAATTTCACGTGGTCACCCAGAGGATTAATTTACTGAACACAGCTCACCGGGAACTGTATACCGCAGTCCCAAACTCCTGCACGTATGTTAGTTTTGCATACATTCACGAGCAAACACGCGGTATCGTATGATTGACGCTTAATTCTCCCTCTTAACGCTGCTAATCTCGCTTGAGAGCGTAACGCAGAGTGAGGGAAAGAAGACGAGGAAGGAGGGGGGGGGGAGGGCGGGATGTGAGGTGCAGATGGAGGGGGGGGGGGGAGGGCGGGATGTGAGGTGCAGATGGAGGGGAGGGGCTGGGAACGGATTGTTGAAGCAGGCGTTGGGTAGGGGGTGGTGGTGGTTGTGGCGGTGAGTGTGCTAAGAACGACTGAAAGGACACGTCGATCAGGGGAGTGGATTTATTGGGTAAATACCCGCCTAGTGTGAACAACGGCTGACAGTTCCGGGCGCTAATCACGGCTAGGATCGCTCTCTGTGGGACCGTACAGCCTCCTACACGACTCCCTCTGCGGTGACAATGATGTCGCTGTGCGCAGATACGAGGGGTGTACCAACACTCCTGTCAAAAATGCTGCCAGCGGTCAACTTGTATACCAAAGTAAAGCTGAACTTTTTGCCCTACATCCTGACATAATTTTAGTTCGAAATTTGACGTCATTAAAAGCTATGACGGTGTGTACACTATGTAACCCACACTGCCTAAAGACAGTGGAGCTCTGTACCTGTTCCGAGGAACCTTAGTGGTTTTTGGCTCACTTGTGTAACAAAGTGAGTCTATGTAATAACCCTCCGTCGTCTGTCTGTGTGTCTGTCTGTCTGTCTGTCTGTCTGTCTGTCTGTCTGTGTGTCCGCAGTAAACCTTAACACTGGCATTTTCTCAGAAACTATGAGCAGCAGAGGCACCAAACTTGGCAAGCTGATAGACAGCCATAAGACCTTTCACAACATACTATATTGATTGACCTTGACCCAAGGTCAAGGTCACTAAAGCTGTCTGTTTGGAAATTTTACATTGGCATTTTCTCAGAATTTAGAATAGCCAGAGACATCAAACTTAGCATGGCGATGGATATTGACAACACCTTTACTGACATACCTGTATTAAGTGACTTTGAATCAAGGTCAAGGCCATACAAGCTGTTTTGCGGAAAACCTTCCAAAACCTTAACATTGGCATTTTCTCAGAAACAATAAACAGCAGAGGCACCAAACTTGGCAAGCTGATAGACAGCCATAAGACCTTTCAAAACATACTATAATGATTGACCTTGACCCAAGGTCAAGGTCACTAAAGCTGTCTGTTTGGAAATTTACATTGGCATTTTCTCAGAATTTAGAATAGCCAGAGACATCAAACTTAGCATGGCGATGGATATTGACAACACCTTTACTGACATACCTGTATTAAGTGACTTTGAATCAAGGTCAAGGCCATACAAGCTGTTTTGCGGAAAACCTTCCAAAACCTTAACATTGGCATTTTCTCAGAAACAATGAACAGCAGAGGCACCAAACTTGGCAAGCTGATAGACAGCCATACGACCTTTCAAAACATACCATAATGACTGACCTTGACCTAAGGTCAGGGTCACTAAAGCTGTCTGTTTGGAAATTTTACATTGGCATTTTCTCAGAATCTAGAAAAGCCAGAGACATCAAACTTTGCATGATGATAGACATTGACGACACATTTACTGACATACCTGTATTAGGTGACTTTGAATCAAGGTCAAGGCCATACAAGCTGTTTTGCGGAAAACCTTCCAAAACCTTAACATTGGCATTTTCTCAGAAACAATAAACAACAGAAGCACCAAACCTGGCAAGCTGATAAACAGCAGCAAGACCTTTCAAGACTTACCATTTTGAATGACCTTGACTGAAGGTCAAGGTCGTCAAAGATGTGTAATTGGAAATTTAAAATTGCCATTTTCTCAGAATGTAGTGGTACCAGAGGCATCAAACTTTGCATGGCATGATAGACATTGACAAAACCTGTACTGGCATAACCTGTACTGGCATACTTGTATTCAATTTCCTTGGGTCAAGGTCAAGGCCATTCAAGATGTTTTGTGGAGACTTTAACGTTAGCATTTCCTTGGAAACAACAAACAGCAGCAAGGCACAATGATAGGCAGCAAAGAGACCTATGCAGACATACCCATTTGAGTGACCCTGACTCAAGGTCAAGGTCATTACAGCTGTCTGTTGTGAAATTTTACATTACCATTTGCACAGAAACTACAAAAATAGAGTTATCAAATTTGGCAAATGATAGTCACTGATAAGCTCTTCACTTACAGATCTCATTTGAATGACCTTGACCCAAGGTCAAGGTCATAGAAGCTGTCCTGGGAAAACTGTTATGTTGCCATTTGCTGTTTTCTTAGGAACTATGAACACAAGACACCTTATTTCGTGAAAGCTAGTGATAAGAGCTTTAGAAACATACTCTTTTGAATGACCTTGACCCATCTCACAAGTGAGCCAAGGAGGCTTTGCTCCTCTAGTTTTTTGTTGTTTTTTCAAATGTAAATGAAAACAAAACAAAGCAAAAACTTCGCATGACTAGTGAAGAGATTCCACGCAGATATGAGTTAATATAAGCTAAACGTTCACTGGGATCTGTGTCCGGACTTGTGGTACACCCCCTCGAAAATATATTACTATTCGGGACAGTACTGCTGATCTGAGATAGACCTGGCGAGATGCAGGATAATCTGTTGATCTAGATAGCTTGTTTTCTACTTGGGGATACAGTAAATGAAGGTTTATCGGGCTTCTTGTTTCTCTCTTTCGTCTAGTTCGTTTATTATTTATTTCTATTTTCACACCGTCAGGTGACCTCAAGATAAGAGCTTCGTACTTCAGAGACAGGTTTTGTTTTTGCCAGGTTTCAGTCTCAAGAAATTTGGAACCAGGTTTCAGCGTAAAGAAAACCCCGTCGAGTTAAAGGTGACCTTTAGCACAAAAGCTCTTTTGGTGTATCAAAACACAACCACGGGGTGTAACGTAATGACCAGAAGGTGTACGATGAGACAGCGATTTCCGATGAGAAAGAATTATGTTTGGCGAAATAAAAGAGAGAGACTTTTCCGCAGAAACAAAATGGTTTTCTGTAGAAAAAACGACAGTCCTGTTTTTCTGCAGGAAAATCGCAAAGAAACACTGGAAACTGAAATAGAAATAGCAGTCCCCCCCCCCCCCCCCCCCCCGCAAGGAAACCGACGATTCTGAACACACACACACACACACACACACACACACACACACACACACACACACACACACACACACACACAACAACAACAACAACAACAACAACAACAACAACAACAACAAAATAAACAAAGAAACAAACAGAAAAACAACTTTTGTTTTCGCAGAGAATCGTTTTTCTGCAGAAAAAAACTGCTATAACCCAGTTGCTATTTTGTCAATTCCGTTTTTTTTTCATCGAAAACTCTTTTTCTTTTCTGTACAGAAGTTTTCTTGGGGGTTTTTCCTGCAGAAAAACTGATACCTTGTCATATTTCGCCAACCATATAATTATGCTTTGTCGTCGTAAAGCGCAGAATCATCGTACACCGTCAAACCACCAAGTTACAACCCGTGACGAGGTATTGAGTGGCTCTGAGAACCAACCTTGTTGGCTTTTGGTAACACCGATGACAAACAAACAAACAAACAAACAAACAAACACGCCAACTTCCAAACGCCTCTTTGCACATCCGTTAGACACAGAAGGCGTCAGTGTCCTTCCTTCCTCCTCGATCTAGAGAAGCTTAGGCTATCGACCAGACACCCCCCACTGCTGTCAAAAACCTTGTTATAGTAGTACCGAGTTCTTTTCCTGAGCACAACGCTGTTGGATTATTGATATCCCTGAGTCCAGGCGATGCGTGATTCCAGTGGGTGATTGTTATCAGAGCTCCAAAAGTAGCATGCAAACGACAGCCCGCTTCATTGACCACTATATCTCAAGGTATTAGGACGGTCTGGGGGGACCCTGCTATGTCATCAAGTACAGATGAACTGACAGACTGTATATCTGATTTTCTGTTGTTGTTTTTTTAATGAATGAATGAATGAATGAATGAATGAATGAATGAATGAATGAATGAATGAATGAATGAATAAATGAATTTTATTGTGTTGGGCCTCCAGCCCGTTCACAAGGGAAGCACGCGAAGATATAATATTTTTATGCGGGAATTGCAACGCATGTGTCACTATACACATGAGGGAAACACTTGGACATAGCTACAGACAATACGTTATACACCACAGTCATCTACCAAAGATTGTCTCAAGTGAAGAGCATGGTATATATGTACATAGCTGTCTTCTTAACAACTGCTTCGTTTTGGTTGTCTAAAAGAGACTCCAGAAAATAACCAGATTTATCCTTCAAAACACCGGCAAGATATTTTTCTCCAAGGCTAGAGTGAGTAGGACATGAATATAAAATATGCATCTCAGTTTCTTCAAACTCATGGCAAAATGGACAACAAGCTGAAGTCACTGCTCCAAACCATCTATTACACTTCAATGGACTGAGTCCCATGCGGACTCTTATGATGCTTATTCTACGCCAGTTTCTCACGAAACTCAGAGCAATCTGTAGCAAACGGGGAAGGCGGGATATCCGATTTCAGAGCGTTGGACTTTCAATGCTCGGGCCGTGAGTTCGGATCCCGGCTGGGGCCAAATATTTGTCCATATCTTCTCATCGTTGCCCCGTCTTTGATATCGCCCCAAAAGACGTTAAACTCCCACACACCCACCCCACCCCTTTAAATCGTTTTATTTTGCTCCAGTTCTTGTTCAGCCCTCACCTCAAGTATCTGGTGAAAAATATACGGGGAAAAAACAACGTTCTGTAACAAAGCTAATCAGTTTACAGATTGAATCCCATCAAAATTAATCCAGTGGGCACCTAATCGATTACAATACGGATAGCTGAGCATTTAGGTTTACTTGCATTGTGCTGAAGCCACCCTTTCTAAAATCTTGCCGTTTGTTTTAATCCCTCTGCCTCGGTAGATGGCCCTTGAGTGGGCATTCAGGAAAAAAATGTGATTCTGTGACGGAAAGTGTGGAAGAGGCGAAAAACACTTGTCAGGATCTTGCAATTGTCTGCTCCTTTCCGCTGATTTTCGCGTTACTCTGAGAAACGTGTTCTGTTAAATAATCGTTACTTTCGGTTCTGATTCTTACAAACGTTTCCACACTGTCGACAGGATGACAGTAAAATCAATACTGCCACCCTTTTCTCAACTTTTTTTTTCCTTTCTTTTAGTGCTCGCGACACGTTGTACAATGGGTAAAGAAGACGTTGACACTTAAGGGTGGGTAGGCATTTGAGGTTTCACGTCCTTTTCCACCACATGTGGGTTATATCAAAGACAGGGCAACGAGAAAAAGGCCAGCACAAATATCTGCCCCCCCCCCCCCCCCCCGGATCCGAACTCAAGACCACTGACACTTAAAAGTTCAGTTTGTGTGGTTTGTCATTCACTCATACGGGGGTACTGAGGGTGTGGGTAATGGTGGGGGCGGGACCGTTCAGGTAAGACACCTCTCCCCCCGCCCCCCCCCCCCCCCCCCCCCCCCCCCCCCCCCCCCCCCCCCCCCCCCCCCCCCCCCCCCCCCCCCCCCCCCCCCCACCCCCCCCCCCCCCCCCCCCCCCCCCCCCCCCCCCCCCCCCCTCCCTTTGCGGCGCCACCAAGATATTCACCCCATTTTTGAACAAAGAAGCAAAGAAAAAACAAACAAACAAACAGTTAGCCCGGGGTTAATCTTGTCACTGCATGTGCAGCATTCGACAGGAGATCTTGTTAGAAATGAGGAATGCGGCTTGTAGAATCCATCAACCAACCAACCAACCAACCAACCAGCCTGCTGATCTTGTTACTGGGGCACTTTTGACAAGAGATCTTGTTACAAATGACGGACCAATACGACTCCCCCACCCATCACTCAGACACTAAATCTACCAATCACATTACCAGCGTCACCACTAAGCCTTGTTTCATGCCTGTAGTTCATTAGTAACTACAGCATCAGTCAATGACGTCACTAACTCTGCTGAAGACGCCCAACTGCCCTACATGGGTTTCTGGCGAGCCATCCCAGATTCTGAGGACTCGCGGTCTGTCTCGTCCCGCCCACAAACCCTGCGGATTGATGCTTGAGGTCTTATGGGTTCTAGAAGGTCTGCAAATGTCCCTATTTGATCGGTAAAGCTGATCATGGTCAGCCATGGTGGGGCCAAGGCTGGTACCATATGGTTTACCGTATTGAGGTCTGCAGGGGAGGCACCCGAGTGTTGGACCATCAATGCTAGGTTCGTGCGTTTGAATCCCGGCTGGGGTCAAATATTTTATATAACCCTTATGTTGTGGAAACAGCAACAACAACAACAACATGTTAAACCCTAAAAATACAAAGACTCACCCCTATTTGATGTCAGACGTTCTCCGAACAGAAGTATTTATAAGCATATTTTGATTGGTTGGTTGGTTGGTTGGTCGGGTGTTGGTTACTTGGTCCGCAACAAGAGGGAGTAGAGGGAGGAGAGAGCGGGGAGTTTTTGAAGGGACAGCCATCCTAATTGAACAATCCGGCTAAGCACTATTCAATCCAGACAAACTGACGTAGTACAGCGCCACCTTCCTTTTCCTGCATGTATGGCGTGTGACTGTCTTTCCATTTCGCAGCCCTGCCCCCCTCCCTTCCTCCACCCCGCCCCCTCGTTTGAATCGGATCTTTAACGTGCACACTTGATAGTGCGCGTACACGAGGGCGAGACAGGCACCATGAACAAGCCTGCACGTGATTTTGACTCGATTTGGAAAAAGGAAAATCCAACCAGATTCCTGCCCACTAGGGACTCGAACGAGGCAGCTCAGGGTCCGAAGTCGGATACTGCCTTAACCACCAGACCAAATCCCATGTCTGAAGCACAGACTGACACAGATATTCTGCACTTGGGAGCATGCATGCCTTTCCCCCATTCAGTCAGTCCGGACTACGCAATGTCAAGAGCATCTCATCCCCGTCGCTACCTCCTCCAGCCAAACACTCCAATTGCATTACATGTACTTGGCCTCGCATGGTAATCGTGGCCTGTAGGAATCGAAAATCACTTCACGAGACGAGGCTTTACACAGGGCCCACAAGCGAGGCCTAATGAGCGATAACTCTTCATCTTTCCTTGCATACAAGCGGAGATAATTTCTAGTACACGACGTTCAGGGGAGGGATAAGACGACGCATCGATGAAACATTATGGCTGGATTTTGTACAGGTCTCCGTTTGAATTTTAACTCGATGACGGATGATCAGTGGGTACCTACAGTATACAGTTCTGCAAGCGAACAAAAATGTCGTTCCGTATTACTTTTTATCAATGAACCAACAGGCTCACCTCGAATACATAACAACCAATAGATAGGGTGGGTGGACGTTCAGGGGCTTTACGTTCTTTTCCACCACATAAAGGTGATATCAAAGCCGGGGCAACGGGAAAAAAAAGCCAGCACAATTTTTGTGTGTGTGCTGCCAGCCAGGATTCGAACTCACGACCCAAGCATTGGAAGTCCAAATGGCAATGCTCTACCGCACGACTGTCCCCCCCCTCCCCCCAAACAAACAAACAAACAAACAAACAAAAACAACCAAAAAAACCCCAACAACAACAACAACAAAAACAACCAAAAACAAACAAACAAATCTCTCTCTCTCTCTCCCTCCCCTATGCGTGGTGTACTGGTAAAAACGAAAACACAACAACAACAAAAACCCGTCATACTACGACGGTATATGATTTTTTTTAAATGTCTGTTTCACTCAGCCGTTGGTAACAGAAAGATAGAGACAGCGAGAATACTTTCAACTACAATTTCTCCAACAAGAAAACATCAAATCGACAGTGCGTAAGACGGTAACAAGGCGATAGCTAGACTAGGCCAGAAAAAGAAACGATCGTTCATATTTGATGCCGCTCTGCCTCTGGTTCTGAATGAGGGGAGGTGAGTGAGATTCGTGGAGATAGCGCTGACACTTCCGCGATCCATTGAAGCTTAGAGCGAATTCATTACAGTTTGCCGGAGCACGCTTCGTATAGTGGCCAGGCTCTCACAGAGACTAACACACGTCAGCTGGGTGCCGCCCTGAGGCCACAAACAGATTGATTTGTCTACAGGAACTTGGAATCGAGTACTAGGGGATGTTCAGCCAGGTCGTTTTTTTTTTTTTTGATTTTTTTTTTTTAAACTGGAATTACCGACTGCAGTTGCCAGCACACGCCTTTGGTGTGCACCCCCCCCCCCCCCCCCCTCCCACACATGATACAGACAGACACACACGCCCATACACGCATGCAAACACACACACACACACACACACACACACACACACACACACACACACACACACGCAATTACCATGAAGGAAAGTTTAGCCATTCCTGGAAGCCACTAGTTATTAAAAAGCATAGCCAAAGTCCGTGGGAGAGAGATTTCGAGAAGTGCGAATCTTCGTCTTTGAATGGAATCTCGTCAACTCTTTTTTTTTTTTTTTCATTTTGTAGGTTTAGTTTTTACTGTCGTGGGTTTACAAACACGACTTTAGTCACGTGACTTTAGCCGGATTTTGAAGTCCACCTACAGTAACGCTACATCTATACTTGGGCAAACATTTTAGTAATACATACATGGTGCACATGCAAGGTTTGGAACGGATGACGACAATATTTGAGGGGAAAACATCTTCAAAACTCACCTGTGCAAAGCAGAACGAGCACGTGCCACACACGTGTCACAGGATCCCAGTTAGTTCCCGCCATCGTGTTGGACCATCACACGCCAACTCCGCGAACCGCTGTCACTGCCTCAGCTTGCAGACACCAGCTTGCTTGTCCAAGCAACGTAACGTTTTGGCTTGCTGTCTCACCGCACGATTTCAGTTCTGCGTGGTGGTGGTGTATTCCATGCAGGCATGCGAAGTGGTCACAAAAAATCCGCAAAATTGTACAGGTTTTCTCTCTGCTGAGTAGCGCGTACGCGCTTTCAAGACGAATCGAGTTCTCGGCGAATTGATCGTCGACCACTTTCTAATCAACAATTAGCAACAAAGGCTTGAATGGGACAGCAGCGGCTCCGCGTCCGGTAACGTGTCGACAGGCGAACATCTCTTCAATTGTAAAAGGAAACCTTTGATCGCTGAATGCCGCTGTTATCTTGAGACGGAACGAGATCCTGAAAGTGCCACTGTTTCTGCTGAGTTTCCAAGTATTGTTGATTTAATTTCTCCGTGAAACTAATATCCTGTCCTTTAGAAAACTGGTTTCCGATGGTGGGTTGGGAGGAGGAGGAGGACACGCACTGGTGAACGTGCAGAAACTGAAACGATTTATCCTGAGGTAAATGTTATGTTTATGAATGTTGAATGAGACTTCAAGTGCACAAGCTGTAATAGAGACAGCCACTCTCGCGCGGGCCGCCACGGCCACGTCAGACGCTGTACCATCAACCTTGGAGACCAGCCTCAGTGCGCAAATCCATAGTCTTCCGAGACTGAAGGAGGCTACCTATGAATGTTAACTCTCTTGTGACTGGGGTTCCCGCCGCCTCAACACTTCCCATGCCTGAGCCTACTGCCATGAAACTGCAGTGACTTTCTACATGTAAACCTCTCTAGCAAGCTTCAGTGAAGACACACACACTTGACAATTCAATTGATTTGTCTACCGACTAAAAAATGGATGGAGAATTCAATTTTGATAAGCCGTGGACGATGCGTGGCTGAACCTTTGAACGAAGTGTCCCGCTACGAATGGGTAGCAGCATGGCAACACCTGCAGTTGTCCCCCAGTTTTCTCACATAAACTCATTGCGGCAAAACGAGTCAACACACACACACACACACACACACACACACACACACACACACACACACACACACACACACACACACACACACAAAGTGTCTGCAAAAGTAATTTCCTGCTGAATAAACATTGTCACCCGTTTCCACGCCTTGTCTGTTGCTTTCTGGTGAAAGTTTTACAAAAAGTGCTGATACTGGCAAGAATCCCTATTAACACTCTCAATGCCACTTTTCTCTTTGCTCACTCCCTGGAAGCATTCGCTAAGATTACGTGGCTTAAAATGTACAGTTCAGCACTCACAATCACGTGTTCTCCGTTCGCGCAGCACGCAGGGCACCTCAGTTTTGAGTTGGATCATTCGGGCTGAGTTCTGGCCTGTGAAAGCGAGTTTCGCCTGGTTTCTCAAGTCTAAAGAGCTTTCTACATTGAAGGAACTGTTCTGATGTCTACGTTGAAAATGTTCAAAACACGTTTTCTGGGAAATTTTTGGTGCTGTTTATTACCAAGTTCACAGGACTTCAGTTACCAAAATGTCTCTGTGCAGCAAGTTATTCCTAAGTGACGCTCTATCACTTTGTTGTTGTTGTTGTTTGTTCGGTTGTTTTTTTTTCAGGGCATGACTAAACTTTTTTGTGCGAACACAGAGGTAGCGATGGAATAACAGCCAAACCAATGGTACTAGCTACACTCTTAAGATGGAAATGTTAGTTTAAAAGTGGAAAAATACTCATTAGAAAATCAAGAGAATTTCGTTCAAGCACTCGCATTACATTATTTGAAGGAAAATCTGCAGTGGCGGTTACTGTAGGATCTGTGACAAGATTTTCAGGGGCGACAGTCTCGGTGTGACAGCACTGAGAAGCTGGTGTGGAAAGGGTGAATGATGGCGCATGTCAGAAATAGACCACCATTATTTCCACCCCTCGTGTCCCGGAAACAAAACCTTTCCTTTGCAAAAATCAATGACCACTAGGAACTACTTCATCGGGAATTAATTCTTTTGACACAAAAAATGACTTCTTTTGAATTCCAGGAAACAATGTAAACTATTTTCAAATAATTGATTTTCTTAGCATGAAATACTCACGAATCATTTAATGTGTGGGCGGTTAATAGGTTGTGGAATGGTTTTTCCAGTTTCTATGATGTTGTGTTCCTTAAAAACTGAGGTGCAACCGCGGAAAAGGCTTTCCACAATTGGGTTTGGGTGGTCGCAATTAATGGGAAATCATTTTCATCATGATATGATGTGTGGAGCAGGAACGGGGATTTTCACACAGCGAACAGATTTTGCGAAACGGCCGTTGCACTGTTTGCAGATGTTGTTCTGGGTAATGACAATAAACACTCCAAACAGTGCGTTGGTTTCCTATCTGAAAACATCAGGGGAATCTATAAAGAAAACCAAGATTAACATCATGATCGCACAACTATGTTTTTTTTCTCTGCTCACTCGCCTATAATGGCACAGTTAAGTTATTCTCTCTCTCTCTCTCTCTCTTTTATTTTGTTTTGAACGTTTTATCTTGTCAAATTTCCACGCAGTTTGCAAAAATCCAAATACTCTTCTTGAGATCAGCAAGCAGAGAGAGAGAGAAAAAAAAACTATGCTTCATTAGAAGTAAAAAAATACAGATTTTTTTTCTTGTGCCCACTGCCTTACGCTGCAGTAGGCTATTCATGCAAAATAACGATTTTCACACAGTTTTCATTTGGAGGCTCTATATCTCCTTATCCGCCAAAGGGGAGCCTTCTTTGGGCATTTCCAAGTAGCAGTGCATTAAAGCGCACGTCAGAGAAAGCAATTCTGTTTAAAGCTTCATTAGGTGCAGATCTGCGCATGAGTTGCGCCGAACAAAATGAGAGAAAATTCAAACCCGCGTATAACAGTTTGGAGGGGAAAAAAAAAACAGAAAAAAAGATGAAGCTTGTGTCTGAAGTTTGGAGAAGCTGTCAGCTAAGACGGTTTTCCGAAGAACCAGATAAAGCGTGTTGTCCATATGTCATGCACAGGCTTAGAAGATTTTCAGCATGACTTCTGAATTACTCGCGTAAAGACACAGTTCAAAAGAAAGTGAAGTGCCAACTCTTTTCGCACACAGTAATACGCACTGAACACTATCCACAAACAACGATAATGAACACTGCGTTCACCCTGCTCTCAAACAATACGTTCCTCTGGCCATCCAAGAACAAATCTGAACATAATAATGTTCACCCAGCACTTTGAGAACAATAATGAACATACGCTCATCCAGCTCTCAATGAACGGCATTACGTTCACCTAGCTACCCAAAAAAAAAACAAACAAAAAACAGCAACCAAAACACCCAATAATGAACACTACAATGATCTAGCCCTCAAAGAAAAGCAATGAACACTTGCGTGATCAGCGTTCATCCAGCTCGCGAATACCAGTATTGAACACTATAGCGTTCATCAAGCTAGCAAATACCAGTATTGAACACTATAGCGTTCATCAAGCTAGCAAATACCAGTATTGAACACTACAGCGTTCATGCAACTCGCAAATACTAGTATGGAACACTATAGCGCTCATGCATATCTCGCAAATACCAGTTAATTAAACACTTGAACGTTCATCACGCTAGCAAAGAACCGCAATGAACACTATAACGTTCACCCGGCTCTCAAAGAAGAACAATGAACACAACCTTCATCCGAACGATAGAAAAACAGTAGTGAGCACAAAGTTCATCCGAATCTTAACTTGAAGAACAGTAGTGACCACGGTACCGTTCATTCAGCTCTGTAAGAACAGAACTGAACACTGTGCATAACGTTCGTCCACATCTGAAAGAAGAGTTTTCAACCCAACGTTCTCACGGTTCTCAAAGAACGGTTATGAACACTGCGTCAACACCAAATCTTCAAACAGCACAGTTGTCTAACTCCAGAAGTCTAGCCAATGCCGTGTGTGTGTGTGAGTGTGTGAGTGTGTGTGTGTGTGTGGAGCCGTCTTTCCTGGGACTGCATGGGCCCGCCTCCCCGCACCCATCCCGGGCCAGGCATCGGCACCTACCATCGATCTACCTCGGCTTGTTAAGACAAACTCCTTGGACGTCGGGAGTATCCTCCTTCCTACCCTCCCGATCTTACGGCCCTAACTCTACCACCCCCTCCCCCCCCCCCCTGCCCTCACCTCCCTCCACACCGCCCGCTCCCTCCCTCCACACGTCTATAAATTGTCTCTTCGTCTCGCACGGTTGCAGTTCGATTTTGCCGTAGCCGCCTCTGGGCAAGGCAATGGTCGGAGAACTGCGGTGTGGGAATGAGCTTTTTTCCAACTTTTTTTTGTGTGTGTTGTCTGCCTGCCCGTCAAAGCAAAGTTGCAGTTAAGGCAACCCCTGCAACTGAGTTTCGATTTTAAGAATCGGTTGAAACTATTAAAAAAAAAAAGAAAAAAAAAAAGGCTGCGTCTGATTGTCGCACATCAGCTTTCGATCCAAAGTGTCGTTTCAGGAAGCAATATTGCAAAATGGTGTGTGGGTACTAGGGCTCGGAGTGTGGTTACAACGACATTTGGAGTGCGATATTCAGTCATGTTGGTCGGTCGCCTGTTTAACGTCCTTTTTCCACCACGTGACATCGCAGACGGAGCGCGGAGGAAAAGGCCAGCCAATTAGGTGCCTGCCAATCAGTCCGCTTCCCAGATGTAAAAACTGACATGCCGAAAAGAAAAACAACTGCGCCTTAGTTTAAGCTGAAGAGATTGTAATTCAAAGTTGAACTAAGAGGGTGTAAAACTGGCGTGGTGCTTCCTGTATTTCAGTTTTTGCTTTTTCATATTCATGTTTGTTGTACATTTTTTTTTCAGTTTGGCGCAAAACGTCGAAAATGTCCAATGACACTCAAAACTGAAAATGAAACCGAAGTACTCGTCAAAACAGACTTATGCCATTTCTTCTAGATTAAAAACTCCACATTCTTAATGAGGTCTGAGGGGGGAGGGGGGACTGCCGCTTACAATGCTCTAAGGCCGTTTGTCAAATGACTAAATGTTCCTTTTGGCCGTTGCGACCAATTTCATGACTTTGCGGCTTCTATTAGTAGAGAAATGACCTGTACTACACGTCGATACGACCAAGTCGCCAGCAAAACAGCCACCACCAATCAGCGCTGTCTAGTTGGTGTTCATTCCGCAACCAAACAACGTCGTCTGTTCAGTACGCGGTACCCTTCTACTTACGCAGAGTAACATGTACGCCAACCAGTCATCACAGTGGTTTCAGGCGTTATAATTATTGTGTCCGCCGAGACTGATTCTGATGCGCAGATAAAGCGCATTTGATGAAAAATCTTCCGCAGCTTAGCTGTGTGCCTGACAAACGTATGGAGACTTGAAGTACATGTGTAACTACACAGGCACCATTTGTTCTATACTGCTTTTACTTCTTCTTGTTTGCCCCGTCTTTGATATCACCCATCCGTGGTGGAAAAAGGAAGTTACGCTCCCAAACAGCCCCTCCCCCCTCCCCCTTTCTTCTTGTTTGATGAAAACTCTCACTTGGCTCCCTGGAAAAGCCAGGGTGACGACGGGTGACGTTTTTCTGTGCCTTTGTAAAAATCCAGCAGCTTCCCAGAAATACCCACCTCATGTCATTTCTGGTGTGCCGCGGTTTATACCAGGATCCAAGGATTAGGTGCAGGAGCCGCCATGTCATTTTACAACACGTTCCTCTTTCATTCCTCGGCGCCAGCAAAACTCTGCTGGCTTTCGCGCCAGCGAAAATATCTCCTCCGGGCACAGGAGAGGGCGTCAAGAGGAGGGATAACTCTGAATGGCTGGGTAAGCACCTCAACGGAGTGATGGGGGGGGGGGGGGGGCAGATCTTACGAACACTCTGCCCGTGGAGTTCTCTTCGGTAGGAGGCGCTTGCGTTTCGCTTCGTCGTCGTCGTCCTCTCCCTCTCTCTCTGTCTGTTTTTGATTTTTTTTTCCTGTGGTTGTGTTTTAGCAAGATAGCAAGAACAGATTGTTAGACATGTTTTTGCGAACCTGCATCTCATTCCTTGTGTAATAAAGTTGTTCATCATCATCATCATCATCATCATCATCTGCTTCTTCTTCACTTGTCTCGTCTCTCTCTCTCTCTCTCTCAGTAATGTTAGCTTGCGAATGCTGTTTTCTGTGACCCGATACACCTTGTGTGTGTGTGTGTGTGTGTGTGTGTGTGTGTGTGTGTGTGTGTGTGTGTGTGTGTGTGTGTGTGTGTGTGTGTGTGTGTGTGTGTGTGAGTGAGAGAGAGAGAGAGCATCCATTTACGCCAACAGGCGTGGGGTTTTTTGTTCGTTTGTTTTTTGTTAAAATTTCAGCAGGTTTTTGTTTTTTTCCAACCTCCCATTCTTTCCTGCGGATTCAAGACTGTCTCTGTCTCTCTCTGTATTTCTGTGTGTGTGTGTGTGTGTGTGTGTGTGTGTGTGTGTGTGTGTGTGTGTGGTGTGTGTGTGTGTGTGTGTGTGTGTGTGTGTGTGTGTGTGTGTGTGTGTGTGTGTGTGTGCGTCTGTCTGTTACAGCACTACCATCTTCACCAATAGCAAGTTTATATTTAATTAAGATCCAGCTTCCCGTCTGAATGACTAAACGTTTAACGGAATTACGGCACATCCAAAGACAGAGTTAGCAATGGATCGACAGCGTTTGTTTATATTCTCCATCCCTTTCCTTTGTCGCTCTGCCGTCTTTGTTGTTTTACTGAGTCTGGCCACGCACGATCACTTGTTTAATGTTCCCGTGGATGTATTCCATATTCCTTTTATCTCCTGCCCGTGTCGCTTCTAAGTCCCCGCCCACCAAACTGGCCAAAGGGGAATATTGCGATCAACTGTGTCGCCTCTGTGTGTGTGTGTGTGTGTGTGTGTGTGTGTGTGTGTGTGTGTGTGTGTGTGTGTGGAGAGAGAGAGAGACAGAGAGACAGAGACAGAGAGACAGAGACAGAGAGAGGGTAAGGTAAACTTTAATAATGTAAAAACTGAACTTATGAACATATCCAAACAACGAGACTTCCAACCCTTACCGCTAAGCTTTCAAAATACCGTCCTTGACAATGTAAGTACACATAAACATCTTGGTATTATACTTCAAAGTAATTGCAGATGGGACACACACATACAAAATATTATTGCAAAATCTCGCCTGCTTGTAGCATGTTTAGGATCCTACAAATATCGTTTGTCAAGACGTGCTCTAGAAACCATGTACAAGTCTTTTATTTTGCCTATCTTTGACTACGCCGACGTTATCTGGGACAATTGTACAAAAACACTAGCAGACGAACTGGAGAATTTACACCTGGAAGCAATAAGGATAATCACTGTACGCGGAATCTGGTTTTATCCCATTACAAGAAAGACGCAAGCGCCACAAGCTTATTCTATATTTCAAAAGAATATATTGTCAATGGGTTAGCTCCGTCATATCTTCGTCCAGAACTTCCTCAACTGGTTTCCGAACTTAATCCTTATCATAGACGCCGTCCGCTGGTAAGGTATGTGCCGCACAGCAAAACTGAACTTTATAAGTCCTCCTTTTTCCCCTCCACAACAGTACTTTGGAATAATTTGCCAGATAGCATCCAACGTAGTGACTCTATTGGTGAATTCAAACGACATCTTGCCCAATACGATGCCGGTATACCTCCATACTACTACCAAGGCGACCGTTCAGCTCAAGTAATTCACTGCAGGCTCCGTTTAAATATCAGTAATCTCCAGCACGACCTTGTAACCAGACATCTTTCTAATGACGCAACCTGTAGTTGCGGCGCCTCCACAGAGACAGCCGAACACTTCCTGCTCCACTGTCCCCATTATTCTGATATACTTCGGCTTACTATCTACACACTACCTCCTCAACATTCCGACATACACACACTCCTTCACGGTAACTGTCGTCTGTCTACTCAAGAAAACTGCACTATCGTCTTTAATGTTCAGGATTTTATAATTCGTGCAGCACGTTTTTAGGTTTTTAGGTTTTAGTTATACGTTACTTCCTTGACAGAGCCTAGCGCAGCCCAGCGGAGATTTTTTTTTTTTTTTTAAGTACACTTAGACACCTCTCTCTCTCTCTCTCTCTCGCTCTCTCTCTCTCTCTCTCTCAGCTCTAATTTACTATAATTACCGCCATTGCAATACCGTTAACATGCACTTGTTTGTTGACCCCTGAGCATTATTATAAGCCTAGCTTGTTCATGCTCAGAAATTGTTTATTTACTCTGAACAAACTGTATTGCAATAAACTTGTTTAAACCAAAAGACTAGCCGCGAAATAGTCTTTGTTGCTTGCGCGGCGTTAAGCCCTAAATAACTAACTAACTTAAACCAAAAGAGTAATAATAAAGTAAAATTAAAAAAAAAAAAAGAGAGAGAGAGCCAGAGACAGAGAGAGTATCTAAAGAACGGGTGAACCAATCAACATTATTTTTGGTGTGTGTTCATTATCGGTCTCGAGAGAAAGCTGTTTGTTTTGGTTTACTGAACCTACCCTGCGCCTGAGCTATCATTGTAAAACGTTTGCAATGGAGCAGCACCGGAAACAGCCTACCGGTGTAGCCTACCTGCCTCAGTGGTCGTAGCTCGTCGTGGAGTTAAGCGACGGTGACCTCGGTCAGTGCTTGGATGGGTGACATGTAGTTGGGATTCGCTTCGCACTTGCCCCAAAGATTTGGTATGGTATGGTATGGTAGACTTCTCCTCGGCGCACATATCCATCTCTGTTGAAATGCTCACGGCGCCGCAGGGCTGGAGGACGAAGCAGTGAAAGCCTGCTGCCGTTAAGCGCTACTTTGTGTGCAAACCTCCAGCCTGCTATTCACTCTGGTGCGTGCGACAGTATTTCTGTTTACCACGCCACTGGCCACAGCCTACTCTTCTTCGAAAGATGAACGTGGGATTTTTAGCGTGCACACTTGATGTTTGTGCGTGCGTGTGTACACGAAGGCGAGACAGGCACCGCAAACGAGTCTGCACATGGATTTGACTCGATTTTCTGACTCGATATGGGAAGGAAAAATCCTACCATATTCCTGCCCACCGGGGACTCAAACCCGGCAGCTCAGGATCCAAAGTCGGATGCCTTAACCACTAGACCAAATCCCCTGATTTCCACCATTAATTACCGATGGCACACTGGCAGATTCTACGGACAGAGGCTGTGCGCGCATGACCTTTTTCTACTTGTTACAATTGCTTCCAACACGGCGGGGTGAAGTCAAAATGGACGCGGTGCTACTTATGAAGCGGAGCAGCACCAGAAACACTTGCATCCATTTTGGCTACACCTCGATCGTGTCCAAGCAGGGAAGCTCAATAGCTGCGTGTTTTCCCGCTAGGGGCTGTAGAAACATCGCCATGAAAACATTTTGGATCTTGCCTTGTCAGTCTTTAAAGGCGCTGTTGTTTCCATTTCTACAGACAAGACTTCTGTTTTGGAACAGTCGCTCTTATGGCCGCGCCTGTGCGCTCGAAATAATTTATTAGACAGTAGAGCTCCGACACACTGTGCGTCACTGTTGAAAGTACACGTTTGTTTGACGTCATTTATGTACGCGACAAAGATCGAAATGTGATGAAATGTCAGTTCCATAGACCGGTGCTGGAAGTGTGACGCCGCCGCGCGCCATGTTGCGAGTACCTGGAAGTGCCAGATGCTATCAGCTGTTTACATAGCGCGCATAGCATTGGCCAGACGCTATCAGCTGTTTACATAGCGTGCATAGCATTGGTCCGCTTTATCTTACGTCACATTTCTGATGACGTCTTTCTAGAGAACTTTGTATTTCGAACGAGGCGTCCTGTACACAGAGCCTCTTGAATTCTGGTATTCGCAAGATGGCCGCGATAGCGACACTCGCAAGCAGCGGTGGCAGCGTGCGGCGGTGGGTCTATCTTTTTTTTTTTTTAGGTCTGTGGTCAGTTCTCCAAACTGTTTTGTCTGTGCAACACACTGACGTTTGGTGACCACGCAAATGAGGAAAACTAAGCTGTCCGTAAACGGCGGACGTCATGTTTCCCTTATCGGCTGCTCACACTCACACCGTACAAGGTCGAGTGTAGTCACGCTGTCACCGGCTACTGCGTTTTGGCTTCAATAATAATAATAATAATAATGAGTATTGTATAGGCGCTTTACCCACTTTCGTGAATTCGCTCAAAGCGCCGCGAACTGAACCCAACACGCACGCTCACGTGAATCACACGCATTCTCTCACACATTACAATCACGTGGTGCGAAAGGTCAGCTCAGCTATTTAAATTTCGGAATTTAGAATTGCATTTATTTTTCAAATTTGGCGGGCTGAACATTCCAAAGCAGAGGGGGGGGGGAAGCCGGAGTACCCGGAGAGAACCCCCGACGATCGTCCCGAATGAACGGTGTCACGTACGAGAAGGAAAAATTCTTTGCCCCGAGTGGGACACGAACCCCCGACCTCTCGCATTGGTGACAAGTCTCTTAACCACTAGACCACCGACCCCCCCCCCCCCCCCCCCCCCCCCCCCCCCCCCCCCCCCCCCCCCCCCCCCCCCCCCCCGATCAGCTGAACGCAAGCCTGTTTGTGGATGTATTTGTGCATGTCTTAGTGGTGTGATATCACCGACCAGAGTCTGGAGTTTATTGTGTTGATAGTCCAGCGATGGAGCCGTGGGTTAAAGGCCCTAATTTTAGGAATGTTATCACCAAAAACAGCTCAGAACGATCTGACGGTAACATTCTTAAAATTAAGGCCTTTAACTCTTTGACGACGAAGCACAATTCTAACACGCGATTTCCTATAGGAAATCGCGTGTTAGAAATTGTGCTTCGTCGTCAAAGAGTTAACCCCCGGCTGCATCGCTGGACTATCAACACAATAAACTCTAGACTCTAACATAATAATACATGTAACAATACAGGCCTAGCAAAACCCCGTCCCACTCCTTTTCCTTCGATTTTGAAAATATTGATGTTTTGGGACGCGTCGAATGGGAGTTAGCAGAAAACGAAGGAGGTAATGTAAAAAAGAACGCTCTTCTGCAAAGAAAAACACCTTTTGTCATCTACTAGCTCTTGATGTCACCGACCAATCAATTTTCGCCACGCTGCCCAAACTTGCGGTCTGAGGCCTGGCACTGAAAGCACATTCGCCGCAGGGAGTTACATTAGAAATACACTGGATACCTTCTTGTAGGAAAATGCAGAGTATTCTAGCTCCGCGTCACAACATCTTAAGATCGTTTCAAACAAACAGTTTTAAAGCTACAAAAAAAAGAGAGAAGATTTTACAGTCATCTGGAAAAAAAGCCTTTTTTCTGGTGACGTTTGAGTCCCAGTCAATTTTGTTACAGTCTCTGAAAGAAAAGACATTTCACGCATTTAATACAACAACAAGAACAACAAAGGTAATATCTATTTGAAAAGTGAATCACTGTTTCCGTGTAATTTTGGACGGAAACCAAAAAGAGAAATATATGTTTAAAGAATCACAACGGTGCAGAAGCACTGGCTATTTGTCTCACACATGAGGTCAAAATGTGTTCCCGCTAAATCTGGCAATCCTGTACCGTGTTTTACACTTGGAAACAGAGAGAGAGAGAGAGAGACAGACAGACAGACAGACAGATAGACAGATGATGATGATGAAGATGATCATGATGATGATGACTGACGATGATGATGACGATTGGCCATTTCTAGGGCGCAGCAAAAACAAAACTTCCATGCCTACTGCATGCTCACGGAACCTTTGGGGTAGGGGAAAGAAAGTTTTAAGAAATCAAGAGAGAGAGAGAGAGAGAGAGAGAGAGAGAGAGAGAGAGAGAGAGAGAGAGAGAGAGAGAGAATTTGTTCTTGAGCAGATCAAATTTCTGTTAACTCATGCATGACAGGAGACTTCGAACAAAGGTTCAGCCATGCATCGCCCATGGCTTATCAAAACTGAATTCGCCATCCCTATTTTCATTCATTTCAAATCAGTTGAAAATGCCAAGTGTGTGTATCTTCAATGAAGCTTGCTACAGAGGTTTGTTTACACGTAGTCAGTTTTCTGCAGTTTCATGGCCACAGGCACAGGCAGGGGCAGTGTTGAGTGTGGAAGCCTCGGTCACAAGAGAGTTAAAAGAAAAAAAAAAAAACCTTCAAGAAAATACTTTAGCTGAAAGATGAAAAAAAGTGCACGTGCTAAGTCCAGCAGGAGATAACAATTGAATGAGTATGAAAATGTATACATGAGATGCAAAACACAGAACGTAAAGACAAAAAAAATCATGACAATTTCCCTTTTAAAACCAGAGATAAGCAGCTTAGGATTTTTAAAAAAATGTTTCTGACAGGCGACTGAAAGAATTTGAGACGGGTTTCATGTGTCTGACAGAAATTACATTCATTTATTGTTTGCATTCAGGTGTACCCTGTTTTGCTTGCCTTCAATCGATGAAAAAGAATATGAATTGATCCTCTCAGCATGAAATGTCACACAGCGTGACGGCCCATACATTATATTTGGTTGAGAACTGTGGATTACTGGAGCTCCTTTCAGATTAAGTTTAAATTAATTCATATGCTAATGCACACAATATTTCCCGAGCAGCCATGTTAATCATTGTATACAGTGTGCTTCCAAGGCATTTGATCATGTCATAACAATGGCGGAAGTTTCCATAACTTACAACTTTTTTTTTTTGCTCCGACTCTTTGCCAGCTCAGGTGGTATGCCTACCACGTCATAGGGAGAGCTCGGAAGTTGAGGCAATTTTTTTTTTATTTAAGTTTTTATTATGCATCATGATGAAGATTAGGATGATGGTATGATGAAGGTCCATGTGGTTTGGGACTGCCTGACAGGGCCGCATTCCGCGCTTCCTGTCATAAACTGATACCCCAGCGTTAACCAGGCCCGGGAACTACGGCACCTGACGTACAACTTGAAGTGCTGCTCTTTTGTTGGAAGTATGGGCGCCTGCGAGTACTCAACAAAGGCCGAAAGAAACTTCCTATCGAAACTTAGCCACACACCTAACAACAGCTCATCTACTTTCACTACTCACTAACTCCAATCTCTAGCTTACTTTCTGGGGCTACAGCGCGTGCCCCTTCATTCTGTTAAGTATCTACCGTTTCAAGAAACCCTGACATCACCATGGAAACCAGGCTGACCACGCCATTGTTGGGGCAGCCAGAGCACTGAACACCACTCTCGCCGTACTGGCGTCAAAGATCGGTTAAGATACTGTGCCCAGACATCTATACAAAACGTGACAGTCAGTGGGAAAAAATTCAACTTGTCTAAGAAATGGAGACCTTTGCGAGACTGTGTTCAACCTCAGAGTCAGAATTAATTTTATTCCAACGATTCACTATCAGAAATATTACAATTCTCTCCGAAGTAGCCATTATATACATACGTATCTGCGATCGCAAGTAATCAAAAAATGTTTTGGGCTTCTCCTGGTTTCAAATTTCATGTCATTCATGCTGGGGTGGCCAACTGAACTCGCCTGGTCGCCAGGGGCCCCTACACAATGATGAGGGGCTCCCTGATTTCATTAGATTAGGGGGCATGTTGGCCCTTAAGGTTTCGGTTGTCTTGCATTGACATCCTTGCAATACCCATCCCTGGGTTTCATGACAACGCCACCAAGAACCAGTTTGGAGCTCGCTCCTTCAAGTGCTCTGCCCCTGCTCTGTGGAACGCCCTGCCGCCATATTTGAGATTACTCATCTGATCTGGGTTATTGTGGTCCTGGTATGGTTATACTATTCTGCGCTTCATTTCCCCTGCCCCCCCCCCCCCCCCCCCAAAAAAAAAGGTGTGGTGCAACATAATGCAACTAAACGAACTTAGAGAAGGAATCGGCGAGCGACGGAAAGTAAAGCAGCTTTAGACACGTGGGCCAGAGAGAGAGAGAGAGAGAGAGAGGGAGAGAGAGAGAGAGAACAATGATACTTTATTTTACAGCGGTAGAAAATGATTTAAATGTACAACGAGAGAGAGAGAGAGGCAGACAGACGGACAGAGAGAGATGGTCAAATTTCACCAGAACAGTTCTGTCTCGTAGCCAGTCTGCACATCAGCAGTGTTTACAACTTGTTCCAGATTCAGTTAGTTCACGACAGACAGACAATACCTTCCCCTCCTTTTCTCTCCCCGCACGCCAGAGGAGATTACAGTCGCAATCGTGTTGTTGGGGTTTTGACTTACGATCAACACTCACGCCACTTTCGCTCCGCTCTGCAAAAGGGGGAACCACGTCTTCCAGAAACGTCCAGACGTTTTATTCTTCAACCTGTCTTGATGTCACAACCCCATTCTGTGGCCGCAACGGTCAATATCGTATAATTTTGGCGATTCAGTGCGCGTGTTACACCACTAAAGCACTACAATGTGTGATCTGCAAACTAGCACTATCTGTAAACACCCGGGGATCCACGTACCGATACTGCACACCCCGACCCACTACTCTTAGTGGTGGCTATTTCCTGGTCCTTTGGAGTGTGCATTGTACACGAAAATCAGTTGTAAACAGGTTTTTCCCAGGCACGCACTATCCCTCTTGATGTTAGGCACGTTTAGTAGGATTTCGTGAGGAGGACTTCGCTGAGCAGCGCAACCCATTTGTATGTAAATTAGGTTCACACGACAGAGGCCGCGAGCGGCTAATGCGCTGTGATTAGCGAATGGTACTCCTAACGTGCCTAATTTACATGTAAATGGGTTACGCTGCTCAGCGAAGTCCTTCTAGCGAAGTCCTACTAAACATGCCTATCACTGGCTTAGAATCTCTAAGTTCGTAATGAGTTCCGAGGGGATAAACTGCCTCCAACAAACCTCTCAGGCTGTGTGCCAAACCAATACATGTTCCATTTGGTTATTGCGACCATTTTTGTGACTTTGCGGCTTCTAGTGGGAGAGAAATATCACTGACTTTCTTTGGCCTAACGCTTCCATACCTGTACTACACATCGATACGACCATGTCGCTAAATATAGCCATCAATCAACGCTGTCTAGTTGGTGTTCAGTCTGCCGTCAAACATCGTCGTCTGCGCTTCTTCGAACGTAGAACAACATAATTATGCGCCAACCCGCATCACCACAATGGTTTCAGATGCTATATAAGTGTCCCAGGTGATGCTGATGCACGGATGAAGCGCACTCGATGGACTGTTTTCCACAGCGTTGTTGTATGTGATGTCTGACAAACGTATAGACATTTTAAGGGAACTCTCCTAGCACTGGCCGACAAAATCTGCCGTACCTCTAGCATCACGAGATATACTTCAAGCCAGGAGAAACCTGTTAACAAATTTCGTACCGCGCACGAGTATCCCACTTTTTTTGGGGCTTTTCTGGTTTGTTTGTTTGTTTGTTTTTGTTTTTGGAAAATCAGGCACGATTAAGGGTTCTTTGACGGCTCTTACTGCAGCGAACACCATGTCAGCCACCCTACATTGTTGATGGCTTATGTAGGTAGACTAATTGAGGCGACGTGAGGGGGGGGGGGGTCGATAGTGGAGAGATTATTGGTGGGCAAGACAAAGCAGTTCTTGAGTTATATCGTTTTCTTGTGGCTCGAAACACCTGAACATGTTTGCAAGTGAAACTAGGAAAGCGAGTGTAGCTCTGGTTGATCTTCATTCGAACGACTGACTGTGTAGGGGGAAAGCTGAGCATTTAATACCAGTGTGCCTGCTGACTCAATAGTCTCCAGCCACGTGCAGCTAACTGATGAGTCTCCGAGTAAATTTTTAACTCGATTTGTTAAGGGAAAATCCCCAACAAAACTTCCGCTCACCAGGGGATTCGAACCACGTGCCACAGGCTCAGAGCCACAAGGACGCCTTAGTGATTAACCGCTAGGCCATATCCCTTATTTTCTGCCCACCATAGATTACTGGGGTATCCTTGCCAGCTATCTGTGGTCGGAAATGGGATGGCCGGCCCATGAAACCAACGCCGCCACGTCCTCACTCGATAGTGTTGACGGGATGAACGCGAAACGGCCATACATCGGGTGATGTTTTCACCAACATGTCCACGCAGTCGGTGTCATAAAACTGTTAAACCCCCACAGTACTTGGAGACCCCCCCCCCCCATGCCCCTGGGTCTATTAACTTTAATATCATTGGGCCCCCGCCATAGTTACTGGACTGGTGTTTGGAGTTGTGTACACTGCGGCTCAGAATTGAAAACTCGCGTGAGGCTGAAGTTTGGCACAGGTCTTAATGTGACTATGCTTCTTACGATATAGGACTGTTGGAAACCTGGCAAATGTATGTTTAAGGTTGAGCAACTCCATAAACTGTCAAAAATAGTGTCTAGAACAGACGCTGTAACTATAACGCCAGCGAGATCCCCAGAAACTGTTATAGAGTTCCAAGTCATGGTGTTCTAAATATAAAGTGTTTTTACGCCGGGTCACCAGTATCAACCCCCAGTACAGAAGGGTTTGTCTGCTCTTATGTCGTTGTTGTTGGTGGTGGTCACAGTGGTGGTGATGGTGGTGGTGATAGTGGCTACGGTGTTGGCGTTTCTGGTCTGAACACTCCCAGGATCATCCTGGCCTTGAATGACAGGGTTGCATTATTTTCTGACCGTTTTCAACACTGAACCCCGCCAGGTCAGTGGTCACTGCATGGCACACACCGACTGACCGTTTCCCAGAATTTTACCTCTGTTGCCGCCGGAAAGTGACGTTTGTTATGCTAGGCGCTTATCATAGCTGACGATAATCCCCATATAACAATAACAAACGATACGCAAGAATTTTCTGAAGCCTCAGAGTTCTGACCAAAGTCCACCATGAAAACAGCCAGCGCGATGTGTACTTGTACGGGACTACTTTCCGGCCAATAAACCCTTGCGGATAAATACTTCAATCAGAAGGGCCCGTATCTCCCTCTAGCGATGTTGTGAAAGGACTAAGGGACGCAACTAGCAAGCCCCGGCAGTTGCCATTGATCCAGCCTACCTCATCCCGTTTTCCGATATTTCGGACGCCGCAGCGGCTGAAGGCTATAGATTTGTTTGGGTGCTATCTTATGACATGTTATTCTAGTGACGATTTGATCGCCTGGTCTTTCTACCACTAGTCCACTAGCGGTCATGGGAAGTAATGTCAGTAACTGTACTTCAGCCGGCGTCCGTCGGCCAGGAAAACAAATGACTTTGACAAAAGTCAACGGTTTATGCTCCCCACCCCCACCCCTTAACCCAAACTCCCACCCCCATCAACTGGTGCTTAAATGACACTTCAGTTAGAAGTTAGATTTATCTAGGCAAATCCTCAACGCACCTCTACCGTCGATTGGAAAAAATGATCTAAATGCTTATTAACTCCACGAATTAGGCACTTCTACCAATACACAGTAGATCTGATTGAAAGCAGTTAAGTTACCGAGGCACCTTAGCGAGCAGTAAGCTGAACGGAGGAAATTAAAGAAAATTTTAAAAAGGAAAAGGAAAAATCATGAAAAAGAATTTTAGAAATAAAACGAGAAAGAAAAAATTAAAAAGAAAAGAGAAATAAATGAAACAGAAAATGTGTCAAAAAACCAAAAATATACAAGTATTATAATGCCACGCCGAGGCGATGGAGAAAGCACCTGCCCAGACATTTTTCATCCCCAGTAGCTGAGCTTAGCTGCCTCCCTTGAGCTGCCTTAGCTAGTGTACGTAGCACTAGCTGGTTTTACGCAGCATTACAACAAAAGCCCTGTGACCTTGACCCCTGTTCAAGGTTAATCAAAACAAATAGCCTTCTTTGGAGTCCGATAATGAACAAACGCATCAAAAATGGAGTTGGTTGGTTCACCCGTTCTTAAGATATTTTGCAGAAATACAAACACACAGACAGACAGACAGAACACACACACACACACACACACACACACACACACACACACACACACACACACACACACACAGACGACGCAGCAGAAAAAGAGAAGAAGAAAAAAAAATCACCAGCTCCAATCACCAACAAAATCACCACATTTACCACCACAGAACATTCACCGCGTCCCTCAGCAGCACTCCCCGACCGCTTGACAGACACGCTGACAAACAGAAAGCAATAAACAAACTGACGGACCGCGCCCCATTGGAGAGGAGGGGTCGCTAAACGGACACGCTCCCCTGTCCGGCCCTCCATTCCCGCTACTGAGTCATTCGTCTCATTTCATTAAGCAATTTCCGCGCGGTTGCATCAAAGCAACAAGTAGCGAAATCAATCGATGTACACAGGGCTTGGGTTCGATTCAGTCAACGAAAAGGGGCGGACAGTTGTTAAGGGATGCTTTGGGTGATGTGGTGACCGCTGTAGCTCTCCCTCAGCATGTGCAGAGTAGACGAAAGCGGTGTATATCTACTATGGTTTTGTTCGCTTTTCATTTCCATCCTACACCCCACTGGAAAGTTGGCGCCACATTAAAATGCCTGGACAAGACAAAAACTTCACTATCCAGCACCCTTGGGTTGTCGTGGCTAATCTGTCATCTCTCATCATCCGTGGTGATGTATGTTTTAGAGATGTTACAACTAGTGTTTGTGGGTTGTTTTTGTGCGCTTGGTTATTTTATTGTGCTTATTTTGGTTTTTGTTTGTGAAAAAAAGGCTGCAAAAGCCGAGAAAGTGAATTACCCCTAATAAAACTTGACTGGGTTAAACAAACACCCCCCCCACCCCCCCAAAAAAGAACAACAAAAACCAAAAACCAACAACAACAACAAAACACGTTGTATTTATTTATTTATTTCTGTATTTATTTATCTATTGTGGTCGGTGCGCGCATCGCGATAGTCGCTACCAAGGGCGGGTCAGTGACTGAAACACATGGATGGATGGGTGGGGGGGGGGGGGAGGAGGAATGAAGAGAACGGGGAGGGGACCCCATGGGGATGGGGTGCCTACGCCACAGCCAGGCTGGGATGGTTGGTGGGGGAAGGGTGGGGGGGGGGGGGTGGAGAAACCGGCTTTTTCCACCCCAAATTTAATCGTTTACCCAACAACGGTTTCTAAATCACGCGGCTAAAAAGATTACGGGCTGACTGTTTCGGCAGATTGCCTGCATTGCCCGGTGCAAGGCGTGTTTTCATTGCGAGTCGCCAAAAACTAATACACAGTCCTTGTATTTACAAATGTTGTTTCTTCCCTGGTGGATCTTTCTTAGGGTGGGTGTTTAGCAGTTTAACGTCCTTTTCCTCAAAGCATGCGTGATGTCAGAGACAGGACATGGAGAAAAAGGCCAGCACAACTACTCGGCTCCAACTGTTTGTTTATTTGTACATAACGAAAACGCATCAACGGCAGAAAAGTCGTGCTGGGTTCGGCCTGATTGCCAGAGAGGGTTTGTGCAAGTTGAATAAATGTCTACTTCTGAAAAAGTCTTCCAGGAAAGGGTGAAGCCCCTTCGGAAAGAAAAGAGGGGTCAAGACTCCGTCTCAGAGACGCTGGAATTGGCCCTTTTTTCCCTCAGGCGCTTGCATTTATTGCATGTCAGGCTGAAATTCCGGTTGTGAATGGGGCATTTTCCCTTACTTTGATTACCGCTGGAGCTCCAATATTTTTGCCTCGCGTCCATTTCAGCCCGTCACCCGTCAGTCGCTCACGCCCAGATCGACTCCCTTGAAATCTCTCGTGGGGAAAAAAACGACAACACTGACTCACTCACACATACACCGTTTATTAAACTGACATAGTATATATTTTAATCAAGTTGTCTGACAATAATACTCGTAGAATATTATAATATGATAAAGGTGCTTAATATTTTTTTTCCAGCACTCCCTTGACTCTGGCGTCAATGGATAGTATACAGTCCCAAGAAGGAATGCTAGCATGACGTGTGTGTGGCGGGTGTGTGTGGCGGGTGTGTGTGTGCATGTTGGTGTGCACATCAGTGTGTGTGTGTGTGTGTGTGTGTGTTGTCCATGAGGGTCAAGCCTGATTTCTGATCCAATAAGGCACGTCCTTTATCAAACGCTGCTAACATAAACACAAACGACATGCCGAAGTTTTCACTTGGGTTTTACTTCCACAACTGACAGACCTAACATGATCTTTCACTGTTGCCATGACAACTGATTATTTCAAATTATTTAAGTACTGGGATGCACAGGATATGCAGATGTATACAACTCTGCGGCTGAATGCGTGTATGTGGTGAACTAGAGGACTGTAGAGAATTATAGTGGATCAGCCATATTCCTGATGACAGTCATTAATATATTTTACTGCAGTGTCTGAGAATGCCGCTGTTGAGATTTTCCTTCTGACATCTGCGAATTTGCGCACTTAACAGCACTTAAACACAGTCATGGTGAATGTATGAGAAAAAAAGAAAAGAGTTGAATATAAGAGGCAAACATAGCACCGGAATTATGTAAACAAACTGTTCACAAAATATACCTCATCGTGAAATATGCTGTGTATGTCATCTGTCATGTGCAACCATTTTCCTACTGATCTATCAATAAACACTGTACAGAAATACATAAACAAGCATTGCATTATTATATTCAATAGTACCTGACATACTTTCATTTCATGGTCTGAATACATGACAAGTTCTACCAACACACACGCACGCGCACACGCACACTTACACACCCACACACACGTTCAGTATTCATTCTCTCAAACCTAGCAGCTCACACACACTGCTCAATCAAACATCTATCAGTATCACAGTTCACTTTCAGATCTCATACAGCCAGCTATCATACTTGCACAAAAAAGGACTCTCACATAGCACATGAAGCAACGTTCTGGCAGAGCCATCATGCTTGGAAACATGCAAAATCAGACACAAAATCATCAGTTCCACCTTACAATCTGCCTCCAATGAACTTTCAAATGAATGAATGACCTTGAAGTTCAAAGGACAACTTGACACAGGTGATCTTAGAATGGGAACAGCCCCCCCCCCCCCCCCCCCCCCCCACCCCCCGGAAAAAAAAGAAGAGCAATAGAGGGTAGGAGATAAAAGTCAGAATTACACAATAAGTAGAATTGTTAACCTTCACCGTACATTGTTGATGCATCTGCACTCACACTTTCATTCAAACGTCTGTAGCTCACTCAGTCAATTTTCAAGCTAGACCCAAGAAACTTCATGGCTTTGTCAGTAAGGGTATTTGTGAAGTGCTCACCAAAACCTGTGTGATTATGGTCATAAATAAACAACAAAAATGTTTACAACCCTCCCCATACACTGCGGTCGCAAAACCACCAATGCTTTCAAAGAATAAACTTTGCGCGCCATACACTGTGTAAAATTCAGTTTAGTTCCTTCCTTAAAAGTGTGGGTGAGTTTGCATCAACGATGCATAGCAAGGGATAATACACGTTTTACTTCTTTAAAAGCATGAGTGCATTTGCACCGACGTACAGCACGCAAGTTTTCTTCTTTAAAGTATGGGTGCGTTTGCACTAATGTGTAAGGTGTGCAAGTTTTTTGGTGATGCACCTCAAAGGTTAATTTCTGGTTTCTGTCTGTCTGTCTGTTTTTAAGGGAGGGGGAGGGGAGGAGGGGCTTGGGATTGCAAGTACACTAAAGCTACTCATGCAAACAAAGCCATATTTCTGAGCTGCCTTGCGGCTTCTTTCCCAATCCTGTCACTGCCACCTGCAAGACAGCAGCAACAGCAGAAGCACTGGCCGAATTCAGCAGCCTCAACTCGTAATAAGCACACACACACACACACACACACACACACACACACACACACACACACACACACACACACACACACACCACCAAGCCTCTTCACCCAAGCATGACATAGTCCACTTTCTCAGCAACTCGCTTACACCCTGTCACAGAAAACAATTTCTCCTCCTCTGGGTAAAACGTCAGTTCTTCCATGACCTCATCCATTTTCTCCTCAAGTCCTTTCTTTCCCATACCCTCTTTGGGGTAGTACCCTTTGGCCAGGAACATGTCACGCACACACTGGCGGACGCTCTTGCGAGGGAGCGGCAGGAATGGGATGAAGGCTGTCACCAGATGCTTGCTGATCAGCTCGCTGTGCCAGAGGCCACCTGCAAAGAGTTCTGATCATTGCAGTATTAGGGAAAAGAAGCAGTTCAACTAAGTTGTAACTGTCTCTATTATAATCTTGAACTATACGCATGGATCAAACTTTTCCACCTGCTGGCTTTGCGCCACATGATTTTTGTCATATAAGGAAATCCGTATAAACAAAACAAGATGGCCACTGACCAGCCCAATATGTTGTTTCCATTTAATCACCTGCTGTCGTCACGGTCGTTCTTTTGTAATGCCATGTATTCGGGAGGACACACACACACACACACACACACACACACACACACACACACACACACACACACACACACACACACTACACACTCTCTCTCTCTCTCTCTGAATGGAAACAACTGACCGGGCTTGTCAGACCAATCTTGGTTTTGGAAGAGAGACGTCAAGTTGTTTTCTTTGAAATCTATGACGTTTTCCTCATTGGGATGACGCATAATACATTTGACGTAATAACTTTGACTCGGATACAATTCTTGCAATGAAAGCAGCCCCATGAAAATTGAAGAGTTGCTGCTGCGCAGTGTAAAGATCGAATTTATACCGGCTCAATGTGTTTAACAGACAAGTCTGCGCGGCGAACGTTTTTTCACTATGTGTTATGTCTGCTGCGCGCGCGCGCACACAGACACACACAGACATACGCGCGCGCGCACGCACGCACGCACGCACGCAGACTTGCGCGAGCCGCGTTTGTGCATGTGCTCCATTGAGACCTATGTGGTGTTCTCTCACTCTACTATGCTATTGAGTGAGAGTCAGTGGGAAAAACAAAGCTCCCGCTTTCCCCGTCTACAAATAGAGAACTTCCGAAAAGTGACGACACACCCCCACGTCAATCAAACATGACGTCGGCAAACTGACGCTGATACAGTTTTGCGTCAGTGCGCGTGTGCCTTTTCTGCGATGTTTGTGAGGCGTGTGGCTTGTGTAAAGGAAATGTGCTTCGAGTACAAATTTTCGAGTCAACTGACGACAACGGCTGCAGTGAATTTTTCTAATTTTTTTGTATATTTTTTATGGCACCCCAGGCTCATTATCTATGTATAGTAGGAGCGATTTTGAGATCTAAAGTGTGTTCACCAGCACTTTCATCAGGTACGGCTTATGCCAAAAGTATAAAAGCGACAACCTCCAAAATTCACTCAGATGAGAGTCCGTATTCATGCTATCTATGTCCCAAAAATAGAGTGGTTTAGGTAAATATTACGCCTTTAAACGCCAGAAAGCCACTTCTTCTGAAAAGGGCGATAACTCGCAAATCATGTGTGCAATCGTACCTGGATCGGGCCTTCTATTCAACAATCTTGATTCATTTAGAAACCCCAAATTTGAAATTGATCGGTTCAGTATTTTCGGAGAAATAGGCATCTGAACTGGGTTCACATGCAATGTCAACTCAGGCTCGGTTTACATGAAAACTATAAGAGCGACCATTTTCTAGTAGTGACTCTGTTCAGAGTCCGTATTCAAGCTATATACTGCCAAAAAATTGAGTGATTTAAATAAATATTACGCCTGTACACGAAAGACAACCAACTTGTCTCAAAAGGGCGATAACTCCCAAATCACTTAAGCAATCATCACACGCTTGAATCGTCTAATGTAACATTTTGATATATTTGGATACCCCAAATTTGAAGCCATTCGGTTGAGTATTTTCGAAGAAACGGGCCTGGACACAATTCACACACGCACACACGCACGCACACACGCACACACATCCGCACAGACGGCACTCACTGAGGAGGAGAAGTGCGTTCGGAACACCATACGCGTCAGCATCGATGACGCAAGTTTTCTTACGTCATTGTCAGAGTTACACTTGCAAAATCGTCTCTGCGGGAGATCGGCAGTGACGTGCGTTTGTACCACAGATGCTTGCCTATGAACGTGGAAATTTTAGCCCGTCCTATTATGTTGTTTCCATTACTATGGAAACAACATAAAAAGCACTGTGTTGACAAAAAATGGCTAAAATCTAGTACTACAAACAGGAGATACAATCCAATGATAAAACAAGTGTCAACTTCAGGGAAAATGAAAAAGTAGCACCTTGCCTTTCCTTAATAGGGAAGGTTTGAAATGTTCATTTTTCTGGCAGCTATCTTATTTAACCACCAACATCAATGGTTTACTAACACAAATGCATTAAAAGCTCAATCATCCTCATAAATAAATAAGCATAAATTTATACAGCAACAACAAAAAAGATGATCTTGCAAGAGATGAGAAATGAATGCCAACCTTCAGTGTCAGAGTTGATGGCTGCCCTGGCCAGAATCTTCTCCACCTCCGACAACTTGATGTCCTCTCTTTTGGCACCATCTCTCCAACGCTGGAGGACATACTCCGTGATAGCGCTTCCTCCAGCATTACTGTAACCAAAATGTGTACTGTATATTGAACATGCTGTCTAAAATCCTTAATTTGCTTGCCTAGATGGTTGAGTTTTATCCAAAAGACATATAAATGAGATGTTCTTGCTTACATTAAAAATATTTTTGTTGTAGTTGGTGTTGGTGGTGATGGTGTTGATTTTAGCTTACTGTTACGCACTGTTTCTTGCACTGTCAAAAATAAGTTTCTCATGTGGGCTGATTAAGTTATCTTAGCTATGCACACCATGGACCACATTCAAAAGGTAATGCACCATGCAATCATATCTCAGAAAACTAATTGTTATCCTTCTTTTGATGTCTCTAGGCTTAATCTCTTGTCTCTAGGAATGCAGCTATGGCCAATCAAGTGTACGTGTATAGAATACTTTTATGATATGATCAGGAGTGAAGTGATACAGATGAAACAGACGACCGGGGCGGTCGGTGGTCTAGTGGTTAAGAGACCTGTCACCAATGCGAGAGGTCAGGGGTTCGAGTCCCACTCGGGGCAAAGAATTTTTCCTTCTCGTATGTGGCACCATTCATTCGGGCCGATCGTCGGGGGTTCTCTCCGGGTACTCCGGCTTCCTCCCCCTCTGCTTTGGAAATGTTCAGCCCACCAAATTTGAAAAATAAATGCAATTCTAAATTCCGAAATTTAAATAGCTGAGCTGACCCTTCGCACCACGTGATTGTAATGTGTTTATGTCAAGTGTGTGAGAGAATGCGTGTGATTCACGTGAGCGTGCGTGTTGGGTTCAGTTCGCGGCGCTTTGAGCCGATTCAGGAAATTGGGTAAAGCGCCTATACAATACTCATTATTATTATTATTATAAAACCTGTGCATATATGTGACTGTCCACGAGAAAACCTGGCGTAAGACGCACGCTGCAGTTCCGAGCTAGAGGCTAACAAAGGTCAGCGGGTGCTATCTGGTCAATATTGAGATTTTGCCAAAATCAGGTAGTTCTGCCCTTAAATTATGATGTCTTTAAAGGAGGTTTTTTTGCACTGTAAAGAGCAAGGCTGTTTCTTTAAGATGGCTCCAAAAACAAAAAATTGAAAATTTTGCACTGAAGCCGGGTTTTCTCATGGAAGGTCACATATATATATATACACATATATATATACATATAGAAGGTGTGTGCTTTGTATGCCATTTGTAATTCATATGGCCTTGGTCGTACCGACCATTTTCCTCCCGGTGGGAGGGGAACGGGGGCACTATGAATGGTGAGATACCCTTAGATCTGTTAGACGTTTCAGCGGTAGGATGGTAGGTTCCCCCCCCCCCCCCCCCCCCCCCCCCTCCCATTGTGGCTTGTAGCCAATATAGGGCAAGGCGGACTTGTCCAATGGCATACAAAGCACACACCTCCTAGATCTAGGGAGCGCTCTCAGCTTTACTTACTTCCCCTACTTTCAAATTGACCTGATTGAGCGCATGTTTTCGGCTTTAGTAACGCCTTTGTTCCTATTCTATATTAAATGTAATTACATGACATTACACATAGGCAGTTGCTCCTTCTAAATTATTTAGTCTTTTTCCGCTGAAACCTCTTGCAGAGCTTTAGGGTAGCGACGTCTGCTAGTACTGGAGACGCACCAGATTATTCTGGGGCAGCCTTTCAGTGCTGGTTGGACGCTGCAGCCCTCGTGGGTATCGCCGCATGCTCACCTGATGAGGGTCCCATTGACCCGAAACCATGGTCGTGAGCGGCTAAAATCACCAATTCATATGGCCTTGGTCGTACCGACCATTTTCCTCCCGGTGGGAGGGGAATGGGGGCACTATGAATGGTGAGATACCCTTAGATCTGTTAGACGTTTCAGCGGTAGGATGGTAGGTTCCCCTCCCCCCCCCCCCCCCCCCCCCTCCCATTGTGGCTTGTAGCCAATATAGGGCAAGGCGGACTTGTCCAATGGCATACAAAGCACACACCTCCTAGATCTAGGGAGTGCTCTCAGCTTTACTTACTTCCCCTACTTTCAAATTGACCTGATTGAGCGCATGTTTTCGGCTTTAGTAACGCCTTTATTCCTATTCTATATACATATATATACATATGAATATCTGTATCACTGCCTCCTGTCCTCCATTTAGATCCTTCCTCTCTGCTACAGTTGTACACACCCTCCAGGCAACTCAGATCTTCTGCTGACACCCGCATCCTTAACAAATTCCACAGGTTAAGACTAAGACACTCGGTCAACGTTCACTGCTCTACCGTGGTCCACTTCTTTTGAACAGTCTGCCTCTTTATGTTCATCATGCTAAGTCGGTTGACTCATTCAAAACTGCATTGAAGACTCTACCGGCTGCATTACAAAGACCGAATCAGTGTTTCACCATCATCGTGTAAGGCGCCCAGAGCTCCAGCAGGAGGTTGGGCACCAAAAAATCCTCATTATTAATATTTATTATTATGGCCATACCTGAGAAAAATGAAGATGGCCCGCCGATAGTCCACACCATTCAGGTGCTCATGATAATCAAGGTAAGGCTTGATGGTGTCAATCAGGCCGCCCGGCATTTTGTCAACCTCGTCAAAAATGAACATGGACTCTGGGCATTTCTTCACACTTGTCTCAATCATGTCCCGCAGGCGATCCTAAAATGAGATTGTTTGCATTATAAACAAGAAAACACGAGTGAAAGAAAAACAAAACTATGTATTTCTGTAAAGAGTAACGCATCAGGATTCAAAGTCAATGCCAACGCTGTTTTTCAAATTGAAGAAAACGCAGTTTAATTGCAAAATAAGATATCATATAAGATATATCTATCACTTTATTCGTTACAATATTACGAAACTGTAAATTATGCGACAATATGGCTGATTTACTTTCACTGGCTGATTTACAACAAAATACATTTCTTGCTGTATTTTTTCTCTCTTTTTACTTGTTTTGTGGATTTTTGTTTTTGTAGAGTTCCGGGTTAGATCATGTAATAATTCTTATGGTTTTTTTTGGTGTATTTTTTCTGTAGCAAGGACGTGTTGTAAGATAAGCACTTGTGCTATATATCCTTGTAAAATAAAGTTCATTCATTCATTCACTGAGATTTTCTTGCATGTGGCTGCAATTTCTGCTTTGTTTGTATGCATGTTGCTATGGATCTATAGCACATGTATAACAGTGCATCAGGTTTTACTATTAGGTTCTACTCCTCACCACCCATGTCTTTCACCTGTCGCTTTTAAACAGCAAACCATCATGAGAGAACACAGTACAATGGCAAACACAGTTTATATAAACAATAAACAAATAAACAGTCCATACCTTGTACAATGGCACCATCTGCTGATGTGGAAACTCTTTCGTTGCTGCGATTAGATGGACATGTTCACTTTTGAACCCTTTCTTAAACAACTGCTCAGCAATAATTCGACTGACGTAATTTTTGCCAGTGCCTGTTGGTCCATGAAAGGACAGCACCAGTGCCTTGGGTGGCTGCTTTGATCGTACATGTCCGCGTACATGGCTCGTCACCACTCTCTTCACCATGTGCTGGCCGTACAATCTCTTCTCCAGCTCTGCATCCAGACCTATACGAAAAGCAAACTGCTTGTTTTAAACAAAAAGAGGCTGTGGTGGGGATTGCCACTGCCAGTGGGGATGTACACAGAAAGTAACAAAGTCAATAGCCCACTTGGAACAGATTGTAGTTTCCATCTTTTTCAGAAATTTGTTACAGTTGTACAGTTGTCTTCTGTTTTTTTGTCTATCTCTGTTCAATCCAATCCAATCAAACGCCCACTTGTACAGTGCAGGGGGGAAAAAGTGCATGCTCGTTGCACACAAAAATGCAACAGAGACATCAAGATTATCAGATAGCAGAAAAAGGTTTTCTGTGTTTGGCACTGACAGACAGTCTTAGTGGAAAAGATAAGTGTTAAGGGCTCTTCCGAAAGACTGGATGTTAAAAGCTTTCCTCAGAGGCCGCGCTCTGGCAAAGAGTCCCATAGAGTGGGCGCTCCATTTCTTAAAGGATCTGGCAACAGCACCCAAACGCTTCTTACTGGTGTCGTCACTGTAACTGGAGAAGGTGTCTTCTGTCTGTGCCGAAATGTTAGTTTGTCAGTCTCGTTCGACCATTCTAATTCAACAGGGTTACTGAATCTCATTCGTTATTTTCTTCATAAAAACATCATACATGTCCCCTTAATTTGGGCATACCAGTTCAATCTCGACTGAAATTTCGCATGGGCGTGAAAATACCAAACTCAAAACTTACTTTAGCATGAAACATTTCTGACACCTAAAGCGTCAATAAGGAAGGTGAAGACAAGTTCACACCGTATAACAATAGGCTGTCACATTCACCTGTAAGATTATTGACGATCCATCGGTCGCTGCAGCATTCATAAAATCTGCAAAGGAGGAGGTTGTAGCTGGCAAGAGCGACAGATGACACGGCTGCGAAGCCCGCGTAGAAGCCTGAGAGCGGTTCAATGCATACTGCTGTCGTTATTAACCCAGTAATCAAGAGATTGAGGAGAATATTGTCTGTTTTCATGACTAAACGATGTGATGCCTGTGAGGATGTTTCCCGTGGAAGTTTTTGCAAGTTCTCTCCCCTGATTGCCAACTTTACTTTAGCCCAACGGATAGTTTCGAACTCTTAGTGTAAAAGTTAAAGTGAAAGATTACAAACATGCATCGTAAATAACTGAATATGAATTATTTTGGCTTTACACTTAATAACGCGAGCGCAAATCACTGCCAATATAAATTTTCTGATTACACAGCGCCAAGGGAAGTAACCTTTTTGCCAAATTCAACCCCGATGACTTAGAGGTACAAAGTCTTTCCATGCAGTCATGTATCTAGAGTCCCAGGAAGCAAGTTGGACTGTTAATGAGTCAAACAGACACAACCAAGCAATGCTCTGTTGCACACACACACACACACATACATCATCTCTTGCATGATGCATTTATTTGTCAAAGTTTTATAAAACTGGACATTGTTACTTCTTTATTACACTCTGTTGCTGGTGCTGGGCAATAGAAGCAAGGTACGTATTAGATACTGATACCTAGTGTTCATAGATCCAAGTCTGAATGCCCAGACTTGAAAATGACTCCTTACACTTTGCCTGCACTTGCAGAAATGAAACCTGCAGTTCACTACAGCTGTATTAGTTCTGGCAATATCAATAAACAGCTTATCATTCCACAAACTCAAACGTTTAAAACCATGACCTTCATTCAACACACTAGCTGTACGTAATATGGATACATGTTTAAGGTTACAGCGCTTAAACTTCATGCAGTGCCAAAACAAGAGAACTCTGTACTGTCATCTGGAAAAAAAAAAACTAAGTGCCATGGATTTGACAGGCACTTAAGGTCTTTTCCCAGATGACAGTAGTGATATTCCAACATCCATGAAACAAGCACACTGAGCACCTTTCAATGTCATAGGGCTTGGTTCCTTTGCACATCTCAGCAAAGACTGACAAAACTGATTTATACTCACTTGGTTGTCATACTTAAAACCTGTTCCCTATCTACAGTGGAAATGTATTTTGGAAGGATCAAGGTGTTGAGCAGACATCATCACAACAAATCGTTCCACGTGGAAAAGAAAACCTACAGTATCATAAAAGTGCAATACATGGCTGCCGGCAGCACAGATGTGTGCATGGAGCTGGAACTGAAATGCACGACAGGTTTTTGACACATACCAAAATTACAACAGATGGTTTTCCCTGCTGAATTATAGAGTGTAACTCAGCTTTGGTAGCTGACAAATGGTCCTTCCAGTAACATATCCATTAATGTTGTGGTGGAACTTTAAGTGTAATTGAATTTTGAGAACAGCGTGTGCGACATGCACTGTACACTTCTCCTGCTCGGTTCTCAAAATTCCACATGAGGAGGATGTCCATGTATTTTGACTTTAGGTCTCATGAAGTTGTAGAGTAAATGGCACTGAGCAAATCTCAAGCATATCATCCAGGTCCTCACCAAACCTTTTAAGTGCAACGACATTTGTGAAACACATACAAGGTATGGCTGCAGACAATAAGTTGTAATAATGTGCTGCAGAAGACTGCAGCAAACTGCTCAACATCACTGTGGATTTGCTGACACCACAAGGTATCACTGAGAGACCAATGAGAAGACCTGTGTAAGAGAACTCACGTGCTCTTTTATGTCCTTCAGAAATGACCACAATTCAATTGAGACTACACTTTCTCCTAATGGAATTTACCAGATAAACAGAGTGTGCATGCCAGCTTTACCTCCTCAAATCCCATGAATGTAGATGTACTAAGCTGACCACATCTGTTTCACTGATTTCTTCCTGCTCACTAATGGAGTAAAATTCTGCTGGCTGAAATTTTTTTTTTTTTTTACACAGGTTTCTGTTGTCTGAACTGCCTGCTACCTATTACACATACAACAGATAGCTCAAAAATGTAGAACAAGTAAGCTGAGCTTATGTTGCAATTTCCTGTTTCCAATCACTGTGGGTCATGTTAAATTACCTCATTTGAAAAAATAAATTGTATATCAACGCAAATTAAGCAAACAGTATAAAGCACACATGCACATACATAACGCAAACTGAATTTGGGTGCACCTGAAAACCTCAAGACCGAAAAACACAAAGTTCTGCGTTGATGGCTAGATGCACATTTTCAGTTGCAAGAGCTGCTTTTCCAGAAAGTGAAACATGTCTTGACAGTTCACTAGAGACAAACTCCAACCCAAAGAAGTATGTGAACCAGCAAAAACGTACAAGCAACATATAAATGTAAGTGGTTGAAACAAAATATATCCTACTGTTTGTCCAACCTTGGTGTTGAATTTACTGGTCACCCAAACAAGCTTCCCAAATGCACGACAACTTGTCTTCTTCAAGTTCAACGTCAAACCCACAGTTCAACAACCACAGGTGACACAAACAAACATGACAGAAGTAACTCAGTTAACATTTATGCATATTACATCATATAATTATATACAATGAAACATTTTCAAGTACATATAGTAGTACTAGTAGCACATCAGAAATACAAACAGAAAAAACCCTAAGTAGCTAACTTTGCAGCAGCATCTTTTTTGAAACACTGTGGTGCAAGATATGTGTGTGGGTTACTTAAATAAACTTACAGGAAATTGCGCACCACCTCTTCCAATTGACTAATGCCAGTTTTTGGCCTTTTTTTTTTTTGTTCTATCCAAACTTGAATACTGTTCTCACACATACACCCCCTGTTAAAGTACAGTGTAATGGTTATATCTTCTACATCTGACAAAGACAATTTAAAAATCACAGGGTACTGCATGTAACGGGAATGAGCAGTAGGCAATTTCCTCCTGTGAAATTACAGGTACTGTAACCATCACTTCTTCATGAAAACAAAGTTCTCTCTTTCGTCAGTGGTGTGTTACAGTATCGTCTCATATCTTCCATCTCCCTTCAGTTCTCTACGAGTTACATTCAACAACAGTATCTCAGCTTACTGCCATGAGTCTTAAATGTGACTGCCGAGGCCTAAGCAAAGGATTTGTGGATCATGGAGAGCATCACATTCACCAACTGGCACAAGTACATACCCTTTTCTTGTGTATCTTTAATGAAGCAACAGAAAGTAACAAATCTTAGCCACCCAGTTAGGCGCATGTAATGTCACTTGCACGGCACAGAGTACTAAATGCCTGTGCAGATTCCATGCCACAATCAAGGGGACGCTTTTTTTTAAACACACATCATTCTACAAAACCACCTACATGTACCAGCAAGCAGGTACATAACACGTCAGTCTGGATGGCAGAAGGAAAAAAATGCTTAGGAAAAAAATGACAGTGGAAAAAAAATTATCAGAAAACAATAGGGGAAGTTAGCACATAGCACAAACTGCATTAACCTCAAAGAAAAAAATATTACACAGCATACCACCTCCAGTCAACCGTTATGTATTTCTGACACACATACACTCTGAAAGACAAAGGACACGAATAAAGAACTGTTTTGAATCAAGCAAGAAACAGGGCAAAAGCAGATTTCTGGAACTACCAATACCCCTATCAGACATCAAACACAAATTAAATAATAATTCACAGGGGCAAAATTATACCTGACAGTTCAACATGACGCCTGCCAAAAGCATTACATGTTACACTTTACCAATATGTACTCTTCCCATGAGACCATGGCAAGTCTACGCTGAAGCAGAGCTGTGGGTTACTAAAAATCCATTATCTAATTGTAACAGTGGTATCCTGAAAAAGCTTGAACAACACACTTTCAGCATACTGTCAAATATTCCACCACCAGATGGCTTTGCCCGAAGAAAACTTGAAACTGCAGATAGGTATGCATTACACTAAACTCAACATGTACTTCCGGTACACCACCTTTTGGCAATGCTACAGTGAATGACGGTGTAATACCCCTACTGATGAGTAGTGTCCAAGCTAGAAAGAAGTTGCCATCACAGCTCTAATTCAATAGTTCACCTGCACTTGTGCCGAGGGCCGACAACTAGCACTCTCTCATCAAAGATCCACTTTCTCACAGTCATACATTAATAACAGCATCGTACACACTCAGTCTCCATACAAAACAGTGACATTTTCTGCTAGATTTCATTGTAAGTGTTTAAAGTTTTAGCAGTAATTGCAAGCTGATTGGATATTTTATGCCTGACTAACAGTTTTAAACCTGAAGCCATGCACAATGTGATGGGGGGTGGGGGGGAAGGGGAAGAAAAAAAGAAGAAGAAAGCAGAAGAATAATTCAATACAGCAATACTACCAGTACCATCAGAAAAAAAAACAAAGACAGAAAGACAAACCTACACTGTAGATCCCACAGTCCTGTTTACCTCCTGACGAAAACTTTCACAAAAACTGGTAAGATGTGTATTTCACTATCTTTGTGTACTGTAAGATATGACTGCTTGGACAATAGTAAGTTGTTGGGTGGAAGCACAGAATGGCACATTCCACCAATGATGAGTGGGGAAAAAACAAAATATCTGAGAGAAGAGGTTGGATGGTATGATGTCTCCATAGCATGTGTGGTCTAGGTGTGTACAAGGTTAGCTCAGACAGTACTCGGCTGCTCGTGTAAGATCCCACTGGTTTGTTGACAGAGCCACTCTTGCTTGGTGCTGCACGTGAGAAAAAGAGAAAAATGCTACAGTACTCAGCATCTGACAATGTGTGAATTGCTTAGTGTTAGTAAAACAGTTTTAACAGAGCTCACTTTAATAAAGTCTCAAGAAACATTTGTGAATGAGTTTGTACTGCAGGTAGATTTGTGTTATTTCTTTAGTCCGACTGCCATAGTAAAGCAAATGAAGGTTGCACCCCCCCCCCCCCCCCAAACACAAAAAAGAAAATGTAACTCCATAAATAATATCTGGGGCAAAAAATGGCCAACTTTACCTCCTCAAATCCCATGTTTATCAAACTAGCCACTTTGTCCTCAAGCTCTTTGTCCTTCTTTGGGCCTGAAAAAAAGAGAGATTAAAAAACAGCACATTACTGATGAAGTGAAGACTAAACAAGGACAACTGTACAAGACAGACCCACAAAACATTACATAACCACTTCTACTTTCACAGATTCCCGGACAACTCATGTCATGTTGTCAAAAACAAATCGTAAATTATAGTTTCCACTTGCTGTGCTCTGTCGTTGACTGACAAGTGACATGCCGCCCAGGCAAAGATTACTCTGCCACCTCTGAAGAAAAAGGCAAAACCTCTGGTAACACTAACAGCCACCATATGAACAGACCTGATGACTAGCTAGCAGCAGTACTTGTTATGGGCAAACATGAATGTGCATACTTCCAGTGATTTAACGGTCACTCGCACTCTGTCAATCGCTTTCGATAATTCAATAGTGGGTCATGACCTTCTACTTTTCATTTGTTACTGTGTTATTTACTGTAAAAGTGCCATTAAGAGCGTTTGTACCCCCCCCCCCTCCAACGCACACACAAACACAAATCAAACAACCTACCCTTTGCAAAGACTGATGTCCAGTGAAGGGCTGTACGCCTGAAAATCTCTGGGTGCTCCTTGTACTGCTGTGCAACCACCGCATCCTGGGGATCATCTGGTTCTGCTGCTGCTAATAATGCCTGCAGGGATAGCAGCACTGTCCGCAACGTCATGGCAGCAGCCCTGTGACATTCACTCATTGTTACTGTTAGATCTAAACTACTTCTGCACTGTACAGCAGGCTGAGTTGTCCAGAGCATTGCGACAATCTGTAGCAGTTTGTTTTGCAAGCATTACCAGGGCTCCCTAAACTGTGCGTCTGTGCGTAATTTACGCACTGAAGTAAAAATTTACGTCCTAAAAAAAATTTGAGGGGGTACGTTGAAGCATTATGAACGCGATCTGTGCTTAGCTTGACGCACTACCTCTGCACTACCGTGCGTACGCCTATAGGCTTGTGATCGAGTGAGTGTTTTCCCTTGCCACGGCCGCGTTCAGTTCGGTTCTGTTTTTGGTTCTGTTTAATTAACGCGCGCAGGCGTTAACTGTCTACTGCTGCAGATCGGCGGCTACTACAGCCACTCGCGCGTAGTGAACGTGCCCCATCTTTTTCCGCTTCTGCGCTCGAAACTATGGACGAAAGATTTTAGAGTCAGTGCTCTTGTTACCGATCGGATTCGCTTTCTCTGTGACGAATCATGCCACCGAAAAAAGTGAAAGTTCTAAAGACTATGGACTTTTTCGTCAGCGGAAAAGTGGTGGAGGGGCTCGAGCCCTCGCCCGGCAGCGGGAACACTTCGGCGTCGCATAGAGAGCTACGACTGATTGAGACGTCGCATCAGAGTCGGCACAGAGCAGCAAAAAGTCAGAGTTTCCAACTTTCAAAACTGAATTGTACCCACTTCATTTAATTATATGATTTGAAGTTGATAAAATTCAGTTTTGCACACACACACACACACACACACACACACACACACACACCTGCCAGTGTTCAGCAGTATTTACTGAATTTATAATTCCATGCACTAAAAACTTGAGAAATGATTCTGACCCTTTAAAAATTGAAAGTGGAGGTACAAAGACCCCCTAAAATTTTGAACTGGGGGTCAGTGGACCCTTTAGGTCTGTAGCTTTTAGGGAGCCCTGCATTACAGTGGCAAGGATGATAAATGCACCATGCATAACTTACAGGAAAAAGTACTGCTACTTGCACAGCTGTGTAAAACACAAAGTTTGTACATAAGAACTCAGAACTTAATTGTCATGTTACAGACACAGCAATTTTCCACGAATAAAGACTGTTCATATGAATCAATACAATGAACACTAAATTTTATTATAAAGTTCACTAGCACATTTAACATACCATTGATCTTTCAAGATGTCTAAACAGATTGCACCAGTCACAGAGCTAATGTTTGGATGCCATATCTTTGTGAGAAACTTGACCTGCAAAAGTGACAGATTCAAGATGATTTTCAGGAAAGATTGTACAGACTGGAAAGCAACAGTCTTCATTATCATTATGATTATGATTTTAAATCAAACTGATGCTAAGAACCGTTGCCTTCCAAACGTGGAAAATGGACCTCTCAGACAGACACTGATCTTGCATGTTAAGATGTCATACAGGTATACAGTACCCACAGGCAATCGCCCCACCCCAAAGTTTGCACTTATGGCTGAAATCATTAAATGAGCTGATCTGTCAATACAACTTGTATGAAATGAAAATACACACACAGTGATACCGAAGGAAAGACAACTACTGATAACAATGTTCTGCTTACAAGAGGAGGGTTGAAAGGGTACGTCTCTGGGATCTTTATCTCCAGCTGAAATCGACCGCCCTCATACGGTGTATCTGGTGGTCCCATGATTTCTCCTCTCAGATGTGTGTATGTGTCATTCACAAGTTCCACTTTAATATTGCAGGCTGCCACCTAAGTGAGTTATAAAGAAAGTGTACCAGTGAGTAAGAGAACTTGAAATGACCCGTGTGTTTGTTCATGAACAAGAAAGCAAAACCAGTTCGACATGTATATTTTTCTTACATAAATTTCATTTTCCAACCGCATAACAACTTTGCAACTTCCGTAAAATAAAAACTGTTGAGCGTAAATAGATTACAAATTTGAGAAGTATTTTGCGTCAATGACAACCGCAAGCAACTTCGAGTTGCCCAACAGTGAACTAGGGCACAATCTACAATTGCTTCACTGTCTGGGTAGACAGGGGTTCTCTTCACCTCGTCGCTCTTAACGACTTCTTTGAATTCCCTCCGTATTCTCTGCTCTGCAATGTTTGCCATTGTTCTTGGGGGCCCAAGAGAGGTGTGGGAGAAACTTCGGATGTTGGTCTTGTTTCTCTAACCATGAAGTAACTTCCGGTTTGTGCAGACGTCATGCGCAAAATGCAGCACCGGGGAAAACAATCGCCCCAAAATAAACTTTTTGTGCCACCAGTAAAACGCTTAGGAAACAGAAATTAAACCAAAACAACCAAAAACAATTTCAGCATACTGGAGAAATAATTAAGGTTTTTTTTCAAACCGTATCAACATACAGCACATTTTGTCACATGGAATGGATTAGCAACCCAGATTATAGGTCACCAAAGCGCGAAAAGATTTCATGCTCAACTCTACACGCGTGCAAGGGTCGGGGCCGCTTGTTGACGTCGGCAGAATGCCTAACATCAAGGTCTTTGCGGGTACCTCTCACACGGATTTGGCGCAGAGAATATGCGATCGCCTGGGTATTGAACCGGGAAAAGTGATCACAAAGAAATTCAGCAATGGCGAGTGCTGGTGAGCTAAATGTTCTTTTTCCCGCAGTTCTATCATTGTGCGTAGGTATCACTATCAGCACCATTGCACTTTATGTGCTTCAGTGTTTGTTAGAGGTGAAAAACGCGTACTGTGTATAAATCGCGGTAGACTGAAGAAAAAAATGGCTTTCAGGTCGATCGACTTGCAAATTTGTGAATTTAATAAGTAGCATCGTGCGTAGGGTAGGTACTCGGTCTGCACAGACCATCGGACTTCACGTGTGTCACTGTCAGTTTCTGTGTTCGTCAGAGGTGAAAAACTTAAGGCCTTTGTGCAGTGAAGTATCCCCAAGAGAACTGCATAAAAACAGACAATGTGTAGGTCGATCGACTGAGCGATATAGATATATATATAACTTTTAAGTAAAGAATTAGCCTTGAGGCAACTCTGCACCATCGGCTTCACTGACGTCAGTGAAGCCGTTGGTACTGACTTTTGAGACAAACGGGAACGGTGGAGGGAGACATGTGGGTCCTGTGGTCACATTCAGATTGTTTGAAGAACGTTAGAATACTTTTCCGTTTTTGTAATGATAATTTGTGGGCGCATGTTTGTCAAACTCAAAGACAATGGACACCAGCCTTCTGGGTAATGGAATGGTCTGGGGAAACTATTAACTTAGTAAAGATTACTGTGTCACTCTTAGTAACTGAGTCTTAGTGATTCAGTTTCAGGTGAACCACTCAGTGTCGACTTTTGCAACCATCACTGGATGTAATGTCCATTGACTCTGAACAATACAAAACAAGTTTGTGTAATGTGTGGCAGAGTGAATGTTTGTGTGTGTGTGTGTGCATGCGCGTGTGAGTGTATACATGTACATGGAGTTCCTACGAAGTTGAACCACATCATATCGTGACGCAAATTATTCTGTAGTCGCTTTTCGCATCATATTGTGATGTAAATCCTTTAGCCAGAACACATTACTGATAATTTGAATGTTACCAGTGTCCGACATATTTAGATAATAGCTTTTTGACAGAATCAGTTCAGAGTTTGTCTGTCCTTTATCAGACTGGTAAGGTACACCTACATGATTGTAATGATTCGTAGATCTATCTATGTATCATTAGAAATTTATGTTTTTTATGGGATTTGTGTTTTTAGCCAGTCTTGTACACGTCACGATATGATGCGGTTCGACTTTGTACGAACTCTATGTTTACACTCACATGCGCGTGGACACACATAAAAAAAAAACATTCACTCTGCCACACATTGACACTCTGAAATTTTATGCAGGAGCTAAGTGGCTGTCAAAGAACAAAAAGAACAACAACAAAAAATGTGGCAAAACCACTGACAAGCAGCACACACTGTTTACAAAAGAGGATAAGTGGCGCTCAACATTGTGGACACAAATTTCATCACCAGCAATACAGTGTTACTAGCTACTCTAATTCTGTCAACAACTTTCTTGCCAGTGGTTAGTTGTCTGAAAACCTGGACATGGCAGTTCTGCCTCTGAAGTCATGTATGTCAACTCCTCTAGGTGGTTATAATTTAATTATAAATATAAATGGTCAAGAGTACAGAGGTGAGTCGAGTGCTCAAAATGGCTACCCATTCACATGAATGATGCTACAAATTTGTTTAAAAAGCATGCACAGTTGTCTACTTTGGCTCACTTGTTCAGTATAAATCAGAGTTTCAAACAGTGAGAATTGGATGTGGTACATTTACTTCTTGCGTTTAAAACTCTGGGTTTTTGGCGAAAAATCGGTGATTGCAGTGGAAGAAAAACGTGACAGAAAGTACTTGCGATCGCTGAAGTGTTATTTTGAGAAACATGGAGAACGGTCAGTGAACCCATTTGCTGTCTCCAAATGCTCAAAACTGCCTTTATTTCAGTCGGCATACTGGCAGGTGTCAAATATTTTCCGTTTTTTAGAAAAATGACTGAAAATGTAGGCACGTTTGGACATAACGTCGTCGTAAACTTCCGATGATCAACATCGACCACCGAGGTCGAACGTACTTTTGTCCTGCGAAATACCTAACTTGCATAATCTCAACATCGTTTTTTCACTCTTTATTTTTCATGGAAGAACACCGATATATCTCGTGTTGTTGAAAAGAAACTTCGTGTTGATTTCGAAGACCCGACGGTGTGTTAATTTTACTGTTATGTTCACGCGAGAAAAAATCGATCGGTACACTCGGGTATGAGATAAATTCAACCAGCGGCCATTTCAAACACAAGCTGGAAGCATGATTTCTTTGAGCCGATGACTTTGATAACCGTCACTGGAGGAGGCAGCCAATAATCCCGAGGGTAAGTTTTAAGTGTTAAGTGTTATCTTCAGACAAATCTAGTCAACTCAGCAGCAAAAAGTGAATAAACACAAAGAGTCTGTGTTCTTGTGCATTTTGGAATACTGCTGACAACAGCGGCAATGGTAAACTCGATGTTAGTGTGGTGATTGGTATCACCAACGTGTGGATGTTAATCCTTGTCGTGATTCTAATCGATACAGCCGAGGAGACATTTGTGGTTTAGGTTGTAAACGTTATGTTCATGACTCTGTTACAAAAGTTGTGTATTCAGCAACAAACAATGAATGCCTTAGGTATTTTTAGGTGGAAAGCTACTCGGAAAAAGATCCTTTGCGGGGAGTAAAGCTTTCTTATGTAAAATTTCAGATGTCTCTGGTTTGAACACAACTTTACTCACAAACGAAGGTCGTCAGCATTATGTTCAAACTCATACGACGACAAGTCTAGCACCAAACAAAAATAAAATATCCTGCTAAACATCTTTGGAATAATTTTTCTCCCTGGAGTCTTAAAAATTTCCATTCAAACACATTTTTGTGTGTTCATCTGTTTGTTTATTAAAGTTAACTTTACACACCGTACCCAGATTCATGCAGTTGTTATATTATGTACAAACAACAACTTGGGCATTCCTTCATTTTTTTAATGGCCAGAAATAGAGGACAGCGAAATTATGTGTTTTTATTCATGACTGTGTTTTTTTTTTCCAGGATCACACCAATAGAAAATGTGCAGGAGCTGTTTGTGTTTGAACACAACTTTATACACAAACAGTGGGTTTCAAGTTATGTTCGGTCAAAGGTTACATTTTTTTCCTTTGCTGTACTGAAAAATGATATGTATTCACTATTTCCTATGCTGTGAGCCCCTTCTTGATTATAGCAGTTTGTATACATCATCCCTGTGTGTGTGTGAGTGAAAGCTGTTGCATGAGTGTTTGTCAAGTTAAGTTCCAGCAACTTGATAATGACAGTTAACAATTTTATTATGCTTTTAAATCATATTTTTGTGAAGAGAATGTGTACCTTCGACTAAAGCACACTTCCTGGTAATACATTTTTTTGTTCCATTTCCTCTTGTTTGATTTTGACAGTCTCAAATGAGTCTGTCACAGTGTAGTGTTATGTTCGAAGTTGCGTAAAGTTACATTCATGTAGCTTGAGATAGCAATTATATATGGGATTAAGCTTAAAATCGTACTTTGAGGGGGTTAAAGAGTACCTCCCATTGAACCACACTTACTACAACTGATATGTTTTGTTCTTTTTCCTTCTGGTTGACTTTAGCTATCTGAAATTTGTCTGTCACAGTGTAATGTTGTGTTCAAGTGTGTCAAGTTATGTTCAGACAGCTGGATATGGTAATAATTCATGTGTTAAATCTGTTAGATACATTTTTGTGTGACTAAGGTGTATTTACCATAAAAACAAAGTCACTGGTAATATATTTTTTTGTACCTTTTCCTTCTGTGTGACTTTAAAAGTTTGGAATGAGTCTCATGTTGTAATGTTATGTTTAAGCATGCTCAGTTCTTCCTTTGATCACTATATTCAGGGACACAGTGAAGTAGCAACTGTTATTTTTGTTTTTGCATGTATTTCAAGGGTCGGTCTTTAATTTTACTGGGAAACAATAATAACTGGAATAAAATGTTTAGCTTTTCAAAGTGTTTTATTGACATGTTCCGTCAAGCAGAAAACCAGAAACATTTGAATCCATTTCTGTTTACGTATCATTTATTATTGTTCATGTATTGCACTACATTATTATTGAGTAACCCAAACAATGTTCTTAAGAAGGTTTTATTGACCAAACAGTATCAGTACTCTGTCATAATGGTGCTCATTTCAGTTTAACATGCCGCTTGACGTAAAGTTATGTTCACACCACTTTTTCATTGCATTTCTTTGCATCTAGTGAGTCTTTCATTCTCTTTTGTGATATTGCTGAAGGTTAAGCCTTCAAAATAAAAACACAAAATGCAAACAACATCACTGGTTTGTTTTTGCCTTGAAATTTCAAGTCTGCAAAATTGTGACAGTGTTTAATGTTATGCACAAACTCACAACTTATTTCTTCAAATACGGCCAATCGACAACTTGTATGAGAAAATCAGATTCTGTGAAGATTGCTCATGACAAGACACACCAAATTCATATAAAATAGTTTGTTTATCACTTTGCTGAAAACTGGGTACTCATGTCACACTCACTCGACTCAACTCTGTACTCTTGACCAAATTCATGTTTAAGTTGTGACCTGGTCAGTATAGCTTAAAGTGGGGATACAGGCTAACCTCTGAGTCTCACTGAGCATGCAGAGGCCAAATGTTACATCAGTCTATCTAAGATAAGGTCTGGGCTGTGACATTGACATTAGTGGTAACAACAGTAAACAGGGGGACTGGATTGAGCTGAAGTCCTTAACAACAGACTTCACAAAGTGATTGTGTGTGTTGATGTTTTGAACTGAGGTCTCTCAGCTTTGATTTAATTTAATTTTTTATTAGTGTTTTCATTTTTTGGAACATTTTTACAGATCTTCAAGAACTTTAATGTGATCACATTTTAACTGAAGTGATTTGATTATTTTTCCGTCACGATATCTTGCCTCTCTGTTGAGAAATTTACTTTAGTTTAAGTCTGTCAATGTCATAGCACCCTTGTGAAACATGTTACCACCTCATGTAAAATGTGCTCCAGTCCTGAACAGTTTAAAAAATCTCCTTAATAGGGAACCTCAAGTTTCCAAATTGTACTAGTTAATATAACTATTGCTGAGTCTGAGTAGCCTTAAATGTTGAACCCATACTTCATTATTGCACACTCTTTCTATCACTTGTATCAGTTGTACGTTGGGATGATTAAGGCTTAACTGCCAGTAGTTCCAGCATATAACGTGTGTATGTATACCAGATCTATACATAGAGTGATAGACTGATACTGATACTAGTAATAGACTAGACAGGACCTAGACTTTAGACTTAAAGTGAAGGAAGTGGTAGAGTATTGGTATCTCTGATTTCTAATTATTACTAATTATTATAGTCTAGATCTATACATACATGAATGCATATTTTTCTTTAAATATATATGTATACATACATGTATGTCTTTTTAACTAAAGTAAAATGTATAGATCTAATAATTTGGTAATATGAAATGCACGCTGACAGGTCTCTGCTGCTGCACTATAGCATAATTTGTCTGGCTATCCCAGTCCCACATGTGGAGTGCTATTGTTAATTTGCTCAGTCATGCAGCTGGTGTCCAATCATTATTGATTTGCAACGTGTTGCACTTAATTTTTCTTTAGATAGATCTATGGAAGGCAGAACTTAATTTGAACAGTCAGTCTTGTCCTGTCAGTGTCACTGTCAGTGTTGAAAACTAATCAGTTTTGAATAGGAAGAGAAGAAACCCCCCACCCCTCCACCTCCCCTAATTTACACAATGAAAGAATACTGTAAGAACACACACGTATACGTACACACACACACACACTACAGTGAAACTTAGCGCAAGCGGCCACTTGTAGTATAATATGTACTGCCACAAATTCCAAGTGGTACAATTTTAGAGGAAAGTGTCTGTACTGTTCAGGTTGTCCAAAGTTGATTGATGCATTGCATAAATTTCCTTTGGATTCTTGATCACATGCATGTTGTACATGGACAAAGTGGGAAGACATCAGCCTCCCAACACCCCAGTCAGGCCTGGCGAGACAACTAAAATTCTATGGCAATTGGCATTGCCATAGGCAAACACTGAAAGTTTATAAACATCGTGCGTATTTTGGCTGAGAAAAACGGTGATGCACATGCTGTATTTTTATGTTTGCCACTTCCAGTGTGGAGATTGGGGAGTCTGTGCGAGGGGAGGATGTGTACATCGTGCAGAGTGGGTGCCGTGAGGTGAATGACATGCTCATGGAACTGCTCATCATGATCAATGCCTGCAAGATTGCCTCCGCCTGCCGCGTCACCGCTGTCATCCCCTGTTTCCCTTATGCCCGCCAGGACAAGAAAGACAAGGTTAGAGCAGGGCCATATAGGATCTGCACGCTCGACTTTACTTCTTCATCATTACTTCATTTTTTTCAAGTACTGTATTGAAAATGTATTGCATGTAACTAGGTAACCAGCAGTCTCACTGGATAAGTTAAATTATGCACTGTGTGTAGAACATGTCTGCAAAACTTTGGTCTTCCTGCAATTATACAGTACATGTACATTGAAATACATCTGTAACAAATGGAACAGAAACTTTCTCTCTTTCACAACCCACTTGATAGAGTTGTAGACTTGATTAGAACAATAGGAAAGGTAATAATAATAAGTATTGTATAGATCTAGGCGCTTTACCCAGTTTCATGAATTGGCTCAAAGCGCCACGAATTGAGCCCAAAACGCACGCTCACGTGAATCACACGCATTCTCTCACACACTGGACATAAACACATAACAATCATGTGGTGCGAATGGGTCAGCTCAGCTATTTAAATTTTGGAATTTAGAATTACATTTATTTTTCAAATTTGGTGGGCAGAACATTTCCAAAGCAGATGGGAGGAGGAAGGTATACAGATCTATAGATCTGCATAAATTTCAAAAACTGCATAAATGTGTATCCTTCTCTTTTTTTCCAATTTGTTCTCAGTTTGACCTTGCTTGGTTGATATTATATGCTCAGTATTGAAGTCTTTTCACTAAATTTCAGTGTTGTTTATGCTGCATGTGGACCACTACGTGTGTATCCTTGAGTTTTATAGCTATACTGAGGATGGAACTTGAAAGTGTCATTCTTTATTTTCTCATGCAGTTGATGATATTGCGGTGTTACTTTACAGAGTAGAGCACCAATCTCGGCGAAACTGGTGGCGAACATGCTGTCGGTGGCCGGAGCTGATCACATCATCACCATGGATCTCCATGCCTCACAGATACAGGTGAGTGTTTCGCTTAACTGCAGTCTCATGTCTTTCAGTTTCAGTTGGAGGTGTTACGAATAAATCATTAGATGGCTGTGATGGTGTCTAATCTCCAAAAATTACTACATGGGTAGTGGTGGGTAGTGGTGCTGCTCGGCTCATGAGTTAACATTTGAACAGGACTCGACATCAGGCTCCGCATGTAGAAGTCGAGGTTAGGGAGTTTAGCTCCAGGTTAGAGTCTAACCTCAAACTAAACTAGCTCTAGGGTTAAATTTTCTGGGGTTTTTTATGTTTTGTTTTCAATGAGGAAGCGGGACCGTACCAGCAATGTGCCTATGCCATTATAGAAGGATTTTTGCCTTTCTTTCTTCGCTTCCTTTTTTATTTAATTTTTTTTTGGGGGGGGGGGGGGGGATTCTTTTGTGCTAGTCTGGGTTAGACCGGTAGCCATTGGTTAAATTAACCTCGGGTTTTACATGCGGGCCCTGGACTACTGGTACTATGCCAAAATTTTAATATGTGATGTTTGTTGGGTTTTTTTGTTTGTTTGCGGCATTTGATAATTTTTTGTCTGTCCTTCCGTTTATGGCCTTTTTTTTGTCATTCAAGATAAATTCTAAGATCTGTGGTCGGGCGGCTGAGTGTTGTTCCAAAAAGAGACACTACCTTGACGCTTGACAGGCTCTGACAGATTAAACAGTACTTCCAGGCTCTCTGATGACCTTGGCTTGATGAAATCCGCTGTGACTGTGTTTTGCACATGCAGGGTTTCTTTGACATTCCTGTGGACAACCTGTATGCAGAGCCTGCTGTTCTGCGCTGGATCAAGGATCACATTGCTGACTGGCGCAACTGCTGCATTGTCTCCCCTGATGCGGGTGGTGCAAAGAGGTATGTCATGAGGTTCACACTTTAGTGTCAAAGCCGAAAGGGCTCCACTCACAAGTGTTCGGACTGAATATCATTGGATGGATCCAATTCATCATGCAGTCATACAGTGGGTGTGTGTGTGTGCATCATGCTGGTGCGTGTGAGAGAACTACAAAATGCACAAACAATATACATGCTGCAACAGAGTTGATGCAGATAATTCCACAGAAAATGTGATCTGCATGTTTGATGTAACTCTGTAAGTCTGTCTCTGTTCATCGTCTGAATTATTTATTTATTTATTTATTTATTTTCCCTTTCTTGACAGAGTTACAGCCATTGCGGACAGGCTGAATGTAGACTTTGCCCTTATCCACAAGGAGAGGAAAAAGGCAAACGAGGTGGCGTCCATGGTACTTGTTGGAGATGTGAAGGACCGAGTGGCCATCCTTGTGGACGATATGGCCGACACTTGCGGTACCGTCTGCCATGCTGCCGAGAAGTGAGACTCTTTTCTGTTATCCCTTACAGTTTATCCAGTTTGAGGTTTTTCCTTTGAGGGTGAATATACATGAAGAATTCAGAAATCTAGAAAAGTGAATATGGCAAAGATATCAAAGCCGAAACATATCCAGATTTGTTTGTAAAATGGCTATTTTCTGAGGAAGACAATGGAAGTTTTAATGGTGTTTGTGTGTATGTTTTTTGTGTTAAATTGTTGTTTTTGTTTCCCCTGGGCGGTTACATTTATGATGCTTGTCTGATTTTTCTGAAACTTTGTTGTCTACATCATTTGAACATGCTTATTGTCCCAAAACCGCTGCATGATAGAATTATTTATTTTATATTTCCTCAGGCTACTTGAAGCTGGGGCCAACAAGGTCTATGCCATCTGCACCCACGGAATCTTCTCAGGTCCGGCTATTTCTCGCATCAACAACTCAATGTTTGAGGCCGTGGTCGTCACCAACACCATCCCCCAGGACCAGAATCAGAAGGACGCGCCCAAAATTCAGGTGAGGGTTTTTGTCCTTGTTATTAAAGGCCAAAATATTAAAAAAGAAAAAGCTCTTTCAGGTTGCTTGAATGTTTGAATTTTTGTTTGCAACACAACAGATGTTTTTGACAACAAAAATGTTTTTTTAAAAAAACAACACCAAAAAGCTGAAAACAAACAACAACAACAAAAAGAGTAAAGATAAGGAATTAAAAAAAAAAAATTAACAGACAAAGAATGCAATGCATGCGTTTCACAACATATTGATGCAAGTGTCTTTTAAAAAAAAAAGTAGATGGAAAAAAGACAGAAATTGAAATGTGTAGATATTATCCCAAAATTTTTTTTTTTTTTTCAAGAAACCTGAAAGTTTTTTTCATTTTTCTTATTTTGGCCTTATATTTATCGCAGCTGCATGTTCCTGATGTTGTTCCTTCCCATGTCTTGTTGTGATGATGTGTATCACCTGCAGAACCCTCCCTCCCTTCCTCCCAAAAAGAAAACTTTGCACAAGGAGATCAAACCCCAGGCTGTAGCTACAGTGTAAGCTTCGTGACCTTCATCCGCCAGTTCCCAGTTTCCATTTGCCCATCGGCAACAGCACCAACTGCATGACAGACATTTTTACAGTGACTCCCGTGAATTGCCAGCTTACACTACTACAGCTAGCTGTTTGTCACCAACGGAGCACTGACACAGAAGTGTAGAATTGTTGGCTGCAGCTTTTGACAAGTCAGCAGTTGCATGAGTGGCAGCATCGCTTTGGACATGGTGACTGGCTGCCTTTGTTCGGCTCGTTCTTTTCTTTGGAGGTATGTGGCTGTGTGATACCCTAGGCGTTTATGTCAGTGTGTTCACAGTTAGTTGAACTACAAACATTGTACTACCATCCAGCTGTTTCGAAGGACTTGTGCAATTATCTTGCATAGCTGTGTGGATCTTTCCTCATATATCTACTGACTGGCCATTTGTCACAGGTTTTGTAAGGTAAACCTTAAGTGTATGGTGCTCTGTGAGAAACATGCCATACACTGTAGGTGCTTATGCACCAGTACTTTCAGTGTTTCACAGTAGGGTGTACTTGCGCTGTATGATGTCTGACATCAGTGCTTCCTTGAGAAAGACCCGCTAACTATGCACTACATGTCGTGGGTGTGCCTTTTCCCATAAATAGCAATTTCTGAAATGACTTTTTTGCGTTGTTATTTCTTTCATCATCTGACTAAACAAGCACTGGCTTATTTGTCAGCATGTTGTTGGCAAATTCTTGAAGCCTCTTTTGTGAAAGTTTTGGATTTTGAGTAAGAAGTGAGCATAAATTTGACGTTCAGTGCAAGTGGGGATTGCTCTTCAGCCATGTCTCACCTGTGACCAAAGTGACCTTCAAGTGTGATGTAACTGAGTAACTCCATGTAGGCAGGATACAAGTTTTACTTACTGATCACTGTTTTTTGTAATTATAAAGATTTAGAACTTAGGTGCTAATGTATGAAACTGCAAACAGTACAGTGTATTCTGTTTTAGGTATGTATGTAGATCTATGATGGAACTTTTATAATTTAACTCCTGTACATTAATTTTTACTGCTTTTTTCCTGACATGTGCTTTTTTGTAATGTAATCTTAACTGTGTAGTGTTGTCATATGCTTTGCCTAAGCTAACCGATGCCAGCATTTTCATTAAGCATTACACAGGGAGCTTTTCGTACGAAGTTATACATGTGTTTATACAGTAACACTGAATGTATGAACTGTGATTGCAGTGGTATAGTACTGGTACTATTACTAATACTAGACAACTTTATGACTCATAATGACTGCATTCAATTTTGCTGCAGGAAATGCTCATCTCTCAGGGTCCATACAGGTCATGGAATCCTGGAAAAGTCATGGAATTTGGAAATAGCTTTTCCAGGCCTGGAAAGTCATGGAATTATCTAAAGAGTCATGAAAAGTCATGGAATTTGAGAATTTTATGGAAGCCAATTTGAGCCCAACAGTGAAACGGTCAGCTTACTGATTACTCGCTGGACTGGTTGCCAAAAATACCAACAAACTGCCTTCCCATAAGGCTATTAACTAACTCTGAACATTGGTCTTGCTGACTGCGGTACCTTGGATAAGCTCATAATTTCTACCCTCGCGCGTGTCAGTGTGAAAGAGGGTAAGGAAGTTGTCATGGAAGACAGGAGAATTGGCCTGGAAAAGTCATGAATTTTTGAGACTGTGAACCTGTATGGACCCTGAATTCTCTCTAATTCTTCTTCCGGAAAAGATGTAATAGATATGCAGTAAATTTATGATGCTGAGACTAATGATGTTATAAATGCTCCGTGCCATGCCACTTAGAAACAGTAACTTAGATGCATTCACCGCCATGTGCATCTTTCGTAGTTCTGGTGTTTGCTTAGATTCCTGGAGCTTTTGATGTTTGTAGATGATTGTCGAGTGGCAGCCCTCTCAGAAAAGTAAGACTAAGAGTTACTAAGACTAGTACGAGGGTCACACAGAATTCCTGAATTGTTTTTATTTTTTTACTTTTTTTTTTTTCACCAGAGGCAACTAAGTTATAAATGAGTGTGGTTACAATGTGCATAGGGGGTGTCACTGTCAGTCCATTTGCAAACAGCAAACTCTGTGAGTGGCTTTTTGACTCACATATGTAACAAAGTGAGACCATGCAGTAATCCTCCATTGTCTGTCATCTGTCTGACAAAGTTTAACACAGGCTTTTTCTCATGATCAGATCTGTAAACAGTAGAAACACCAAACTTGGCACAATGGTAGTTGGTGACGTTGGCTTTCCAAACATATCATTTTTTGAATGACCTCCCTGAAAGTTCAGGATCACAGGGTTGGGGTGAAAGTTACCCCCCCCCCCCCCCCCCCAACAAAAAAATAAAAATAAAAATATTATTATTATTTTTTAATTTAAATGATCTTGATATTGGGAGTCAAGGTCACAGCGCCGTGGTGAAAAGTCCCCTAAATCACGTTTTTCTGTTTCTCAATGACCATGAACACCAGGCATCTCAAATAGTACAAATGAAGTTAGTCTGAAAAGCTTCCATACATGTATATTGACCATAGGGGGTCATGGTCACAGGGATTGGATGAAAGTTTCAGAAAGTCACCTGCATTGATAGTTGGTAAGAATGTCTTAATGAGTGACCTCTAGTCAAGGTAAAGGTCACACGTGAGTCATGAAGGCTTGGCCGTTCTAGTTTCTTCTTCTTCTGACAGGATGCCCTGTATGCTCTTTACACTGCAGCCTGTAGTGCAGATTTGTGTAGTAGAAAGCAAGAGTTGCCTTATGAAATTCCACTCGGCAAAGAATTGCAGTAACACTAACAGACCTAGTACCAAAATAAAACTTAGAGTATTTAGATTTTCCATTGTCTTTTTTTCAGGTAAACTACATGTAGCTGGATTAATGTATTCAGTCTTGTGTGATTTTGCCTTTGCGTCACTGAGTTGAATGATCTGGCTTTTCCCATTGACATGTGACAACAGGTGATAGAGGTTTTATTCCAGGTTTATTTTTGTTCAGTTTTAATTTTATGTTCATATACTCACAACGTCTCAAGTAGCACTAGTAGAATCTTCAGTCTTGTTTCTGACAAAATCAACTTGTTAGTTCAAACAGAATTGTTCGGCAAGAGATAACACATTGTCATGGATACCCCATGCAATTTCCTATGTAGTGTGGTAAAACGGAATGTGGTACTACCATATAATACTGTTAATACATTCTGACTGAAGTCAAGATCCTTGCTGTCTTCACACCATTTTAATGATGACCTGCTTGTAATTACAGCTGAGTGAGTGTTTAAACTGGTATCACTGGTACTAGTGGTAGCTGACTGAATGTGTAGAATGTGTTTGATGACGATGGCACAGGCCAGTAACGATTTAGTGTGGAATCACTATTAGGGTGTTCTGGTTGCAATCCTCAAGGATTGATTCAGTTCTGATGTCAGAAGTCTTGATGCCTCAGTACCAAGTTTCAACATGAGGTATAGTCCTTGAATGAAGTTGAATTTATCTTGTACATGGACATGTTACGATGTACTACATGAGTGCCATTTTGCACTGATCAACATCATAACTTCATTATCATAACATTAGTAAGGATACACCTTTCTCTGTGTTTCTCCTGGTAGTGATTTTCAATGTACGTTTTCTTGTTGTTCACATTACATATCGTCAAATAGTGTTTGCTGGTACATGGAATGACTGAACCATCATGATCTGTGGTACAATTTCACAAACACAAGCAAAGGCCAAGGAGAAAGTAGTGCTCATGTCATAGTCAGTGGCAGTCGCGATGTCTTACTTGATAGCAACAACATGATCATGTATGTATGCGTTGCTCTGAACATAGCCAGGAATGGTTAATTTTGCTCTGTTCATTTTTGTGTCATTTCATAATTGTTCATAGATTTTAATTTTTTTCCCTCATAATCACCTATACATAGATGTTGTGACGACCTCCGGGCTTACATTACTGTCCTGCTTTCTCTGTTTGTTTCAGTTTATTGACATCTCCATGATACTAGCGGAGGCAGTGAGACGGACACACAATGGCGAATCTGTCTCCTTTCTTTTTGCCCATGTTCCTATTTGAAGCTGTGTTGTCTGCTGTGGGAAGCCATGTACCTTGTCTGTTGTTGATGCCGTCTGTACCTTTCATCAGTTTACTGTGTATTCAGGCATCGTGTTCAGCGTTTAAGGATTGAGTTAACTGATGCACAAATTTTTTTATTTTTTTTGGGGGGGGGGGGGGGGGTATGGGGGGTGGATCTCTCTCTCTCTCATCTTTTCAATGTAAAGTTTCAAAATGAAACTAGGTATGAATACCAGTATTCTCACAGCGTTTACTGGAACTATTTGCAGAAACTGTGTCTTTAAATAACAACAGTCTCTAGTTTCTTGGCCAAAAGAAATAGGTTGGTATGGAATTCATGGCGTGTGCATGGTGGGGTGATATTAACATAAGCGCTGTTAGTGTTACCCATTTTTGAAGAGTAGTGAATGTTGTGTCATGACTGTCAGCAAGATGCCACAAAGCACATTACATGCCTTCCCTCAGTCGTTGTTGTTGTTGTCGTCTCTGGGTGAATAAAAAAACAACAAACCTGTTCAGGATGGCAACAAAAAAGCAGGCGTTGACGCTGAAACAACCTTTCTTTTGCGTTCCGGAAAACTGTCCGCCGTAGGCTGTGTTTGACTGGATCGTGTTATTCCAGATCATGTGAACCGTTCCAGTGTAGTTTTTGTTGTTATACATGTATTGGCTTTTCTTTACTCTGAGTCTGTAGCTATAGACTTACTCTTACTGTGTTTACTGTGACTACTGGGTTTACCCTTGATATTTACCACACCCAGCAGCATATATGCATTCTGTTGTGTGTTATTTTTCATCAGTGGTCAGAGCATTTTTTTTAAACTGAAAATTTGACAAACTTGGTGCGCAGATTTTCATTTCAGTTGACATACATACATGTACAAAAGACAATTCGGGGAAGAGATTTCTTTATAGCCAATTCAGACTTTGTGGTGGTTGAAGGGCTTGTTACAGTGCTTAAAACAAAAAGACGCTTGTACCTGGATAGATGTACTAGTTAATAGGATTTTTGGATCTTATGCTTGACATGAAGTGTGTAAACACACGTGAGGCTGACACATTTTCCACTGTTTGAGTGCAGTTTTTGTGTAGTTTGTACAGTGCAGTCGGTTCTGTGCTGGTATTAATGTTTTTGTTGTTGAATTTCAAGATGTCACTAGTGCCGAGTAGTGCCGAGTAGTGGCAGCCATGAAAGTTTGCTAGCTTGCTTTGTGTGTTTAAGGTGCTGGCTTTCTCGGCACGTTGTTGTTTTCTGGTTTGACCAGCTCGGATTTTGTCTTCTTTTCTTAGTTGCAATTCTAATCAAACTCGGCCCAGTAAAACATCACATCATGTGGTGTGCAGTATGCAGCCCACCTGAGGTTTGAGTTGGATTTTGGGGGTTGAGTCCTGAACTGTACTACTATTAATATTATGCTAGTCTTTACACTGCCAGGGGTGTACCGAGGCATATCATGGGTGTTCATACACCATACCTCTCTCGTGGGTCCAGCGGGCTTGCATGTACATGTACTCAGTTGTAGGTAAAGCCACCCTGATGTGAGGATCGGGACTCGCATGATGTCGTCCGTCAGTTGCTTGAGCTGTAGTTTTCATTCGCTTTGCAGTGTATCTGGAGCTTCAGTGAAATTGCTCAAGACTGAGCACTCCAAGTTTTCTTTTCTTTTTTTAAAGCAAGAAGCTGTTTATTCTTACAGCAGAATAACTGCATGCTGTAGTGACTTTTCTTTGCCATTACCTCTCCTTTCTCTTCTCTTTTGTGTAGACCAATCTGTACTGGTCTGCTGATGTAATAATCTCTTTTCACTGTCTTTTCACCGCACAGTATACATGTAGTACATTTCCACTGTCTATACCACCCAGACAACTACAGTAATCCAGTTATCCTGCAAGCTTGCCTTGTGGAAAATGTTACAGGGTAGATTGCCTGGCAGTATTCGCCTTTGTACTGTTTTATAGTCATACACGGTTCTGGTATGCAGGGAAGCATTCGAATCTGATCACAACTACATGTATAATCCAGTTACCTTGGGAGCTTTGCTTCTTGAAAATGCTACTGGATAGATTGTATGACAGTATTATTAGCCTTTTTACTATTCTATAGTCGCAGCTGATCAGCATGCCTGGCATATTGTGAGATTGTTGGAAGTAGGTTCTTATATCAGGGCTGCATACACTTCGTTCTCTTACTGTGCAACCTGCCAGATGTTCTTGTTGGTTGGTTGGGTTCTTTCTTTGAGCTGCGTTTGTCTGCTTGCTCGCTCGCTCGCTTGCTTGCTAATGCTTCAGTACCATGCACTATTCTTCAAGGATCTTTCTCTTTGTGTGTGTCTAGTGTATTCATCCTTTCCCTTCTTATACTTTCATTAATTCATTATTTGCTGTACTTTGTTAAAACTGCATCCATTTTCATATTGCTTTTGCACCACAAGCACGGTTTACACTACAGTGTCCTGGTACTGGGTGTAGGAGAAACAGTGCTTTTCTGTCAGACCTGAACCTTTGTTTAACAGTGGATACTGCAACTCTGGAAGTGACAAGTGCCTGTATTTGTGTGCATTTTGATGCTGTGCAGTTCTCACACATTCAAGGAACGAGCAGCAGGGTTGGGGGAGCAGAGCTTTTGGGGCGGCCCGCTACCCCATGCTGGGGTCAGACTTGCCATGTCTCAGTTTTGGCTTGCTTTCATCTCCTGATGTGCCTATGCTCGTGGTTTGACTTGTGTGACAAAATTTTCATTGAAGTATTGGCACAAATGGCATGTTTCATCTAGTTTGGATTGTTTTGCAAATACGTGTATGGTGTATCTGTTTTGATCATTAACAGAGAGCTTGTGGTATCTGGTAAGCACATTGCAAAATGACACATTGTAATCAGTATTGTGGTTAAAACTTTCTGCCAGTTAAATTTGGGGCAGGACTTTTTTTTTTTATTATAGTGTGTGATAATTATTCTTGCCAGTAAAATTTTTCTCATAAAAAGTTGCAAAGCTGGAAATTGCATATGATATTGGCGGTTCAAAATCAAAGTGCAATGACCAGCTGATCTAAATAAAGTTCACTTCTCGAACAGCTGCTATCAGATTTTACATAGTGTAAAAATGTGCAATATCTGGCAGTCGCACAGATTTGGTTCATGTTTGTTGTAAGTATATCGCTGGAGCTGTCAGTTTGATTTTTGCATCCACAGTCTTAGTGGAGCTACTCACTGTAAGGAAGCGAAACTGTCTGTGGTAGTCTCCTGTTTGGCCTTGCTTTTTTTTTTTTTTTAACTACAGAGTTTTCACTCAATTTCTAGCAGTTTCTGCAGCTACTGGTACACACAATTTCTAACCAGCAAGGTCAAAGCTCTGTTCTTGTTACAAGGCAACATCAACAGCTGTGTATAGAATGTTTGCGGAAGCTGTCCTTGTAAACTGGATTGGAAGAGGAATAAAACGTTTGAATAAGCTGACTTTGAACCTTTTCTTTTCTGTATTGTGAAGATGATGTAAAAGTGTCATGAAATGTGGGTTGGCATTTTTTTCCTCACTTAGTGTCATGTATTTGTATGCATATAAACTAATGAACAAAGTATTTTGGTTGATGTGTGATTTATGAAGGCGGTCCATTCCACACGGACCAAAACCTAATACAGTTTGGGGCATCAGGCACTGCCAAAAGTAATAATTGTGAGTATGAAGGACACCCTAACATTCACTGATCATGACTGTGTCTTGCAGGTCTGTGCATGAAACCATGTGAGAGTTTGGTGGATCTCAGTTGTTGCAATAGCTCAAGATGACAAACTGCTTCTATTTCTGCAGATGTTCTGAAATTCTGTTACTCCAACATTCCACGATGTCATCAACACACATACGCAAATTCAAGCATGCACACGACCTGCACATGCGCACAATTTATTTCTGATGAATTGCTCTGAATTTGTTTGTTTTCTGTTTTCCAGAGTGTGGACATCTCCATGATCTTGGCAGAATCGATCCGTCGGACGCACAATGGGGAGTCTGTTAGCTACCTTTTCAGCCATGTACCGATGTAGCTCAGTGTTGTATGCCATCTTTCTTTTTTTTTAAATTAAAAAAAAAAATCTAATTCTACTCAAGACTCGGTCACATTTTTATTTTTCCCCATGGCCGTCTTAATAAATTTGAACTTCTAGATAAGGTGTCAGGCACAAAACAAGATGCAAGAATTTTGGAAAAATCAACTTTTATTGGGGAAGAAATTTTTAAAAAACCAAAACAGGATCGGTAAGGTGGGTGGTGCTGCATCACAATCATGTGCCCCCCCCCCCCCCCCCCCCCAGGAAGTGGCCCAAATTTCCCAAAGTACTAAAACAAGATTTTAAAAACAACAACATTTAGTGTAGTGCTTTACAAATACATGAATACGTTGTAGTGGCTGATACCATACTCGCTGTTAGAGCAGTTGCTCAGTTCGTTTTCCGACTGTATTGAAGGATTTGGTCCGACTAAGTATCAGTGTTGAAATAATGTACGTATGATCAATTACTATGTAGTTGAGGTGATGTGTACCCCATGTGCAGCGAAAATCAGCCATTTTAAGTGAAATTTAAAGAAATGAATACACAATTTTTAAAAAAAAGCGCTGCAAATTGTAATTTTATGATGAATAGACATATATTTGCTTTCAAATTGGCTTGAACAGGTGAAAATGAATGAAATTGAACAGATTTTTTTTTTATGTGCTGCAAATGTGTAGTGCTGTATTACAATAAACAGACTGTAAATTCCTTTCAACCAACCAGTTTTGCAGACCTGAACATGAAGGTGACACTTGCCCCTTGCAAGTTTTGTGCTCCCAATCCACCTTTTCAACATGTCTGAAACAAATTCTTTGTGATACATACTTTTCCAAGTCTCTTAAAATGTGCTGTGAATTCTGATTGAACATCCTAAAACTTTGGTCGCAAAATCAATCTAATCTGGAATCTTTGAAACCTTGCTGTGATATTATATTTTTCAGAATTGACAGTTTCTTCTTCTGCACTTGATTATTGAAGGTGAACTGGTTGTTGAATTTGCAAGTGAAAGTAATGATTTAACTAACAGGGAAAGCCTTGAGAAGCTTGACTTGAGAGTGAAGTATGTAATCACAATATGTAATCACAACAGTTTGATTCGCAATACAGCATGGTGGGGATTTTTGTTTGGTTGGGGTTTTTTGTGTGTTTTTGAGGGGGGGAGAGAGGATTTTGTCTTTCGTTCAGTATGCATTTCTCATAGTACTGGATTTCACATTGTGTTCATTGAAAATTGTCTCATAATTTTTCCCTTGCTACAAATGTAGTTACTGTACTTGCAGTAATTAATAGGCAGTGCAGCTGCTTGTCTGATGAAAATTATTCGGACATACACCTCCCCCATTCCTACATGTGTTACTGAGTACATGTACCTCTCAACTTTACCCTCTTCGTTGTTCCCATAATTATGTGGTACTCTTGTTTTATCACTCTTATGAGCTGTTCAGGTATTTAATATTTCCATTTTGATCATCTTTACTGTTGCAGTTTACACTTTACTTTTTCCATTCCAAATTTCAGTTCTATTCAGGTCTGTGTTCTTTCTGAGCACTTTTGAGCATGAATTGTCAGGGATAAGTATGCTGTGCGACTTCGTGTAGTCCTGCAGATGTTTAATATTTGTCTCAAGGTTCATACTGTCTACTCATGCCGTTATACTCAAGACATCTCCACAGTACCCTACAAAATGCTGTCTGCCGGTTCTTTTGGCATACAGGGCCATTACTGATGCAACCGACATAAATGTTCATATCCTCAACCTGTAGGTCTACTCTTTCACATTTATAGTGCACCCCTTACATACTGTGTATTTTTTGTTTTCAAAAGGAATATCGGTCTGGACAAATGATGAATTGTAAAGCCTGAAAGGGAAAGTAAATGTGTTCTTGACAAGTAATTTTCTTTCAAGATCATTACCTTGAGGTCAGTTACTAGCAGTTGTACAATTTTGTAATTTTTGTTTCTTGCATTTTTTAAACTTTTTTTTTTTTTTTAAAACAATCGTACAAATCAAAGTCTTGCTCAAACACATACTACTGACAGTTGTCAGACATTTTTCTTGTGGCATTTTTACAAACATGCATTTTCTTCCAGTTCAACTTCATGTCATTTATATCACCTCATGTTTACAGCCTTGAAAGTTCCCAAATATATTTTCATAGTTCTGTCCAATGATAAGAACAGTAAAATTCAGAATCGTTTTGGTTCTCTGCTTCGTCCCATTGCATTTCATTTAAGAGACCATTCTTTTCACATGTACTTTATCCTTAGTATTTCTCTAGTAGTGTCAGTTGTAAACACTTTTTCTTTCGCATCTGTCACAGTTTTCATTTTTATGTGTATGTGTGTGTGTTTGTTTTTTCTCTTTTTTTAAAGAATATTTAGCGTAGGTTTGAATTTTTTTTTTTTTGGTTTGGTATCTAGCATAGCATGTTTTTTTTCATTCAGTATCTAGCGTGCATTCATTTTTGCGTGTAATAGCTAGCATACAGGGTTCATACAGGCATTGAATGTCTTTGAAAGTCTTGGAATTTTGGAGACCCTTTTTCAAGTCTTTGAAAGTCTTTAAATTTTGATGTTTTGAAAAAATGTCTTTGAAAGTCTTTGAAAAATTGCGAAATGAAATGTTTTTTTCCCCCATGACTGTATTTTCGCCAGCGCACTGTTTGCGCGTCTCTGGCCGTGTCACTGTGCCTTTCCTTTTGCTCCGCTCGCGAGTCGACTCTGGTTGGTCACAAAGCGCATGCGGTGACACGTGACTTGGCTATTTTAATATCACATTATTATAATATACAGGTAATTGTTATTAGGATTGCGAGATCAGGGTCTTTGAATTTTTATTTTTGGTCTTTGAAAAGTCTTTAAAAAGCCTTTGAATTTTGTTCTCAAAATCCTGTACGAACCCTGTAGCTAGGATCTTTTTTTTCCCTGTGTCTGTTCTTTCTTTTTTTTCTTTTTTTTTTACCTTTTCCACCCTCCCTCTCCAACTTCATATTGTCAGACTGTGCTCAACTGAATTTCGTAATGAGATTAAGAAACAGCATGGCTGTGAAAAAATCCATACCCCGATACTTCCTGGTGTCTTTAAACAAGTGTGTTAAATGCATGGATCCATGTAGATCTACACACACACTTTTGGTCTCCCGGTTATGACTGGCACCATGAAAATCCTTTGAAAAGTTGAACAAGACAAAGTGTTTCAGCATGTCTAGTCTTGGTTCCAATGCGCCAAAGATTTTATCGGAATTCCTATCCCCAACACATGCTGAAACTCGCTGCCATCTGAATCATTGTAATTCATCGTTAGTCCACCTTTCATAACTTTTCACCGAGAGATTTCATCTGGGCATTTTTGTCAGCATACATGTATGTATGAATTGTATAACCATTGCCATTTTTTCCTTTAATGTAAAACAAACTGTTATCATTTGAATTTGCATACAGATTATACAGGCATGCAACATTTTTTTCTCTCTGCATAAAGCCCACCCTTGTATTTTCCCTTTGTCTTGGAGATGGGCGTTGTGTTTTTATTTTTCTTCTACTCTTCTTTCTGTAGTTAGTGATTCTTCCATGTGTCAGCCAGCCATGTTAGCTGACATCTAAATTTGTGACTTACAGTTACCTCAGTGGGCCTTTGGGTTTTTTTTATTTTAAAAAAAAATCAATATCACCTGTAGAGTAGTGAGCCATAGAGTTTGCGGTGATACTTCTTAATTTTATCCTGTGTGGTAGATACCAGGACTGAAGGCTGGCAGTCAGTTGTCTGCAGCCAGTCTTTACATTACTGAGATCTTTGGTAGTTGTATCGTTTAGCAGACATACTTTCAGTTTTGTGCAAAGTAATGCAACATTTGTCTACCCCCTTCCCCTCACGTCACCCCTAAACAAATCTTATTGTCTCAGAAATGGATTTTTTAAACATCATTTTGACTTGTTGCATTACTTTTTTTTAAAACTACACAACCCAATGCATTTGGCATGTCGGGACAGAAGATATTGACAGAGTACTTGGCGTACAATATTATGTGCGTCTTATGTCAGACTCTACTGTCCTTTTGATCCACCTCAACTTCTAATATTGTGTTATTTGTCAGAGGTTTTGTGTGGGATTGTTAGAGACGATGGGGCTATATATAATATGCCAATTAAAAACAGTAATCTGACAAAGCTGCTTTGCTTGTGTTCGCGAGTTGCACGCATATGTGTGTTTCCTGTAAGTTTTGTTGTCACAAGTTTTCATTATCTGTGTCAACCCCTACGCATGCAAACCGTGGTGCTGAGGAATATACACTTTATTCACAAATGGCAGCAAAGACAATAACAATGACAGGGCAAACCCTTATATGTGCTTTTCAGTGCATTTTTTTTTCATGCCACTCTGCTGATTTTAAGGCTTAAGTTATTTGGCCCTGAATCTGTGCAAAATGGAATGTGTGCAACACTGAAAATACTGAAAGAATGTAGAAGTTTAAAAGCTGATTTCTTGGGGCTTTTCTTCACTTCCTTTCACTTTTCTCTCAAAACAGGTAACATGCACATATATGAGATTTTGCATGGACTAAGTATCAAAAAGGAAAAAAGTAGCACCTAAAGAATTGGAGAACAAGAAATGAGCAGGTAACCGAGGAGGACATCATTGTAAATACAAACATAACTGTACAAAGACCATGCAGTCCCTAATGAATTACCAAAAAAAAAAAAAAAAAAAAAAAATGTACATTAGATTCTGTAAACAATATACAGAAAGTTGCCACCATGAATCTGGTTTTGCTGAACATCGCACAAGTGACTACACGAAAGACAGCACAAGGTTCTTGAGGACAATGGACGTCTTTGGTTACTTTCACTGTTGTCAGATATGTAACAAGATACGTGTGTGCATGTACAAAATATACCAGCAGTTACAAGCGAAGACAGCGTTCTACATTGAAATGCTTTTGAGTGTGGTCAAAGCAACTGAGAGTGCATCATTACAAAAGTTAAGTATCTGGACCGCGTTGAACATTGAACATATCTTCATTCTTGGAATGAAGTACATGTACACAAACAACTCTTCAATTTATCACAAGCTCCACTACAAAAGGCCATACAAAGCTCAATATGGCGGACTGAAGCATACGCTTCATTCAAACAATGGCGAGCACTGCCCAACTGGCAAGTACAGCTGCTTAACAAGCTGTTTGAATTCTACAAAAACGATTTTGTATAAAATGGTTTGCGAGGACTTCCTGGCAAAACCCTCTTAACAAGGCACCACATCTAGTGCCAACAAATATAAAAACTTTGTGCAAAAATATCAATAAGGCTTATAAAATGACAGATATGATACATATTCACGCACACTGATACTGTTCATGCACAAGGCATATTCAACCGACGTGTACACATGCTGCTTGCCGTGGTCTTTTCCAAGTCAAATGGTGGGGGCATTCTGTAAAATACAAGCAAAACACCCCAAAGATGCCAGAATTTGTATTTATCAGCGTTCTTTATGAACAGTTTTCAATGTCGATGATTGTGAAGCAACGCTTCTTGATGGAAAATGGTCGCTTTTAACCAGGAACTTGTACCAGTAAACCGCAAGTGTTTAAACACTCTAACAGGAGTCTTGACAATGGGTTATTGTTGTAGAGATCGCGAAAAGTCACTGCATTTCGATGGAAATTTCTAGACCATCCCAGAACATGCGAGTGCAGTAACGTCAGCAGATTAAGTAACCCAGGAAAGATTCCGTACTTGCCAGTATGTTACAGAATGTTCTAGATTTGACCTGTTAGTATATAAGCAGCACTGCACAGCGTTCTGGGTTCTTCCTCTTTCATGAGTTTGTTCTTACGCATCTTCTGTTAATAAAGCATTGGAGTTCCAGCCTGTTGTATCCCGTGTCTTCTCTGCGAGTGCACCGAGAGAGCGACATAGCAGGAGAAAAATACAACAGTTATAAAAAAGAAAAAAAAAAAGAAGAGAAATATAAGAAAAAATTATATGCTAGAGTTTTTATAGTAATTGCCAGTTTACAATTTTGCTGAGATTTCAACAAGTAGTACTTACTCTTTTGGCATCGTGTTCCATAAAAGCCAGTTTCAGAACAGTCACACTTAAATGTTCGTCCTTTCCTGTCTGTTGTGATGGGTAGGCAGGCCCCACCATGTCTACAGGGGTGTATTGCATCACAAATGTTTCCTCTACCTGCACACACACACACAGGCATCAGCGTCACCATAGACTGTTGCTGTACTCTTTCATCATGATACTATGTGGGTTGGTCGAGGCCTAAATTGTACCAGCACAGAGAATGGTCACAACTCCATCCACAATGGTCATTCCATTCTTCATGCACATGGGCAACACACTTTGGGCGCATGTGTTTACCAGCACTTCAGATATATACATGTATACGTCATCAATATGTAAGAAGATGATGGTTCTGGAGTTACAACACACACCACACACACACACACACTACATGTATCAGAATATCATCCATGCATGCTCACACAAACCTGGTCTGCACATTCGAGCTGCTTGGTCATTTGTTGTAAAAACTAGAGAGGCAGAAGCCTCCATGGCTCCCTTGTGACACAGGTCAAGGTCATTCACAAAAGTATGTTTGTAGAGCTCTTATCACTATCCAGTATCATGCTAAGTGATGTGTCTGGCGCTCTGAGTTCCTGGCGATATTACAATTTTCCCCGAAACAGTTTGTACAGCCTTGACCTTTGGTCAAAGTCATTCAAAAGAGATCTCATCAATGTCTATCATCATGCCAAGTTTGATGCCTCTAGCATTTGTAGTTCCTCCGAAAACAGTAATGTTAAAATTCACAACAGACAGCTTTAATGACCTTGACCTTCAGTCAAGGTCATTCAGAAAGGTAGGTCTCATTGCTGTCTATCATCACGCCTCGTTTGGTGCCTCTACTGTTTGTTGTTTTGGACAAAATGCCAAGGTTAAAGTTTCCAAAAAAAGCTTGCATGACCTTGACCTTGACTAAAAGTCACTGAACACAGTTATGTCTGTAAAGGTGCTGCCAATGTCAATCATCGCACATAGTTTGATGCTTCTGATTCTTCTAGATACTGAGAAAATGCAAATGTAAAATTTCCAAACAGACTGTTTCAATGACCTTGACCTTCAGTCAAGGTCATTTAAGATGGTATGTGTGCATAGGTCTTATCACTGTCTATCAGCATGCCAGGTTTGGCACCTCTGCTGTTCATTGTTTCTGAGAAAATGCCAATGTTAAGGTTTCACAAAACTATCTTGTACGGCCTTGACCTTGACAGAAGGTCACTGACTACATGTATATCTGTAAAGTTCTTATCAATGTCTATCATCATGCAAAGTTTAAAACCTCTGGCATTTGTAGATTACGAGAAAATGCCAATGTAAAATTTTCAAACAGAGAGCTTTAGTGGCCTTGACCTTGGGTCTAGGTCGTTCAAAATGATAGGTCTTGTGCTAGTCTATCAGCATGCCAAGTTTGGTGCCTCTACTGTTTGTAGATTCTGAGAAAATGACAACGTTAAAGTTTTCTGGACACACACACACACACACACACACAAACAGACAGACAGACGACGGAGGGTTAATACATAGACTCCTATTGTTACACAAGGGAGCCAATAAAAATTACTGTCTGGCCCCAGTAGTGTAGTGGTTAGCACTTTGGACCGAGGACCGGCAGACCCGGGTTTAAGTCCCAGCCGAGGCAAGCAGGATTTTTCCTACCTAGGTCGGCTCCTACCCAGAGTGTGTGTGATATGCGTAATGGGCCCAATGGGGAAGCTGTCCACACAACCGAGACTCACCCACTTCACGGGTGCAGTTCTGGGGTGCTTCCTTTGGGTATGACACATCTTGTGATGTGGATGATTACATGGCTGGCACCGGAGATGCGGCAGTTCCTGGGCTTTGTAACGCTGGGATATGTATGACAGGAAGCGTGGAATACGACCCTGTCCCGCAGTCCCAAAACATTCGGACCTCCACAGAATCATCATACCTTCATCCTCATCTTTGCCATTATGCATAATAAAACTTCCATGGATTCCACCTATGACCTGGGAGGAATACCACTGGAGCTGGCAAAAAGTTGGGGCAGCAAACACCCCCCCCCCCCCCCCCAGGGGAAAAAAAAACCAAACCAAAAAGAAAAGAACTACAGGTACTATAAAAGTAACAATTACCATGAAAGTCTTTATGGCACTCTTCCATTGTGTGATAGGGGAACGGGTTCACGCAGCCAACAGCGTATCCCTCTGAACAGCCTCGACTGGAGTAGTCGATCTTATATCCCCTGAACTGCTGGCGGCAGATGTAGTCTTGGATATTCTCACCTGTCCCCTCACCTGGACACAAGGTATAATGAACCAATGCAGTGCGCTTCAGTGAATGTTGATGAAAAAGCTGTACCTCACCTTTTGCTCATTAGTTTTACTATGTGAAATTGCAAAAAATTGTATATGACTATATCTGGCTTTTCTTTTCCTATGATGAAAGAATTAATGATTCTAGCAATTTTGTTGCACTCCAGATTGGGTGTGGGGTGGGTTAAAAATTTTGAGGGTGGGCAGGGGAAGGAGGGACCGAGCTTGATGCACACATACTTATTTGAAACTGCCCAACATTATAGCCTTCTGCCATCACTGAATAGATGATAGTTCAACAGTTTTACTTAAGTACTTCATGATTTTGATAAAAATGTGCACCTCCCGTCCACCCCCCCCCCCCCCCCCCCCTTTTTTTGTTTTTGTTTGAGAGTTATGCGCGTGCATTGTTCCATGACCATTCCAATGCCACCAGCAACACGAACTGGTGGATCGTTTCGTCTGACTTGAAAACACATCTGTTCCGGCTGGCTTTCGAGTAGGCCCTCTTACCACCTGATTCAGCTGCTCTGTGTGTGTGTGTGTGTGTGTGTGTGTTTGCATATTTGTTGGTATGAGTGCGGGAGTACGCCGACTGAGTCACTTTGTGAGAATTTTGCGCTGTATAAGTACAATTCAGTATTATTATAGCATGTTAAGCCGTCGTCAGATATTGTTTTCAAAAAGAGAAACCGTGCCGCAGAGCCGTCCAGCACTCGTGTCTGTAACGGTTTAAGTTCGTCACTATCACGGCCTGCCGTTCTAGACGAAGCTCAGCTACACGGCATACCCCATGAATCAGGCATACCCCATGCGTGAGAAATCACTGCAACGCACATACTGCCGCGCTACGGGACTTTCGGATGATTGATCAAAACTTTTTAGTTGGTCAGCATACCCTCAGGCGATTACTCACTTACCTGTCAACATGAGCAGGCCACTTAGGCAGCACAAAATCGTTAGGGACATTTTGACAGCTGACATGGTGTACAACAGGTGAGAAAGCGCCTCCCCCGAGTTGTCAAGTGTCAGGTGAAACTCCGGACTGTGCGTGACCTACTTTCCCGTACGTGTCCCCCCGTTTTCCCCTCCATACACACCGGCGGGGCAGACTTGGCTTGCCTGTCGCCTGCAGAGGTCAAATTTGGAAGGCGACCTTTTGGTTTGAGCCTGCCTTGATTACGGGTGACAGATTTGTTCAGGTGTACCCCACCTCCATCCGACCCAGCACTGTGCGATTGCGGACAGAAATCTTGGAAGATTGTGGATACAATGTGTAACATAATGTGATTACAGAGTTAAAGCAATTGATCAACCAGGCTTAAGACAAGAGAAGCAGGACCCAAAACAAAGAACTGCCAAACAGAATCCCCCCCCCCCCCAACAACAAAACCAAAAAACTCCACAACAAAAAACAAACAAAACATATTGAAAAACCAAAACAAACGATAACCTCCCCGCCCCCCCCCCAAAAAAAAATAAAAATAAAAAAAAATCAGAAACTATAACTGCCCCCCTTCCACACACACACTCACACAAAAGGAAAAAAACAAGAAGACAACCACTAAAACCCCCTATCCCACTCAGTTATGCACTTGCTAAAGCACATTTTGTTGCCTGACCTGTACCAGTATGTATGTCTTCCGATGTGACAGCATAATGTATGCAGAATCAGGCACACTTTTTTCCCCTGCATAGCCTGACTAAAACCTTACTTCCTGTGTACCAAATACATACAAATAAGAAATATTAGTTCTCGTTACCCCCCTCCACCCCCCTCTCCCTTGACACACAAACACACTCACACACCATGAGATGAAAAGATAATGTATCTGACTTTTTTTTTTATTTACATGGCCATATCACAACTTAATTTACAGTCTGCTACATGTCCAAGTCATCACTTCTTCTTCTTCCTTTTCAGCAAGGCATTCCTCAAAGCAAGCTGCAAACAAATTTAAAATGCAAATATTAAAAGACAAAGAACCAGTAAGGTGAATGTATTGTAGCAGACAAAAAGCTGTCGTAATTGTACATGTACTGAAAGACAGAGGTCTTTCTCACCTACCAGGTACAGTCGAACCTGCCAAGGCGGTCACCTGTATAAGCCAAACCACTGTCTAACCTGGTCACCCCAGAGGATCCCCTGACACACTAGCTGTTGACATGACACCCTGGATAACCCGGCCACCTGTCTAAGGTGGTCAGTTTGACCCAGTCCCTTGGGTGACCGCCTTACACAGGTTTGACTGTATTTCAATTTCTCTATTCAAGATATATACTATTTTTATTCTTACAAATGTAATGAAAAAGACCTTCAGGTCAGGAATGGTATGGTGTGGTAGACTTCTCCATGGCGCACATATCCATCTCTTTTTAAATGCTCATGGTGCTGCAGGGCTGGAGGATGAAGCAGTTAAAGCCTGCTGCCACTATGCGCCACTTTCTGTGCAAACCTTCATCCTGCTATTGACTCTGGTGCGTGTGACAGTATTTCTGTTGTCCCACATCACCGGCCACAGCCTACTCTTCTTCAAAAGATGGACATGGGACTTTTCGCGTGCAAACTTGCGTGTGTACACCAGGGCGGGACAGGCACCATAAACAACTCTGCATGTGATTTTGACTCGATTGGGAAAGGAAAAAATACATCCAAATTCCATCAGGGATTCGAACCGGGCGGCTTAGGATTTGAAGTCGGATACCTGAATGACTAGACCAAAGACCTTTGAGTACTTCCCAAAGCATACCCCATCTAGGTTTTATTAGACAGCTATTGCTAGAACATGTCCTAACACTGTATTTCCATTTTCCTGCATTACAGTTGAAGGTAAGTAGAACAAGAAGATCCAATATATACATGACCAAAACTGTTTGATCTATCGGTACTTTAATTGTATACCTGTTTGTCTCGGAAGGACCGTTTCTCTTTGCGGCGCATGTTGTGCTTGACCATGCCAAAAACCTTGTTTTTCTGCTTCTGTTTGTTTGTAGTGCTGGCATGAGGGTTCATTTTCTGTGGGCCTCCCGTGAACTTCCCGCGCCCCTCTCGGCCAGCCTAAAATAAAATAAAGAGAGAGAATGAGAGACCCTGAACCACCACTGACCTCTCTTACTGTGCAGGTATGACACCTGCAAAACAGTATATGCACGGGAAGCCGCAACATACGGAATACAGCCCCATTCTGTGCTGCAAAAAAACCCACTACTACTCTTTTGCTCTGCAAATCGGCGCTGCTGCAGTTTGACGACTACCCTAATCAGAAGCGTTTTGTCGGAGCAATGGCAAACCAATTACATCACTGCTCTCTGAAATACAAAAGGAACAAAGAAGTGACGTAATACCTGTAAGTAACGTGTCCAAGTAGGGTGTGAATTTTCCACAAAAAAGGAAGGGGGGGGGGGGGGGGGAGGACCCTGCATAGATCCATCCTATTCCTTCTATGAGTGGTTATAATATAGTTGTTATAATACTACGTCTTTTGACTGGCGTTAGCGCAAAACTTCCACACAGTCTTTCATACTTTTACAAAAACACTTACCAAGACTGTAGCAAGACGTGAGTCACGATCATGGGCTCGCTTCTTGTGGACATTTTCAATATCCCCCAAGTTGGGCAATTCCCCGCTGCACACACACAAACAAACAGAAGGGGGGGGGGGGGGGGGTGTTTAAAGGTGCTATTGCTAGTCTATCTTAGTGGTTAGTAGAGCTCTAAATGCAACATACCGATGTTTGATGACTGCAAACAAGTAAGTTGTCCTTTAACGGCGGCAGCCATGTTTTCTTTGCTGGCTGCTCAAACTCGGTGAGCTGCAAGGTCGAGTGCAGTCACCATGCTGTCACCAGCTACTTTGTTCTGGCTTTAGTCACCTGAATGCAGGCCTGCCTGTGTATGTATTTGTGCAAGTGTCTAGTGGTGTGATGCCAGGCACCACTAAAACACCTCAGAAAAATCTGACAGCCTAAAAATCTTAAAATCAGGAGCCCTTAACACTGTGCTGTCTGTTTACATAGATCTCCAGAATTTGGGCAAATCCGTTCCATGCATGTTACCAGGACCATGTTCAGCTGACACTGTTTACACTGTGACATAGACAAAAACACTGACAGACACGCTGGGCATTGCAGCTGCTTTACTGAGAATGCCAGAGCTTATCAAAGCACTTTAAAAAAAAACAAAAAAACCTCACTTAGTCTCCACCTTCCACTTTCTAAGCAGATGTACGCTTGTTAGTCTTGGAAGCAGATGGGGCTGGGGTGTGAAGGGGGAGGAGACTGTGGGTGGAAGTGAAAGCCGGATAGCAAGGATAAGCACCCAATTCATTACCTTTCTTCTCTTGTGTCTGGCTGTCGCTTTCGTTTCCTTGCCGTCTGTTTCAAACCCGCCTCTTTTGCTAACTGCTGCTGTTGCATAAGCTTGAAATCTTCTTGTGTCAGGATGCGCGAGACAGACACCTCCTGCGCCCGACGTTTTCTGTCCTCCGCTTCCTCGGGAGTCACTTCTTTCTCTTGCTCCTCGTCTGAAGAGTGGTGAACATCGATCCAACCCTCGCTGTCATCGTCATAGTCTTCTTCCTCTTCACTGCATGATTCCCATTCCTCTGAAACATGTACCGGTAAACGATATTCACAGCCATGCAGAAATCTGTTCAAAATGCATATGCCACAAAGCCTTCCAATGCGCACAGGTCACTGTAGCCGAGAAACGGATTTTATAAGTACTGTATTTCAAATGGAGCACACTTTTCTTTCAGCACCATGCCATGAAGCACTTAAAAAGAACGGATCTAGCCAAAAACCCGTACTGCAACGGGTTTGAGGATCCGTTTCACTCTCTTACCTTGTTCTTGTGTCTGTTCTTCAGCCTTCAGCAAAATGTCTGCACCAGGAATAAAGTCGCGTGTCGCCTTCTCTCCGTAGGCCAGGCTGCGGTGTTCTTTTGTGGCTTCTGTTGGTTTACCCTGGTCACAAAACAAATCTATTAAAATTCCATAAAGCAGTATTGCATCTGCAACTCATTATGAACCAAGTGACCCCCTCCCCGCTCCCCAGGTGATGATACAGCTGATGATAACCATAACTTTATTTGACCTTTCAAAGAATCAATACTCACCCTATCCTTTTTGTGCAGCAGCTCCGGGTTGCTATGGCGATACACCTGGATCAGGGACCTTGCTGCCATTATCACAGCTACAGGAAAAAAAAAGTTCACATCAGTGATTGCGAGATGAAAGTCTCCAATTTGTGACAGGAATCAGATGCACTACAACTCTCAGGTACTTCAATGCAATTAAAAATCAACACACACATACGAACACATGTGCACAAACAAAGACCAAACTAAACAAACACCCTCAATACAAAACACAAACAGATCTGTAAAAAAAATAAAATTGATATGTTAAAAAAAACCCCAAAAAAAACCAACCCTGAAAGCTGCAGATGACAACACAAACCAGGAGACAGTGCACTGTGCACATATGATACATGTATATACATATACCTTTGTCTCGATGTGACTTGTACTGAACAAGATCACGCAACAGGTCTTCTCCAATGGCCAGTGGACACCGAGCACAGATCTCCCTCACAGCATTCAACCTGAAGAAATGTAAAATATGGAGAAAATGAGTACCTAAATAGCTTTCTAACAGATTAAATGAATGAAAAAAGAGGCCAGTACACTGTCCTGAAAAAGTCCCCCTAAAAAACCCCAAAGAGTCAAAACATGCTTTGGTGACTAGACACAAAATTTAATTTCATCTCAAATTTTTCGGTTTGGTAGGTTTCTACACCTCATTACCCACTGGACAAATAGATTTCCTGTTCTTCCATTTCTCCTCACACCATCCAAATAATCTGTCAGCAAAGGTGAGAATTAGGCAAGAGTATCAGTCCTAAATGGGCGTTCTGCTAGGGAGACCAGTCTGCCTACAAGCGGCACTGGCTAGATCCCAGATCTCAACAACAACTTACCCTACTGCCATGACCTCACTGGAGTTTCTTTCTGTGATGAAGTTGTTGGCAATTGCCAGCAATATTTCCTCAAGAGCCTGCAGAAGTGATCACATCTAGATGTAAGGTAGTGTAAATGCAATGAGAAATGTCTGTAAACTAACAGACAGTGTTTATAAGTGTAACTATATCCTAAGTTTCCAATACCAAGGCTTTTTGTAAAAATATTCTTACTGCCACACATTTAAACTCTAAACACACTTACATCCGGGGGTACGAGCTCATGACTGGCCTGGGCAGCATACAGAAGCAGCTTGGTCACCTCTGTCAAAAAACAAAATTACTACATTCACTTCAGGACAGACCATGACTTCTCCATATTGCAGAAACAGATACAAGATTACAAATAACAAGGAAACCTAAAACATTTAAGCACCTGATTTCACAGGACTCTAATATTGTGCATCTGCAAAACAAACAGGGCAGCTCACAGTATGCGTTCACAAATTTACTAAATCGCATCACTGTAATGGCTTCTGCAAACTACAGAAATTACAAACTGCGAGGGATCCTAGAACATTTTCACAGGACACACTAGGATATCAAGAATCTTTGAAATAAAAAGGGAAATTCACAATATGCATCCGTGAATTTATTCCTCAGCATTAGCACTATGCTCCAAAATCAGGGAGGAAGAGGACTGCAAGTGATACATGTTAACCCCCCCCCCCCCCAAAAAAAAAAAAAAAAAAAACAAAAAAAAAGGAAGATACAAACCTCTCTGATGTGGCTGGAGAAATCTCTTCAAAAATGGGTAGAAGTTCAGCAGGAATAACTGCACATGAAGATATGATAAGATTTATGAATCGTCTGCTGACACAGATGGACAGTGAGTTACAGTGAGTTGCACACAGTACCATAAAACATCAGTTCTCAAACTAAACCCAAAACATTTCCCACAAAGATGGAAGTTGTGGTTCAAACAAATCACAAAGACAGCCACAGACGTTTATTTTATTTTACTTTTTTTTTTTTTAAACAGCTGCTAAGCACCTTGAGGAAATTGTCCGTGGACAAATACTGAACTGTTTGCAAAGTCAAACATGTCATAAAACCCTGTGTTGCGCAGTCAACATTTCATCATACGCAGCTGCTGCCATTCTTTCAACACTTGACAGTTGCAACACGACAAGCACAGTCCAAATGAAAGGCACACCCTGTCAAATACAATGAACAGACCCTCCAGTGAGGGAAAGCAAAAAATACTGCAAAATTCCTAGCACTGTGCGACAAAGTGGTGAAGCCATGCTGCAAAGCAGATGTGTTATGCTAAGAGGGTCCGGGGGCATACTCCCCTGGAAAATCTATGCAATTTGGACATGATTTTAAGAACCCCAGAGAGAGACAGAATTTTGCAGTCGGTATAAAACCCAGATTTAAACATTTTACAGAAATGACCCACTCTGAGGCAAAAAATAATGAATTTAGGAAAACTACAAAACACTGGAAGGCCTGAATGAAAAAGAAAAAACAAAAACCCCAACCAAAAACAAACACACAAAAGAATGAATGAAAGAAAAAACTATTACATTAAAAAAGCCAAGCACACAGCCACTCACCTGATGGATTCCAACCAAGCGAGAGATGAGGTCCATCATGAGAAGCTTCACCTCAAACCGTTCGTTTGTTGTCTCCAACTGCCGTAACAGCTTTTCACTGAAGTCTGTCATGCAAAACAAACTATCTTTCAAGAAGTGACGATGTGCAGCAAAACACACACACACACACAAACAGTGACCAGACTGTGGAGAAATGATAATTAACATCAATCATACCTGGCAATTTCTGTCATTTATTTCCAGCCCCAGTCCTCTAAACTTTATCCTGAACCCTGTAATATAATTTCCAAAAACTGAATGCAGGTTGGTGCATGTGTGTGTGTGTGTAGACTCACCTTGAGGATCATGTATCAAATGAAGCGCTGAAAAGTTGAATGTCTCTGTCTTTTTCTTCTTTTTATGCTTCTGCAAACACACACAAACTAAACTGTAAGAAATCCAACACTTATAACAAGGTTACAACAACAACGAACGACTGTTGAATGGATATATACTGACAATCAAATACACTACATATATCCTTATTCTGATTTTTCAAAGAAATAAAAATAGTCCTATAGATTCCACACGAAAATCAAGCGAAAAAGGAAAATCATGTCCTGAATGAATTTGAACTTACAGCTTCTGTGGTTTTACTCACTTTCACAACCTGAAGAGCTCGATCCAGTTTCTTCTGTCGTTTCTTTGTCTTCTTTCCTACCCTGTGGGCAAGCATCAGCTCTTTTGCAGATTTCTTTGGTGCCTGTAAACAAACTCTTTCTTAATACCAGTAAAGAAGTACATGTTACTCTTATCAATTTGTTTCTTTCCTTCTCACAGCTCTTTGCGTATGACAGTACTGCTGTATGAAACACAGGATAGTGAACTAAAAGCAGGAAGCAACTGCACGTTTTGTTGCCTGCTCTGTCTGTATTGCAGATTTTCGTCAGACTCCATATAAACAAGTAATATTACCCAGTCAGATAACGTCTTACTTGGAAGCTTTGCTGAAGATATGTTCATGTCAAACACTCAAGCTCAATAATAAAAAAATTGTTTTGTTACTTTTACCCTTTTTTCTTTTTTAAAACTCTGTATTGAGACCTGTTCCCTTCCTACACTGCACCTTCTCTACATCCCATCATTCCTTTCACCACAATGGCCCCTAGAAAAGATGAAGAGGTGTGAATGCTTACCAGCACCCACCACAGTTTTCCAGATGTGTATTACCGTACAGGTAAAAACTACACTACATAGGTAATCATAGAATTACCTCATCTTCACTATCGCTGTCCACTGCCTCTTCCTCTTTTCCCAGGAAAAACTTCAAAGCGGCCACCAGAATCTGAAAAGAGGATACAGGTATATCTAGAACTGCACAGCAAATGTAACTTGTACAAAAGTAAATGTAGTGCAAGATCCTGATAATAAATAAAAAACAAAAAAACAAAAACAAAGACGAATTACACCCCTGAAAGGTTGCTTACTTGATTGACCAATCATGATGTCCACGTTTATGTTATGAGTGATATATATATATATATATATATATATATATATATATATATATATATATATATATATAAAGAAAACCATGCAACTGGTATAAATTGAGACTAGTACCTTGGTGACCTTGCTGAAACACGCTGTGACAATGACGTTGACTGTCTTAGCATCGTGCCAGATGTTGCGCCGGTACAGATCAATCATCACGTCCTGAAGCAGCAGCATTGACAGTTAAAACCACTTTCATCCAACCAGTTATTAGAAACGCCATTTTTCCCCCATTATTTTCTGCAGGCTATTGGTGCCAGTTAGTAGAGAATGAACCCAAGGAACCTTCTGAACAGTAAAACTCTTTGCAGGTGTGTGTATGAGTACCGGTATGTATATATATATATTGCAAATTGTGAAAACCAAGAATTGTGGTACATCTAATACCGAACAACACATGATCACAAAAAAAAGAAGAAGAAAACAAAAATCAGACTTACGAGTGACATTTTGGCAGCAATAGGGTTGTTGTCTCGAAGCATGGTGTACATGAAGTTTTGCAGAGTCTGACAGAAGCGAATAAATCAGTGAGTGCACATTTAAAAATGAAAAGACAAGACAGACAGACAGACAATAAAAACACACCTGAAACAGCATCAGCAGCCACCCCTCCCACCCTCACTTCTTACAGTTTTTGTTTAAAAACCCATAGTCCTCTTTTTTCACTAACACTTTTGTCAAAGTATACATTTTTTTGTATTTTGAATGTAAAAATTGCACGTAAGTTTTTCATGTAACCATCTATGTAATACAGCAACACTGTGCTGGTGTACAGTGACCTTATCCAACTTGATATGATTAACAGTTATGCTACCTTTGACCCAAAGATGACTTTGACTGTCATACTTACGGTATTAAGCTTGATATTTTTGTGCTTGGCATTGACGTTTTTGATGTCGCTAACGATGTAGCTGAAGATGGTTTTACGAAGGAGCTTGTCCTGACAGCGGAAGAGTTTGAAAAACAGTTCCAGGACAGTCGTTGCCTCTATCAGTCCCTTGTTCCTCAGCATGATCAGTGCCTTTACAAATGTCTGGAAAGGATTCAGGAAAGGTATGCAAATGTGCAACATTTAGCAAAATGTACAAACTTTAGGTTTAACTGTCATGAAAACTTTTTTCAGTTCATTGCTGTTTGTTTGACACAGGTATACATACATCACAAATTGATAATTTTGTCCAGTACTTACTCAAATGATAAGCAAAACTATCACACAGCATGGTCAGACAACAACACAGACCTGTTTCAGGCTGGGGAATTGCTGAGGTAAAAAAAAGACTGAAACCTAGGCTGGGGTGCAGAGGCAGCGCCCTGCTGAGGGAACACAGGGGCAATGCCCCACTTAAGAGAACACATTTTAGCATTTCTAAAGGCATTTAGTGGTCTCTACTGGCACTTAAACGTAAAACACTGCCTTGATACTGAACATGCTAGTCTTTGAAAATGAAGTTAGACTGTTCCATATGACATTACATGTATCATGAAAGTGTGCACAGCCTTTTTCCTCCTTCCTTTCTTTGGCTGAAAGGATAAGAAATTTGGCTGAAAATTGCCAAAGGACTGAAAATTTCCCAGCCTGCTGTTTCTTTAGCTGTGGAAATTTTGAAAATGTCACCGCCATCCAGAAACTCACCACCCATCTGTTTGAAATGCGATTACACTGCTTGCCCCCAAGCTCTTCCCCTGTTCAAACATATTCAATTATCAACACACACACACACACAAAAAATGAAGAAGAAGAAGAAGAAAAATTTGGGGAACTGTACCATTCGCATGGTGGGGTCAAGGACTGTAGCGCTGGCCTGCAGCACATCACGCAGCTGTTGTGGATAATCCTTCAGCTCCTCTGGATAGCAGTGGGCCACCTGAAACGCAACAGCAATGGAATTCCCTTTCTATATCAGTTCAAAATAATGTTAGATGTATATATATATGCAGGGAGAGATATATATACTAATACTAATAATACATGACTAGCAGGCCACCTGAAACACACAAGCAACAGACCTAGAATTCCCTTCTTATCATTTCATGAAGTCAGTCAGATAGGAATCCACATCAGATAGGAATGTGGATATAATTTATATACAAGCATCATGCTGCCTCTTTGTTCTGTTGTGAAAAATCCACATTAGCAGCCTGGGGAATTGCTGAGGGGAAAAAAAAAGAAAAAAAGAAGAAGACTGAAACCTAGGCTGGGGTGCAGAGGCAGCACCCTGCTGGGGGAACACAGGGGCAACAACCCGCATAGGAAAACAAATTTTAGGCATTTTTAAAGCAGGCATGCTACTCCCAAAAAAGAGTTTTCACTGAAAATCTGGCGCAGCCAGATAATCGAGCCGGCGTAGCCGGCGAGTCAGCTAGGGGGGTCCGGAAAATTTTTGAAAAAATCGTTAAAATCTGTGCAATCTGGCGCATTCTGAGTACTTTTTCCAGGATAAAAAAATAGTTTTTCAAATTTTCATTTTCGAGGATTTCCGCGAATTCACGGAAGAGTAGCATGCCTGTAAAGGCATTTAGTAGCATCTCCTGGCACCCAAAAGTAAAATACTACCTGGATACTGACATGCAAGTCTTCAAAAATAAAGTCAGACTGTCCCATATGGCATTACATCTATCATCCATATGGCATTACATCTGTCATGACCGTGTGTGCAACCTTTGTTCTCCTTCATTTTCTTTGGCTAGACTTAGATATTTTGGCTGAAAGGATAGGAAATTTGGCTGAATATTACCCAGCTTGATTAGGAATACGGATCAACTTGTTAAAAACAGATGTGACCAAACCATTAAAGTTGTGCTTGACAGCACAATATTCTGTCCACCAGCAATGAAAAGTTAAATAATGTTTCCAACGCCAGTTTTATTAATCTTAATTACACTGGCAAACTGCACTGCTTACCTGAGCCAGGAATGTTGTCAGCTCATCGACAGTCTTGGTGTACTGACCGGGTGTCAGTTTGTATAACTGGAGGCTTGACTGATAGTGGCGCCATTGTTTTAGAAACTGCAGACATGAATAAAAGATATATATATATTCTGACACTGATTCACATGCACAGGGATACACAGTACTTATAGCATTAGTGAGCTGTATATATATATATTTATAAGCGAATTAAGCTTGTTTGAATTAATTATACTATAGAACAGTAGATAATCAATAGTGTTTAACAACTAATGGTGATCTCGATGAAAATTACTATATGTAAACCGCAATGCTGCTCTCTAAAATCACTATTTCATGGATGTTAACGCCCATCACCAGCACCCCTATGGCCTATCTCAACACCCCCCCCCCCTCCCCCCAATACCTAGGCACTGAAATGCTTTCTTTATAGTCATTTTACCAATAGCTAGCCTATTGCCAATCGCATATATATATGTGAACAATGGAAAGTTGGTACTGGAAAGTTTGCCTATGCTAGTTATAGTATCTTTCTGTCGTAACTTTTCGTCATCTGCCGTTGTCTCTTTGACAGTTTTCGTGTGTGTGTGTGTGTTCCCGAAGAAGTAGTTTTGCAAGAACACGATATCAAGATAGGACTGTGTTTTAATCTCGTTTCCTTGTCCCCCCCCCCCCCCCCCCACACCCTTTAAAAAAAAATAAATAAAAAATCCTGACCCTTTCACGACTGATACTGGCAACATTAGTCCTCACATGAATAATTCCTCACAGCGAAACAGAAAGTTGATACCCATGAGAAAATCACACACTCACCTCGTCCTTGTATGACCCTGCGTCTCTCTTGATGAGATTTTGGAGCTGTGGCAGGTTGTTGGGGAGTTTATTTCCAGACGACATGGTCAATAGCCGAGGCGTACACAAAACCACATGGACAGGGTCAAGTCACCCAGACTAACTCAACACATACCATATGAGGATAAGAAACCATTTGATGATTTCGTGCCGTTTGGGAATATTGAACAAACACGGTGCATACACATTATCCATAATATTATGATGTGTTTAGCCGGTAGGGAGCTTACGTACGCAGCAACAAACCATATGCTCCCATATTAATTTGTTAAATAATATCATCAATCACTTGTATTCTAATTTTATCATTTTAGCAAGACTAGGGCCCGGTATCTGATTGGTTGCATGGCATATGGTTTGTCAAAACTAATCTGAATGGTTGTATCCGTCTTGACAGTGCATGTGCAGTTGGTACTCAACATTCAAGCCAGTCCCATGCAGGAAGAGTATACTTCAGTATTCCAGTGGAAAAAAAACAACAACAAAAAACTAGAGAGGCAGAAGCCTCCATGGCTCCCTTGTGATACAAGTCAAGGTCATTCACAAAAGTATGTTTGTAAAGCTCTTATCACTATCCATTATCATGCTAAGTAAAGTGTCTCTGGCGCTCTGAGTTCCTGGCAATATGTATTACAATTTTCCCCGAAACAGTTTGTATGGCTTTGACCTTTGGTCAAGGTCATTCAAATGAGATCTCATCAATGTCTATCATCATGCCAAGTTTGATGCCTCTAGTATTTGTAGTTCCTCCGAAAACAGTAATGTTAAAATTCACAACAGACAGCTTTAATGACTGTAATTCAGAAAGGTAGGTCTCATTGCTTTCTATCATGATGCCTCGTTTGGTGCCTCTATTGTTGTTTTGGACAAAATGCCAAGGTTAAAGTTTCCCAAAAAAACGCTTGCATGACCTTGACCTTGACTAAAAGTCACTGAACACAGGTATGTCTGTAAAGGTGCTGCCAATGTCAATCATCGCACATAGTTTGATGCTTCCGATTCTTCTAGATACTGAGAAAATGCAAATGTAACATTTCCCAAAAGACTGTTTTAATGACCTTGACCTTGAGTCAAGGTCATTTAAGATGGTATGTGTGCATAGGTCTGATCACTGTCTATCAGCATGCCAAGTTCGGCACCTCTGCTTTTTGTTGTTTCTGAGAAAATGCCAATGTTAAGGTTTCACGAAAATATCTTGTACGGCCTTGACCTTGACACAAGGCCACTGACTACATGTATATCTGTAAAGTTCTTATCAATGTCCATCATCATGCAAAGTTTAAAACCTCTGGCGTTTGTAGATTACGAGAAAATGCCAATGTAAAATTTTCAGAGCTTCAGTGACCTTGACCTTGAGTCAAGGTCATTCAAAATGGTATGTTTTGAAAGGTCTTGTGGTTGTCTATCAGCATGCCAAGTTTGGTGCCTCTACGGTTTGTAGATTCTGAGAAAATGACAATGTTAAAGTTTTCTGGACACACACACACACACACAGACGACGGAGGGTTAATACATAGACTCCCATTGTTACACAAGGGAGCCAAAAACTCTCTCTCTCACACACACATGTATATATATATCTGCACTGGAGAACAACAGGTTGCAGCGTGCAAGACGACTGATAGTGTATTCACGTGAGCTGTGATGCACGTTTCAAATCAGACTTTATGCATATTTCCAGCTTTAATTTGTGAAATGTTCCAATTCTGTGCTGCATTTTAAATCTGATTCTTATCACAATTCTTGTGTGTTCAAATGAAGGGCCACTGTTAAACAGACCACTATTACCAAGTTAATTGGCTGAAGTGATGGACAGCATATATGGACTTCATTGAGTGCAGGGACATCATCTTAAACAAAAACTGAACTTATCCTGTGAATATGTCAATCTGTTTGGACACTGTGCAACATCTAGGCTTGCATGTTTATTCACCCAATAAAAATTGCAAACACACACCATGCATAAGGTTTTCAAACCATTTTAATCGTTACTGCACAAAACATGGACTACATGTGTGCATTTACACAGTCCGAGATTCAGCAGTCAAAATAACGGAGGAAAAGATTTTCAACAAATCATAGATTTTAACAATCACATTGCTGGCATGACATGCGCCTTTGCAGGCCTTCCTCATCAATGATGCATGTGCTGTAGGAGATAGGTCATCCAAAAGTACAGGACATCTCTCTTGGCTGCTGCCACCTGCCTTGCAAGTCACGCTGGAAGACTATAAATGATCTACTGAGACTAAATCAGCTGCATGAATGGTACAGCTGACACCAGTTGCATGCTAGAGCAGATTGAAGTCGGCCGACAGGGATGTAAAACACTCAAAACCCTTCGCCTTGATCACTGTTGTACCTCACTTCCCCCCCCCCCCCCTTTTTTCCCCCCCCCCCCCCCCCCTGCATGCCAGCAACTAAACAAAACTGATTTGACTCCTTCATTCTTCCGACATGTACTTATGTTCGGCAGAAACTACTTTACAGCTGAGAATGAAACATTGTTAACACTGACAAACATATTCTCAAAATTAGCAAATGCATATGAAATGCAAACAGAACTTGATGTGTTTTGGTGTGGTTAAAAATAAAATGCACAGACATATTTGGTAGAACGAAAAATTATAGATCATGGCCATGCATCGGTTAATTGCACACAGCACAATTTGAGAGCATTTTTGTTTGTTTATTTTTTTCCACTCAGTGTTCTTTGTGTTTGTCTAGGTGTGCTTGGGTGGTGTGGGAGAACTATTTAATGCAATGGGCAGAGCACATCGTCATTGCAGGACAAACTACAGGTACAGAGGTCCAGGCTGGAAAACAAAAATCTAAGTCTCTTCCACATGTTCTAAACTGATCTTACTTATTTATTTACACACACAATAAACACTGTTTTTGTACACGTGGCCATTCGATTAGCACAGTGTAAATGTTCAGATACCTGTATCTTCAAATGAAAACATACAACTATGCACTAGTCAGTCACTCAGATTGTACAGTTTTAGTACAGCCATTATTTAAAATGATGCTATAATCACTGGGAGAAGAAAATAACAAAGCAGTAAGACAGTTGTTTCATTTTTAAATGTCATACTTTGTATGGACACGAATGAAATGATACAAGACCAAGAGAAAAGAGAAGCCATGACATGACTGTACAGTGCCAGACAAACATGCATCAAACAAACATAACAAATCATCATCTCCAACATTACTGAACACCAACAATAAAGCGGAAAACAATTATGGGAAAAAAGGACAAAACACAACTTTAAAAAAAAACTTTTTCTTGGGGGTAATCGAATTGGATGACCATTTTCCGTTGGTATGCTACATGTACTTCAAAAGTTTGGATGATGATTGTTCTCATCTAAAGCCGTTATTTTAAAACAAGAGCATGTAGACATCTTTGGATTATAGTGAGTTATTATGAGAAGTCGGTTTCTGGTTGATAAACCTCTTTCAGCCTGTTTAACTCACAACTGAAAATCTAAAGTGTATTTCTTGTGCTACAATTCTGAATTTGGAAAAATGCGTTGCTGTGGCACAGGAACCCGCTGAATGAGTGTGCTTCGATTTCGAGCGGCATAACACTGGGAAAAAAAATGCCTATGTATTTTTTAATCACCCATGCGAGTTTGTTTTGTTTCCTATAAACAAGTCCAACAGATCCTGCAAAGACACACCTACTGCATAGGACAAAGTGAGGAAGATTAACTGCCAACTGGGAAAAAAAATCTCCATATGATCTTTTCTTATCACTGGAAATGACAGAGCAGCGTGCACAGCCTCCTAACCGTGTGTGTTACGTAAAACATGTAATATCAGAGATTGTCTTGGAAAAGACAACTGGCAAAAAGAATATGTACATTTGTGCTAATGCAAACGGTTTGACCATAAACCAACTCCTTTATGTACACTGCAGCTGAACAGCTGGACATTTTTTTTTTTTTTAGAGTTTAAGATTCACAGTGACTTTTCTCCAAGAGATCGTTGATTACTTGTACACGATTACTTGTACACATCCTCTGTATAAAACGCGGAGTCACACAGAACTATAAAATAAATAATTATATTGGTGATGCCCGTGTGTGATGGTGTCGTCACAATGCACAGACAAAAAAATGATGGCAAAATGGAACAGACGTAACTACCTCTAGTGTCATTTAAAAAGTGACGCCATACTCCACTCTGTATTTAATTATTACAAAGGGAAAACTCGTTGCAAAACTTTAAGTGAACTATGAATCTTGACTGTTATCATTATATAGTGAAGAGCACCAAGTCTAAAGGTTTACATTTTGCATTCACTATAGATATGCAGGTCTTAAATTTCATCTTTTGGCGGCCTTGACCAGTTCATAGAAGAATAAGAGTGGATCTACGTTGACTTGACCTCAGATCAAAAACTGAAAACATGTACATGTACACACATACATACATTCTCAACAGAAAATCTCTTAAAACATGGTCACTTTCTAAAAACTACACAAGACGAAAGCATTGTACATGATACTAATGCCATGAATGCTGGTGATATTCACAATGAGGGAGACTGAGTCTAAAGAAGCTGATTTTGTCATATGCAGAATCATTGTCTGTTTTGTCCTCCTGACCACGCTCGCTCATGTTTCATTCTGAACAAACTGAATACCAAGGGACTCCTGTCACTTGGGCAGTAGGAGCACTGGCGGACTTGAAACAGAACCTGTTGTTGTTTGGCATCAACACCTCTACGTAAGTCTGCATGTGTGTAATGGGGCGTTGAACTTTTTAGGCATTTACGCTGAATTTGATAAGCTGAAGAAAATGTCTGATCCACTACCTACAAAAGAGAACTATGTACAGGTGTTCACGTATTTACACATCTGCTTGACCTGTATTGAACATCAGGGTAGACTAGGAATTCACTTGAAGCATCTTTCGTACAAGGGGAAACAGAGAGGAAAAAAGGCAAGAGAATAATAGGCTGTGGGTTTAAAGGTGACCCAATAAAATGTTGTAATGTTTAAACGTACATGTACATTAACTTTACAAAAAAAAAATAAAAAAAATTGCAAAACAGTGACTTCCTACAAACAGTAAAGTCCAATATACCAGAACTGACGAAACAAAACAGAGAAGCAAATTCTGTTGACACCCCCCCCCCTCCCCCATTTCAATATACTAGAACTGACAACAAAATGGAGAAGCAAATTCTGTTGATCCCAACCCCCCCCTGACCCCCCTGCCAGAGAAAAGAAGAGGGAACAGGAGCAACATCCGAAAACCCAACACCATTCAATGAAATAACATCAAACATAAAAACAATATAAATTCCTGGCCTTTCAGTCTGAAGCAAGAAAAACAAAAAACAAAACGTAAATAAAAACAGAAAAAAGGCACTACTGGAAAGATGTGTACTTTGTACTGTTTGATCCTTTCTCCAGCATAAACACAAACAGCCTCCACAATACAACCGTTCATCTTTGACACAAGCACAATACAGTGAAAGCTCAAAGAAACTAAAATCAACTACTAAGAACAAATTAACTCTGAAGAAGGAACATGTCAAAAGGTACGGTTGAGCAGTGACAGCACCAGTGTTAACAACTGTACTCAGTACTGTTATAAGCAAGGTGCATAGAATTCAATTATAAACTCAGTACAGTTCTATAACTGTCAGTCTAAGGGGCTGACACACTGACAATCGAGTGTTACAGCCAAAACCAGGGAAGACTATAGTTTATTTTGGCAGGCATGTTTGGTTTCTTCTACTGCACAGCGACTGGTGGGCAGGGCATGTGCGTGGGAGTGGCCATCATGGTGGGCTGGTATGCCGTGCAGGGCGGGCCTGGGTACCCCTGGGGATTCATTACGTACACCACCTGCCCAGGGTTGAGGTTGTGGGTGGGGCCCTGTCCCTGGGAAGGCGTGGTCGGCATGGAGGTGTAACCTGCAGAGTGAGAAGGATACACATAGAAGCACTGTTTCCCACCACCAGCACAAGAGGAAGAGTTAGGGGCGGCACCCACACGCATGGGGGGCACAGAAGGAGGAGGCGGCATGCTAGAAGAGGCAGGGAAAGGCGGGGCTTGAGACATAGCAGGCAAACCAGAGACAGAGGCATGCTGAGTGCTAGACATGTCTGCACCTTTTCCATGCAAGCGTGCAGATGCTGACGCGGGTCGAGCAAACTCCTCCTGCCATTTCTCGCCGGCAGAGTTTGCTGGACCCTTGCCAGTGGTGCAAGGATTAACGCTACTAGTGTTACTGCCTACAGACGCTGCTTTCCCATCACCAGGTCGCGGGGCAGGCACTGATGTGGTTGGAAGGGGGCGAGTATAGATGGACTGAGCAAGTATGGGGGCCGAGCTGTGCGGCGTGCAACTGTACACCACCCCAACAGGGCCCTGGCCGCTGCCTGGCTGAACTATGGGTGGAGGAGGCACCAACATCGGGGGAGGCTGTGTGCTTGGTGTGGAATATGCGACTGCAGTGCTGCCGTAAGTGCACATTCCTGTGTCCTCGACCATCACGGTCTCGTAAGGTTGCGTTGGATAAAAACACTGCGCGTCGGCATTGAGACCGCTGCTTCCATCATCCTGTTCGAAGATGGCCATGTCTGTTGGAGACATCTGCATGTAGATGGGCTGCCCTTCGCAGCGTGCCTTGGCTGCGCTGTTTTCCGCAAGCATCATTTGGAACCGCGGCGGAATGTCTTTGATCGGTTTGATCAGCTTATGTGGCCCATACATGTAATACTTGCGCTTGCCTTTCACTCGCACGCTTTTCTCCGACACCTCCTCCCCCTGTGTCGAGCCTGCGTCCTCATCGGTGCGGGAGCTGGCTAGCTCCATCTGTTGATCAGCATCCTCCTCCCCTCCCAAACCCCCCTCCCCACAACTGGCACAACCGCTGTCGGACATGTCGCTGGACAGCTCCATATTTTCCCCCTTACTGCCCCCCTCCTGACCCGCACTCTTATCCCGTGCGCTGCTTTTGCCAGGTGTGTGTTTGCCTGCAGAATGGGTGCGCTGTGTGCTAATGGTGCTCTTGCTTTCGTGTCTGGGTGGGTCCGGTGACGTGAAGGACTGACCCTGCTCCAAAGCTATCATGTGAGATGCAGGCATCCCGTTAGGCATCATCTGTGGCAGAGGCGAGGACGGGCTGTACGGTATCTGTTGTTGTTGATGCATGCTGGACATGATGCGGTAATACTGAAACATCACAGAAACAAGCAGGTTTTGCACATTTAATCAACCATTACAAGTTCACAGACCTTTCTACCCCCCCAAAAAACACACTCTAGTAGTCTGCCTGTGATAAAACTACATGAACAACCATTTAACCAACTGATCTGTTATGGTGTGCAGTACTTTTGGTTGATTTTGCAAAATTGTACTTTTTTGACCCAAAACCATAATACATGCGACTGTAGTACCTTAGTTTCAGGTCAGTTTTCAAGGAAACTACGGACAAATCGTGGAGTTAGGCAGGTCCGAGGTAATAAAAGGGTGGAATTTGGAAACTATGACCGATCCTAACCCCTACCCTGTCCTATGGTGGAAGCTTCATATGTCTCCACATAAGACCACCGGACTCTCTCGCACGATCTCTTTTACATCGACACCCCCCCCCCCAACCCCCGCCCACACGCACGTTGGCTCCTGCAACAGCTGATGCATCAAGACTGATTTGTATCATGTGTAGATGATGTGGAAAAATAGCTACAATTTTTAAATACCAAGACATTTGTGGACATATCTGAAATCCAATACAATAAGAAACACATCACACTACGTTACTTTTTGTCAATGCATGAAACACATAAGGTAGCTTTGCCTGGGGATCTTCAGATGACACGTGCCCAAACATATGTTGCTAGTATCAATATCACTAGCAGCTAGACACAAGCTAAAAGCGATGCAGAATCAACACAATGCACGAGTGCTACGGGAATTAGTTCAAAGCTGTTACAGCAGTAAAATGGCCACGTTCAAAGCAGCTTTTATGCACATGAAGGAATATGTGACTTGTGGATGCAGCATATACATGTACTTTTTTCTGTTTTCCCTACACGAGTGTTAAATCTTCATTCAAATGAAAATCAAGCCGCAACAGTGAAATCTGTGCAAACTCCTGTACAAGCCACAATGGTCACCACCACTGTATGTGGAAATATTCCTGAGTGACCCAAGGATGAAACTTATTTGTGATGTTTAATTGCCTTGCCTTGGCCACTACAGGTCACAATATGCCAACTAGGGAACTATACTGGTCAGACTAACTGGGCCCTTTGCACTTGAATCATTTTTGCATCACGGTCCCTGTGACTGCTGCTGAAGAGAACAAGCTGATTAACAAATGAGTTGCTTTGAAAAGCTCATGAACCAAGACGAACATGATTACCTCAAGCCCAAGGTTGAAGAAATAGCGCAGTGTGTTGATGTCTGTTGAGAAAACAAAGAAAATGAAATCCATGAAAAAGACCATAGACGAAGGCACAAAACATGAAATACCACTAGGATGCCAAAGACCAAACATGCACTTGAGCGACATGAAACTGAAAGTTTTCGATCAACTGAAACATATTCACCAGTGTGTCACTCATACGCTCCTGTGTGTATCGAAATTTCCACTCAAGAAATCCAACAATGATTTAAAAATGCTTAAAACTTAATCTGCTGCTCACAGGGTATGCTGTGAACTGTCGAAGGCCTCACTGTGTTATATGGTGAACTGAAAAAACTGACGCATGCCTGTGCTGTACATAAACCGCAGCTGATGCACGCTGTAACAACGCAGTTTTGCAGTGTCTATGCCAGGTATTGATCAGCTATATCCACACAAGTTAGGACTCTTAAAACAACTCTCTGACCTGAAAAGGGCAGGTCTTTGCCATTGGGGTCCTGCGAAGGGGCCCATGTAGGGTTGATCTGGCCTATGGAGTTGACGTACGGTACAGGAACTATGGCGGGTACTGTGTAAACCACCCCAGGGCCGGCCCCGGTTCCTGGGCTGCTGGCCAGAGGGGCCATTTGGTTTGCACTGACCATGGGCATAGATGATGTCACCATGCAATACCCTAAGCCTGCCCCTGTATCCACCCCCTCCACCATTCCCATGCAGTCCACGGCTGTAGGTGGACCTGACACTGCCCCCAGCGGCGGCTCAGGCAATCGTCTGCAATGACAGAAACACTATTCACTAAATTTGTACCGAGTCCTAAAGGAACCTATTCCCTGCCCAGAAGTCAAGAATATTTGCCTTCTCTCTAACGAGGAACTGTGAAAATTTTCAGATCTATCCAACAGTGCATGTTTTACACAGAATGTTCTCTCTTGCAAAACCACCTTTAGAGAATCGTTACTCTTGCTGGAAGTACACGGGCAGTGCAAGAAGAACTGGAAGAGTGAGTATGCATTTCAAAATGTTAACCCATGTGCAACACTGTTTTGGAGACACCTGGGGACACAGCTTTGAACTGAATGACTCTGAAGGGAGAGGCAGCTCATTTTCACGATTCCAGGGCAAAGGGAAGAAACTAATACTGTTTTGGAAAAGTTAGAGCAGTGAAGTTACTTTGATTCCTGTCAAACTTCTCACTGACAAAGTAAGAAAAGAAGAAGGTAATCTTCTTTTTTTTTTTTACCTGATTAAAAAAAAAATCTGAAAGAAAGCACAGTGGAAATGGTTGAACTCACCTGCCGGTAGGAATCCGAGGGCTGCGTACTGTGTTGTTTGGTGGCTGAAACTCTGCAGCACCAGGCATTACACCAGAAACCTGATGACGAAAGTGACATTACTTTGAAAAGAACTTTTCATTTGATACATGGGGCTGAATACATATGTACTGGTAATGTGGTCTTTGGTGTCCAAAATGTTTGCATTATTTTGACAATTATTTGAGCGAGATAATGATGGAAAAGGGGTTTCTTTAGAACTTCAAACCTGACTCCACTGTACCTGGCTACATTTAATACTGAAGGTCTTTTATCAAAGGTGATCTTCATTTTCAAAGTGATGCTGGTAGGGGTACAAAAAGGTCTTTGGGTCTAAGCGACAGCAATGAACATGTACTGTAGCTGCTCTCGTTGAAAGCATGTGTACAGGTAAAAGACCGACGTACATTTAATCACATCTAATTACAATATAATTACCTTTCTTCTGCGGCCTCTCTTTCCAGTTGAAAATGTCAAAGTTGCTGTCAACACAAAGAAGGTCCTTATTTCACAACCATGAAAGACATATGTACAAAGATCGCAGTCACACACACACACACACACACACACACACACACACACACACACACACACACACACGCACACACACACAGGCAGACAGACAGACACACACACACACACACATACACACACACAATCATGTTTTGATTGAATTTCCACGCCAGTGCCTCACACTGTATTCTTGAAAATGACACAGTGATACAAAAGCTCATCAAAGAAACTCGCTACAATTTAACAAATATACTTGTACATTGATGACTTGTGCTCAACTAATCACTGATCACACACACCAGGGAAATTACACACTTTTGAACAAATGCTGCACAGTTAACATAAGACTTGTTTCGGAAGCTGGTATTTTCACTGTATGAAGCATTTTTGATTAATGGAAACAGATGGAAGCCATCTGCATAAACACATTTCCATACTAATCTAACAGAGAATCTGTGCCATTATTGCTCTTCAACTTTATTATTGTGATGCTAATGTCACATAAAATCCCAATGTGCACCATCTGCTGACAACTTTCCATTCAGTCCGCATTTGTTCAGAAAAGGATCAATCCACGGTGATTTTTTTGAAGTAGCTGCATGACCAGTAATGAAAAAACTCTTGCTGGTTAAAAGCTGTCTGTGCTAAGCACAAGACAGCCTCTCCTCGCCTAATCAGCCTGCGAAGAGGGTTAAGAAGTACAGTACTGGTGCTTCTTGCAACATTCTGCTTCGGTACCTACTCAAGGTAAGCTTAAAAATGGTGTGTGTGTGTGTGTGTGTGTGTGTGTGTGTGTGTGTGTGTGTGTGTGTGTGTGTGTGTGTGACACAGAGAGAAAGGAACAAATACCAACTGTTAAAGTTGCAGGCGCGTAGCGCATTTGGAGAGAGAGAGAGAGAGAGAGAGTTCTCTGGTTCGTATGTGATTCCTTTACCTATTTCAGCAATGGGAAGACCTGCCAAGTCCTGATCTACATGGAAAAAGAATGAGGTTAATAATTATGAATTTACCACACACACACACACACACACACACACATACACACACACACACACACACACACACACAATACATATTAAAAAGAGTAAAAAGAAAATAATAATAATAATAATCGCATTAATATAGGCGCTTTATCCCAAATATTTTGGCTCAAAGCGCCGCGAGCTAAACCCAACACGCACGCTCACGTGAATCACACGCATTCTCTCACACACAGGACATAAACGTATTACAATCACGTGGTGCGAAGGGTCAGCTCAGCTATTTAAATTTCGGAATTTAGATATGCATTTATTTTTCAAACTTGGTGGGCTGAACATTTCCAAAGCAGAGGGGAAATGATGTAAAACACATATGGAGGCATGACAAGCCACTGACGTGTTAATTGCTGCTCATGAACCAAAAGAAAATAGTAATGACCACAAGGAATTACAAGCTACGTGTACTAGTCAGCAAGCTACTCTATGGGAAAAGACAAAGAAGACTAGGGCCAGAAAGGTCCCTGAAGGCACCAGTACCGTCACTGACCCACAAGGTTTTAACTATCCATGTGAATGGACTCCGCCTTTCTGTATCTCACACACACACACACACACACACACACACACACACACACACACACACACACAAAAAAAAACCTTGAGAGAGAGAGAGAGAGAGAGAGAGAGAGAGAGAGAGAGAGAGCACAAACCGTTTTTATTGACAGGAAGTGCAAGAGGCCGGAGACTGCTTAAAGGGACAGTCCTCCTGAAAGGAAAAAAATGTCAAATTGCATTGGTAAGTACATTCAATCTGTTTTTTCCATCTTTCCCAAAGATTAACAGAAGTTCAAATATAAATTAAAAACCTCAAAACAAATGAAAAATGTTCTATTTATGCCTAAATATTCTGCCCAAGATGCGGGCTTTTTCATTTTTATTTTTTTTTTAAATTCTGCACCATCAATGTTATTGTTTGCGTATCGAAGGAACAAGACGGTTAATTACCTTCCAATTTATTCTGAGAAACACAAACCTTCCCGATCACACTGACAACCGTGCACTGACCCGGGAAAAAGCACACCGCGCGCACGTACGTTCTGATACAGCCAGGGCCTTTGGGAACACCCACGCCTGTCCTCAGTTTAGTCTAAACAGGGTTGGTGATTTCTCAATTTGACGCAGGCCGCCAGCACTGCCTGTTCCCCACACCATCCAATAAACCAACAAATCAAGCTCATGTGCTGCTAACCCTTGTTGGTTATGGGAACAGCACGTGTATTGGACAATGGTTATTAAAACGGACTAAGCCGCCGAGATCAAATAAATCAATACTAATATAGTGTGGAGGGGATGCATCGGCCGCCAGTGTTAAAGGCTCACCTGCCGGGAGAATTCTACGCTCGCAAATCATTCTGACTGTTTCCTGTGAGTCGAAAATACAAGGGCCAACGAGACCCCCTCTCCATATTTTTGAGGGTCCTTTTGTAAATCAAGTTTTAAGAGTCCATGGTCTTTTGGTATCAAAAGTCTGAAAGTCAAAACCAGTTGTCGTTGTTGTTGTTTACGGAAGTATTCAAGTGTTCAGCTGTTGGTAACAGATCGCCTTTTCTTCATCCTGTTTCCGGAAGAGTGTTGGGACAAATACTATTTGTCACGGCGAGACGAAATACGTGCGTCCTCTGTGACGCGCTAGCTGCTCTCAAATCTGTGCCCGCGTTAATTTAAGAGCTTTGTGCATACCACTACCAGTACGCACACCTGTGTGTAATCAGGAACACCATAATCTGAGCGGTTTCGGTAGTCAGTGTCTAACATCGTACCACTTAGACACCTGCACAGTGACAGCATCTCACATGCTGGCACTGAGCCAACAGCAGGCTTTGCGGAACGCGAATATTGATGAGTCAGCTAAATGTTGTGGTCAACCCGGGGCTGAGTAGAACTGAGTATTCGAATTTTCACTCACACAGCCTGCAGACGGCAGTGAACTGACGTGTATTGCATTAAGTGCTCTACCAAACACTGAGACTGGTGGGACTGTTTCGAGCATACAGGCACACTCACAAACACACTAGGGTAAGTGGGGGGGGGGGGGGGCAGAATCAGTTCCCTGAAAGGGACACTGAAGTAGTAAAACAACAACAGCGACGACAACACACCCTCCCCCCCCAAAAAAAAACATAAATAAATAAATAAAATAAATAATAAAAAAAAAAAAAAAAAAAAAAGAAGATAAGAAAAGTTGGTTTCTGTGGAGCCTATTAAGTCAGTAACATGCGCGTTTATGTCAGGTTTGCGATGAGCCTCCTCAGCAGCTTTCCGTCTGCTGCAGCCGGCACACGAGGACAGCTCCGTCAGCTGCCGACCTCCTTAACGTCTGCCTTGAAGTAACCGTTAAGTGTCTGGGCCTTTGCACAAAGGATGCGGAGTCGGACAAGATTTAGGTGACACATCTTGCCGCCAGGTGCATGCGAGTGGATCAATGGTCACCCTGCTGTTGCTCTTATCAGATCGAAATATCTTCAGTTTAACCACCAACCAGCCGCCCTGCCCCCCCCCCCCCCCCCCCCCTCTGTCGGCGCGGAATAGCTTATCATCTGTACTGTGTATTGGCTGTGCACACGCTACACACCAAGCATTATGAGGTGCATGTTAATCGGTGCTCTGGTTGTGAACATTCAGCTTGGCTGACACATTTATTTAAAAGAAATAATCCAAAAAACAAAAGAACTTGTGATCGACCAAAGAAGAGACTGTGATCTTCCCTTCCAGCCGGTCATTGTGAACGACCACCCTGTGGAGGTAGTGTCTGAGTTTAAGTACCTCGGCACAATAGTAGACAACAAACTAGACTTCACTCAGAACACTGATTTTATCGTGAAGAAGGCCAACCAGCGTCTGTACCTCCTTAGAAAACTGAGAGCTTTTAATGTTTGTCCTGAAATTTTAGAAACTGTATATAGAAGTTTAATTGAAAGTGTACTGGCATTTAACATCGTAGTCTGGTACGGCAGTCTCAGCATGAAGAACAAAGCAAGGCTGTCTCGTATAGTCAGAGTGGCAGGAAAGATAGTTGGCCTGGGTCAGTACTCTCTAGATGATCTTTATATAACGGCTATCAGGAGGAAGGCCACTACAATTGTCAACGACCCCACCCACCCCCTCCATGATCAGTTCCAAGAACTCCCGTCTGGGCGCCGCTACAGAGTACCGAGAGCGAGGAAAAATTTGTTTAAGAAATCTTTCATTCCCTCAGCAGTATCTATTTTAAACTCATGACTGTGTTTACTGCCCGTCCCCAGTATGTATAGATTTTATTTGTTGAGATTTTCAAAACTGGGCTTACTACTCAGCTGTGTCATGTCCGCTATGCCCTTGCCATCTTTTAGTTTAGATTTCTTAGTTTAGTTGCATAGTATTAGACTTGGACATCACACATTACTTTAGGATCTGTGTTTAATATGTATGGATTTATATGTCTAGATATATTAATGTGTGTGTGTGTGTGTGTGTGTGTGTGTGTGTGTGTGTGTGTGTGTGTGTGTGTGTGTGTGTGTGTGTGTGAGCCAGAAGAAAATTTTCTGCCATCGACAGACAATAAAGTTATATTGAATTGAATTGAATTGAATTGAAAGCCAAGCCATTTCTTTAGGATGTCTTGTACATACAAGTTTACATACCAAGGGCTCATGTGCATGTATTACGTCGACATTACTTTATCGGGTTTTGAAAATTCAGCTTTACTGATAAAATGAGATAGAAGCCAACTCATTTGTAAAAAAGGCCTAAGTGTGTAGAATATCCTGCACAAATAATTACAACGTAAGAGAAACGACAAAAAATTGAAGGAGTTTATAAAAAAGCAGCAGTTCTGAAATTCTACCAAGTTACATAGTAATCCTGTGGGAACTACGCACGTAAAATGAACAAAAACAACGACTGAAGCAACGTGACAGCAGAAGGGGGCGGGGAGGTACTAGTATTTTCTGAGCTGGGCTGTGTGCTTAAAACCGCTTCTTTCAGATCCTTGACCAACCTCGGTACACACACTCATAGCCTTCAGACATACTGATCCGCTTCACTGGGTAAATGGCCAGCCACCCTTTCAAGCCTACGTACTGCAAAAGGTACAATTTGTGAATTGCCGTATTTTGAAAAGAAAAAAAAAAAGGAAAGAAGGGCCGTACCGTGTATTTTCATGAAATAGCCAGCTACTCTTTGAAGCCAGCTTGTATATAATGGGACAATTTGTGAAATGCCGTATTCAGAAAAGGAATCAAGGACTAGAAATGGAATGAAAGACATCAGTACACGTATCCCGGCTATGAGGAAATGTAAGCTGTGCCAGAGGCGAAAGGCCATTTAGTGATTTGTTTACAGAGTTCATTCACATGGACTGAATTACTAAGCGGTTCTGTCACCAACCTCGCGTGGCCTTGTCCTTAACGTACCAGCTTTCCGCTTCGGACCGTCCCCAGCGTCTGCCACTCCCGTGTCTACAGACTCGGGGACATGATTTCTTTTGTGATTCAAATCCCCAGAATCCCGACCCTTCCCCTGCCACCAACAGACTACCACTACCGAGAATAACAAAATAGCTCCAAAATGGCATAGTGAAGAGTCAGAGACAGATCGACAGAAATAGTAGTGCTGAGACGAAAGCGGACAGGCCCATGAACACTGTCATCCGTGACAACAAGGACACAACCAAACTGCCAACTTCACACGACACAAGAGTCCATTCGTTGAAGCCCCCCCCCCCCCCCGGCTCCTAACCACCTCTCCTCCGACTCCACCGCCACAATCACCGTGTCAGCCTGCTTGTTGTGAGATATTGTTTAACTTTGAATGTTCCCTGTGAGTCTGTGTGTATGAAAGTGGTGTATGTAGTTATGATGTACGGCGCTTAGAGCCTGTTTCAGTTCATGTATAGGCGCCTTATAAGTCGTCCTGATTATTATTATTATTATTTTAAAAAGTTGAAAAAGCAGTAACAAGTGGCGGCACTATGGACAGCAACATGTCCATGGACAACCAGTGACAATCGTGAACTGAATCGAGTCAGTCAAACAGCTAATCATTACAGAGAACATGAGGAATAAGAATGATTCACGAAGACTTGTGCGACAATGTGAAAATACCTAACTGGTGAAGCACTGCCACGTACATGGTGCAGCAATAAAAGCACACTTACTTCTCTCCCAGTTCCACAATGAAGACTACGACCTGGCCGTTGGGCTCGCTGATCTCCTGCACATGCGCATGGTACACAGTGTCACTGTCTTGCTCTAGCTGTACCTGAAACACAGACAGCACACATCACTGCATGATAGCTGGCTCATCCTTCCCATCCGAAATTTACCAGTCAGTCCGCAAATACTGGCACTGCTGACCCTTTTCACACATGCTGCCTGTTTTTTTTGGCAGATGTTCATTGTCAAAATAGGGGAACCGAACATTCACTGAACAGACAGGAACCCCAGCAAACTCCAAACTTAACAACAACAACAACAACAACAACCAGCACGTTTTCTTCTTAACAGACGGTTTACCTAGAAATATGCCCAGGACAGTAATGGCCGCTATACCAATGTTATTCCAACTGTGGTCTTTGACAGCGCCTCCTATAAGGGACTTACTATGATGTCATTCGTGGTGGGAAAAAGCAGTCCGGGTCCTACAGACGATGGATAATACCATAAGCTGTACAATGTTAAAAGCAGTCCGGTAGTACCGTTTGATCCTCGACCTCGGTAGATCAAATAAGTATAAAGACCCTTGTATTCACTCAGTCCAAGAAACATCAATGACAAAGGCATGTCTATCTGACTACATCGTGGATTAAAATAAAACAAAACTGCCAGCGGGGGTAGGCATATCAGTTTTTGTCAACTCGGCGCCCCCCCCCCCCTCTCTACCACAAACCCCGCCCTATGCGACGGCGCTTCATTTATCTAACACGATCAGACACAATTGTTATGCACAGTAATGGTTGGTTGAAAATAATGACAGAGCATGGTCGCAATCAGTGTAAGAACGCGCGCGCACACACCGTTAACCCCCCCCCCCCCCCCCCCACACACACACACACAGTGACACACACACACACACACACACACACACACACACACACACACACACACACACACAGTCCACTTACCCGCACACACTGAGCTCAGAAATATGCCATGTGTGTACCTCTGACAAGCATGGCCCGCACACCAAACTAACTGATCTAAATATACATGTAATTGAACTATGTGGCTTGACGACAATCAGTATGCTGTATCAAAAACTGTGACATCTCCGACCGCAATGAAGGTACGGTTAGACACTGAAAACTGACTGATAATTGGGCGAACACTCACAGCTAGGCACATTGATGTATGCACTGTTGGGGGGGGGGGGGGGGGGGGGGGGGGGGGGAGGGGAGAGAGAGAGAGAGAGAGAGAGAGCTCAAATGTAAGGGAACTCGGACAAGCAAAACTGGTGACAAAAATTAACGAGCAAAACCAGTGACAAAATTACTAATCAAATACCTGCCTGCATTAAGTTTCTGTTTCTCAGGCAAGCTTGTCCGAGATTTGCGCACGTTTTGTTGTTGTTTTGTTTTACTTGTTCTAAATAAAACCCATTCAGCAACCACTTCGATCAGTCAGCGCACACTAGCTCAGATCAGTATGCTACTAGTATTTATAGCATTGCACCTTGAACAGACAAATGACGTCTTGACGTAAAGACGCCGACGTCGGCTACGCTACCCAGAACAGATGGACAGCACTTCATTATACGCTGAAAGGCCAGATACATTTAGTCGGCCTTGAGAAATTCTACCCGCACTTTAGCAAGCGTTTAATGTCTTGAGAGAAAGCCCTTCAGCAATCTCATGGTCGACTGTGCTTTCGTATTCCTGCAGCAAAACATTCACCCCAGGCTAGACTGACACTAGGGGAAAGGGAATTTGCGGACAGTTCACAACAGATGAACACAAAGGCAAAATACACGACAAATTCGTACAAAGGGACGGTTTCAGCTACTCTACCAACAGAATTAAATGCGGCAAACGAAAGTGCGGTAAAATGTACACAGACAGGGATAATGAGTCCCTACAACACAAGTATGACCGCCTAGTTTCTACTCCCATTCAGCTAACTTCACTCGCGAAGATGCCAGGCGCCACCCCACCTCTCCCTAGTGACTGAACACGACAGTGGCACAAAGCCGTCTAGCGGACCTTTTTCCGCTGGACTGTATAAGTAGAATTAGAAGAACTATTTTCACAACAACAACTACTGTCATTCCAAACCCATATACATACTGAAATGCCGGGAAGTGAAGGCGCCCCCCCCCCCCCTCCGCACACACACTCTCTCTCTCTCTCTCTCTCTCTCACACACACACACACACACACACACACACACACACACACACACACACACACACACACACACACACACACACACTGACACACAGAGTGCTGTGCTACTGTAATAATAACCGTGCCGCCTACGACTAGTGTTTCGTTTTATCCGGCAGCCAATTATACCGAGTCAGTATCTGCATGTATCGGCATATCAAAGTTGTTGCACAGGGCGGCAGTGGGGAAAAAAAAGCAGCTGATACACCGGCAAAATGCTGATGGTGAGCGCTGAGACTGAAACGCGCCAGTCAGCTGTATTAGTCTTTCCCACACTCGTTTCTACACTTTAATATGCTCTATTGTAGTGCCACCCGCCACTATCAATACCACTGGGTGGCTGGTGGGAACGCTACACATAGCACACACACACACACACACACACACACACACACACACACACACACACACACACACACACACACGCGCGCGCGCGCGGCCTTTACTGCACTCCAACTACAGTCTTGTTTGTGTAAGTATTCAATGACTAACAAACTGGCAATGCAGCCAAAGTGAAGTTTGCTCTGACAGCATAGTAGGAACCGCCGCCTGAGTAGTAAAAACAAACCCAACACACACTGACGTACAAATCGTGTGTCAACACGACCCCTTCTGACTATATGTACTGTCAACCCGGCATCTCTGATAACGCCCGGTCGTCTACTGTTTGTTGGGCGAGCGTCTGATCAAATTAAAATGAAGTTTTGCAACCGCAGTAACTGATTTTTAAACCATATGGCCACAATTACAATAACTCAGCGACAATGTTGACGTTAGCGTGGCTTACGTCGAAGGACTGTCACTCTGCGACGAAGTGTCCACGCTGAGCAAAGAAGAGTGAAAATACTCCAGCAGACGAAATTAACTACGCAATGAATAAAAGGTACTGGATCTTTTGTTTTAGTAATTTAACCGCCCTGGTCGAGTCTACTGGCAGATATAATAATATGCTCTGTCAATTACAACCCAATACACTGATCACAGCACTACTGACATACCTTTAACACGGAAGTCTCCCCATCAGTCATCAAATCACAGTAACAGTAGTTTGCTGCTCAGTCTCCCTTCCAAGTTCTAGTTTCAAGGAAAAGTCCACGTAAACTTTTGCACCAGCTCCGTTTTATACTGCGATCACTGAGTCTTTATAGTCCGAACATGATGGTGGACACGATGGCCGTGGACAGACGACGGTAGATCTGTAGCCATTTACATCTTATCCACCCATCTCCATAACGGCGTTGGGATGTGAACCTACCTGGGGCCAGTGGAGATGTAAGATAACAGCGGTGTGACCACTTAATTACCGCGCCCCTGTCCACTAGTGGCGCTCGTCCCCCGCCCTCCCGGGGGGCAAATCCCGAGTCTGGGGGTAGTGATATGACTGTTGACGAGGGGTAGAGGTTACTTCACCTAAGCCTTGTGTGGTCGACCCTCAGTGATAACATCCACGTTAGGAGCAACTTCTTGTAGCACTCGGGGTACCAATTGTGCAACTGTTCCTTATGTGCAAGTCTTGCAGCAACAGCAGCAACACTGACGCTGAGCCTGCGGGGTGGTTCAGTTCTGCCTGACTGCTTGGCCTGTGAAATGAATGTCCGCACGACTGTATACAGCGACTCCCGTGTCCACACTGACGTCCCAGCAGCATTTAGCTTCACACTCTGCTTCGTTTGCATTTATATCTATTCATTAAAGCCGCCGGGTAGTTCTCACACACAGACTGACACACCAACCCAGCCGTGACCCTACAGTGTAAATGGTTTGTGCCACAGACGGCAACTGTGTCCTGTTCACCGAACAACCCCCCCTCCCCTCTCTTCCATACACCTCATCGCACGACTGACTTGAATTGAATCGGTACTGGCCACACCCTCACATCTGTCAGTTTATCTACCCCTTTCAATACAAGCGAGTGACAAACGCCATGCAGAAGCTTGCGTCACTATGTTTTCATTCCCGTCCTTGCGTTAAAGGCAATGTGTGTCAATGGGTGAAAAACTGAAAAAAAAAGGGGGAAAAAAAAAGGAAAATTAAACGGACACGACCTGTACATATATAAATAGGTATGTATTCACTGTCAGTGTGACCGGCGAGGCCGCTCGCTGCCAGGTTTTTCTTTCCTTTTGTAGCAGTTCACGCATGGACGCTGTTCTGAAGACCAGGAATACTCACTGGGATAATCTGTGTGCCCGATATCTAGTGAAAACATCTGAAAGCCCCCAGGACATGTACACTGACTGCGCAGCCAGAGGCTGAGAATGCGACAGTGATACAAGCGATAGATGATCTGTTACATCGACTACTGGTCTGCTGGACTCTTGATTTTTATCTCAGTTACTCCTAACCTCGTGCTATTCTTCTACCCCCCCCCCCCCCCCCCCCTCCACACACACACCCTCAGCTCACAGGGAAAACATAGTTATGTTCAAGAAACTCTTTTGGAGAGCAGGCTACACTGACGCAACAGTCGCAGCATCTGTCCTGCACTCTTTCCTGCACTTTGGAAGGTGCTCTTCCTAAGTAAGTAAGTAATTATACTGAACTGTATATCGTTGTCGCCGGCCATGGAAGCTAAGAGGCGTCAATGTAGAATGTAACAGAAAAAAAATCCAAAGAGCTGCCTGAGGTCATCGTACTTTGGATCGAAGGAAGTGGCTATGAACGGAAAACTAAGTACAGTTCGCAGGTTTCAGAAAATATAGTTTACTGAAATCAAACGAACACTGACCAACAAAAACTCTCAGTGACACATGTATCTCTCGCTTTATAATGGGCAACAGCGACCCGGCCCGCCCGTGAAAATGGCGGTAATGTCAACCTTGACAACGCATCGAGCACGACGCACGTGCGGACATAACTGCCGATTTTATGGCCGTCACTCTGAAAAAGAAACCGCTGAAGTGCGGCGAACACCGGATCACGCTGTCAGATCCAGTCTTGACACAAATATAATTACCAATGAAAACCATACCGGCCAGCAAATCTGCACGTTCCCTCGTTTTTGCACCATGCAGCCGATTTAAAGACACTCTATACGCTACCGTGATGTTCCATCTTATACTGGGGGTTAAAACGAGATGGGTGCGGTAAACCGATGTGTCACTGTCGATTCAAAAGTTCCGACGACGATTCCTCTGACATGAAATCATAATTCTGGAGTATAAATATGCACAGAGCTAGGTCTGTTTTCTGTTGTAATTTGTTGGTGAAAGTGTGTGGTTGCTCGGTAAAGAAGCCTTTAGCTTTCGAACGAAAAGACGAAATCCGTTGAGAAAAAGGGGCGTCACGCAAAAACAACAACAACAAAATCATAAATGATTATGAATACTTGAGAGAACTATTCAAATCGACAGTGGAACTTCGTGTGTCCGCATCTGAATCGACAAACGCATCTTGTTTTTCTGCATCGACAGTGGCACTTCGTTTTATCGCAGCCACGTTGTTTAAACCCCCACCGTGATTAAGTGTTGCCAAGCGGTCAGGCATATTCACCTGTGTAACACACGTTTGTCGCAGCTGTCTACGCTTGCATTTTTCTTTTTCTCTTCTTTTTCGCGTTTTTTGTCAAACTGCATGATGAAATATGATGAATCTCGTTGACATGTCCGTCGGCTAAATGCAAACAAGCTTATCTGCCAGCCTCTTTAAACAGGAGGCGAAGTGTACAGTGGACTGTGAGAGCTTCGGCACGTGCCGTACGATACGCGCGTAGTGCAAACTTTCTAGTGTTATGTTGACGCCTGCGTTCAGTTGACAGCGAGTCAGGAGACACGAATCGCCGGGTTTACATTGTCTTCTGGTTTCAGTCGAATAAACGTTCTTTCAGAGTATTTCCCTGCCTTTCCTTCCCTTCAAAACGCGATTTTCATTTTCAATTTCCTCTTGATTGTTGTAATCATAGATAATCTAAAGAGTGCCCACAGAACACACATACTGCAAAGACCAAAACTGACTGATTGATTGGAGGGGGGGTGGGGGGGGGGGTGATGTGTTCAGTGACAGAGTAGGGAAAATGCCTACAGGGGGAAGGGGGTTTCAGGGGAATATGATGCCTCCTCTGGAAAATTCCGAAAAACTTCTGGGAATATGTGCAGCTTGGTGCATTTTGAATTGCATAGGAATTTTCTTCTCAGGCTATTGTCGAATTCTTTCCGTTGAAACGACCTCTCGCTCGCCGACAAAGCTAGGAGACAATCTTGGAATCGCGACATTTCGTACTAAAAATTACCCTGCCCCCCCCCCCCCCCCCACTCTCCCTCTCCCCGACACACACACACACACACACACACTCCCTGTAGAAATGTGCCTGACGCTACCGTAGGTCACAATGATTAAACTCACTACTGACAACCGGTACTGTGATGGTCTGTAAATATAGAAAACTAAAGAAAAAAAAGTTCTGTTATTTGATAATTACACGCCTGTTTCAACTTCACCCCCCCCCCCCACACACACACGCACACAAACACATTTTATCAAGCATGCTGCATACGCCGGCTAGAAACTAGTAGTGAACACTTCACTGACATGACCAACTTAACGCAGTCGTAGCCAAGTTGCAGACGTATAAACAGACTTCTTACAATGTCGTCTGACCGAAGTTTGCAAAAGCAGCCGGGCGGACACAGAAAGGGTACCAGCAGCACAGTGCAGGGTGGGGCCCCTTTTTGGGTGGATCCACCCAGCTCTGTCAGTCCCGTGTAACTTTACAAGTTAATCGTGCCATAAAACCGCCCGCGAGCAGCCGCCGAGTTGAAGTCCGACTGAAAGATTCCGAGTGTCAACAGTCGGGCGCGGCCCACTCTCACCATTCAAGAAGCGGTTGTGCTCTGTTTCACTTCAATCGTATCGGGAGTTTTCTTCACAGTACACAACCAGTGTTAGATGAGAAAACCATAGCACAGGGAAGCTGCCACCCGCTGCACAGTACTGCGGGAGGGGGACAAGGGCAGGGAGGGGGACAAGGCCCGGAGGGAGGGGGGGGGGGTACCTTTGAGCATGAGGCAGGTTTTACTAAGAAAAGTCCTTTCAAACTGAATCCTTTGGCACCCGGCCGAGACTCTATCAAAGTGCAAGTTTGACCTGAGACGAGAAAGTCTTGTTGAACTCGTTAAGCGCCGTAACCACACAGCTATACAGCTATTTCTGAGGCTGAGACCCTGAAACCCTTGAGTGTCTACACTGGAACACGCTGCGTGTGACATGGCTAGGTATACCTTTTCAAAGCTGCTCAAGCACAAAGTAATTACATAATTATATAAGGCAGTGGAAATCTAGGTAAAAGGTACAAGGGACTTTCCTGAATACCTCTACCGCCAAAAAAGGAAAGCTGTCCGGGCTAAAGTTAAAGCTAAACGCAAGACTGACGAATATGGAACACGAATTCCTTTGAAAATTCATAAACAAGATAGCCACCAGCCCAATATGTTGTTTCCATTCTGTGACCTGCTGTCCTCACAGTCGTGGTCGTTGTGTCATGTACGCTGCCCGCGCGCACACGTACGCTAGCTCTCTGACATCAAGCATGGTGACATAAAGAAAGTACTGGAAACCCTTTCCGTGCCTCTTTGCTCTCGCAAAATCCAAAACACATGAGGTCGTGTTAGCTCGCCTAGCTGAATGACGTCACTAACTTTTTGACGTATGCGAGGTTCTACATGGGTGAATGAATTCTTGTCACGAAGTCGTTAATTCCTTTGATAACTCATTAAAAAACAGAAGTTCATGCACGACATGGGAGGATTACGAGGTGGCTGGGTGTTTGAGAGTTTAACGTCCTTTTTCACTATGTATGGGTGATATCAAAAACATGGCAACGAGAAAAAGGCCAGAACAAATATTTGGCCCCAGCCGGGATTTGAACGTCATTCGGCTATTCTCCCTAGAGGAAGACGACACACGCTAACTTCTGTGACCATTTGTGAAAGTTCGAGCGAAAAAACTAAGACTGCGACCTAAGAGAACAACCTGCTCATGATAATAATTATTTCTATACGGGACAGCCTTTATGATAAAGATGAAGATGTGGTTGGTTGTTCGACGGTTTAACATCATTTCCTCCACATATGTATGAGGGTGATATCAAAGACGGGGCAACAAGAAAAAGGCCTGCAAAACTGATATCCTGCACCTTTTCCTTGTTGCCCCGTCTTTGATATCACCCTCATACACCCCCCCCCCCCCCCCCCCCCCGATCCAGCTTTTATTGCACAGATGATTTGGGACTTATCGCCCTTTTGAGAAAAATTGCTTGTCTGGCGTTTACAGGCGTAATATTTATTTAAATCACTCCATTTTTTTTTTTTTTTTGGAAATAGATAGCATGAATACGGACTCTCAACAGAGTGAATCTTGGAGGTGGTCACTCTTATAATTTTGACGTAATGGTCCATGATCCCCCCCCCAAAAAAAAAAGAAAAAAAAAGTGTGTTGTATCTATTTGATGAAGTGGTAAAGTTACGAGTGCGAGTCTGCAATGCAGAGGTGTTATGCAAAGGGTGTCCGGGGGTATGATCCCCAGGAATTTTCTTTAAAAATCAAACTAAAATGTGTTCGATTTGGTGCATTTTGGCATAATCTGAAGTGCTTCAGAGGAGGAAACAGTCACTTTTTTAACGATACAACAAGATGGCCACCAGCCCAATATGTTGTTTCCATTTAATCACCTGCTGTCGTCACAGTCGTCCTTTAATGCCATGTATCCGGGTGGACACACACACACACACACACACACACACACACACACACAGACTCGCGCGAGCGTTTGTGCATGTGCTCCATTGAGACCTCTGTGGTGTTCTCTCACTCTATTATGCTGTTCAGTGAGAGTCAGCGGCAAAAACAAAGCCCACATCGATGAAATTCCCGCTTTCCACGTCTACAAATACAGAACTTCGGAAAAAGTGGCGAGAAGGCAGGCCAGCATTACGTCAATCAAACATGACGTCATGCTTTGCGTCAGTGCGTCATGCTTTGCGTCAGTGCGCGTGCGTCTTTTCTTCGATGTTTGTGAGGCGTGTGGAGGAAATGTGCTTGGAGTACAAATTTTCAACTGACGATTACGGCTGCAGTGAAATTTTCTGATTTTTGGGGGTATATTTTTTTATGACACCAGAGACACATTATCTATGTATAGTATGAGCAATTTTGAGATCTAAAATAGGTTCACCAGCACTGTCATGAGGTACGGTTTACGTCAAAATTATAAGAGTGACCACCTCCAAGATTCACTCTGTTGAGAGTCCGTATTCATGCTATCTATTTCCAAAACATGGAGTGATTTAAATAAATATTACGCCTGTAAACGCCAGACAAGCAATTTTTCTCAAAAGGGCGATAAGTCCCAAATCATCTGTGCAATCAAAGCTGGATCGGGGGGGGGGGGGGGGGTGTTTGGGGGTTTAACGTCCTTTTCCACCACATACGGGTGATATCAAAGACGGGGCAACCATGAAAAAGCCAGCACAAATATTTGGCCCCAGCCGGGATACGAACTCACGACCCGAGCATCAGAAGTCCAACGCTCTACCATTCGGCCACCCCGGCTCCCCAGCAGGATCGGGCCCTCTACTCAAAGATCTTGATTCATTAGGACACCCCATATTTGAAGTCAATCGGTTGAGTATTTTCATAGATACAGGCATTTACACTGGGTTCACCTGTGGAGGCGGTGGAGAGAACGCGACATGACTGACACTAGCACTTTGAATCATCTGTAAAGAAACACGCGGATGAACTGCTTTTCTTTCAGTAAACTCTAGAAAGTGGGGGGGGGGGGGGGGGGGTCCTGTTTTGGTAAATACTTATTCAAACATACCTTTCAGTGAAGCGAGCCCCGTAGGTCTACTGTGCAAAACCCCAGCAGCGCCACATACGCCAATTTCACTCCCACGACCGATTCAGTTTCCTCATGCCACCTAACTTCACATTATCACTCGGTGTAGGTTTACATGCGCCAGTAGTGTGCTGCGCGTCGTCCTGCTCATTGTATTCCAACAATACATTACTTTACATTTTACTGCGTGCCGGGTGAATATTGTTACACTATAGCTAGCTGTGTCACCATCTGTTTCAGTGTAGGTGGAAACAGCGTCATGCAATTATCAAGCACCAGTTGACGAAAAGCCCTGCAATCAACGCAAAGCACAAACTGAACCAAATCCGATAATGTAGTTTATGTCGGCTTATCGGTGAGCGTTAAAATGAGCATCCTGATGGAGCCATGGGTTCCGGGCTACAATACTGGGACAGTTCATTCAGGCCGGCCGGTCCGGTTCTTTACGGGGTCTCCGGCTTTCTTCCCTTCTGCTTCACGACGGTGAAGCACTATGGACGAGCGTTTTCCAGTGCTATATTCCGCGCCTAATCAATCAGCGGGTTCCAACGCCATAGCTAGCACCGCGTTTTCCAAAATTCAAAACGCCATAGCACCGAAACAACAACAACAAAACGCTCTCGATTTTCAGTTGTCGGTTAGAACGATTGAAAGAGGCACTTTACCAACCAGAAACATGCACTAATACTAACGATGATGATGTGTATATTCTCACAGTGTTTTAAAATAACAGCTTGAAATGAGAGCTATCGTCGTCGAAACGTTTCAAGCAGCATAACAACGGGAAAAGGCCGTCCATTTTGTTTACCCCCCCCCCCCCCCCACCCCACCCCCATGCGCTCTGGAAATGTCCAGCCAACAAAAATTGTAAAATAAAATGCAGTTCTGAATTCCGAAACTTAAATAGCTAAGCTGGTCCTTCGCACCACGTGACCGCCGGCAATGCGCTGATGTCCGGGGTGTGAGTGAATGCGCATGATTCGCGTGTGCGTGCTGGGTTCAGTTCAGTTCAGTTCACGGGGCATTAAATCCAAAGATCCACCCATAAACTTTGTGAGCTGTTCGTTCGTTCTCAGTCAAATGACATGTTTATCATGTCACATCACCTCTTTTGTCGAATAACGGTTCGCTCGTTGTCTCTCACTCCCTCGTCCCCACCCCCCCTACACACACACACACACACACACACACACACACACACACACACACACACACACACACACACAGCCAAAGCAAACCGTGGTACTTGTAAACTTTGGGACGAAGCGCCTACATCAATGCAATTATCATCATCATCATCATCATCATTAGAGTAGCCGATATCGCGACAGACCGATTTTAGTCAATACGTATGACAAGCATATAACAATGCCGCGGAAACTCATCATCATCATCATTAGAGTAGCCGATATCGCGACACTGAGACAGATTTTAGTCAATACCGGCGTATGACAAGCATACAACAATGCCGCGGAAACTCATCATCATCATTATTAGAGTAGCCGATATCGCGACAGACAGATTTTAGTCAATACGTATGACAAGCATGTACAACAATGCCGCGGAAACTTTTCATCACAGCATCAGAATCAGACACTTGGGTCACAATATCGCATATGAGACCATTTTGGCGACTCTGGCCGGCGCACATGTTCTAGAGGCGTACCGCGTACTGAGCAGACGACATTATTTGGTTGCGAACTGAGGACCAGCTAGACGGCGCTGATTGGTGGCTATTTCTAGAAGCTTTCTCGATCCCCAGTCTGTTCAGGAATGGACCGTAGGCTCAAAGAAAGTTGTATTTCTCTCGCATTAGAAGACATAGTAGTCACGAAAACGGCCGCAATGGCCACATGAAACACCCTTCTGTCTGGCTTAGAGTGTCGAAAGCGGCGGCTTTTCACCTCAGCGGCGTTACGAACATCGAGGCTTTAAGGTAAGTTGTTTCTTGTAGAGATTAAATGGCCTTTTCAATCACCGACTGTGACGTGCGGAAGACACCGCCTTAGTCTAAACCACATGCAGACTAACGATTTGTTTCATTAGTGGAGTGTTTCCAGCATGGGAGTAAGGGTGGAGTATGTCTGGTTTAGACTAAAAGGTGTACATCCAGCGTTAACGCGAGAAGTGCCCCGGAGTATATGCAGCTGGGGGAGTACATCTCGCGTGTTACGCCTGTACGCTCGCCGCAGTTCCTAACGGACGCTGGATACCGGGGGTTGATAGTCCAGAAGTGAGCATAAAACAACTTTACTCTCGTGTGACAACCGTGAGTGGGAAACCGATGGAATATCTATGATTATAACAACTTCAAGAGGAAATTGAAAATGAGAATCGCGTTTTGAAGGGAAGGAAAGGAAAGGCGGGGGAAATAGTCGGAAAGTTTATTCGACTGGAACAAGAAGATAATGTAAACCGATCCGTACAGAGAGACGGTTAACACCTGTTGTACGTACTGTGCTGTTATCTTCAAGATCAGAACGCGCGAGATGTCAATGCTCGGTTAAAACAAGGCTGTCTAGTATCAGTATACATAAACTAACATCAGCGCCGGCATACGCAAAATGACATGGGTTCATGAATTCTCTCTCTCTCTCTCCCCATTGTACTATTTAGTGATGTTACTCTGGCCTGCCATCAAAGATTTTCTTGTATTCCTTTTCATCTTCCGTTTTTGAAGTTTCTTTTTTTTTAAACTGTAGCAACGGCTGATTGAAAATTAGTCATCGTTTGGTAAGTAAACTTCCTTTGGAAAATGAAGTTCGTTCGTTCGTTCTCAGTCAAATGACATGTTTTTCATGTCACATCACCATCACCTCTTTTGTCGAATAACGGTTCACTCATTGTCTCTCACTCCCTCGCCCCCCCACCCCCACACCCACACACACACACACACACACACACAGCAAAAGCAAAAGCAAACCGTGGAACTTGTAATCCAAAGATCCACCCATAAACCAGAGAACCGCCGGACACGAGACTTGATTCCGAGTGTCGCCAGATAATTAGATTTTAGACGTACAGCTGGAAACTTTAGCGTAATTGTCCTGCCGCTATTGTCATCTTAAAAGTTTATCCTTGGTGGCCACAGTTTACGATTTTTAGGCTCACAGATCGTTCTGCGCTGTTTTGGTAATGTCTAGCTTCACACCACTAAGACACATACATAGAATGGCCTACTTACTCCCCTCTCTAACAGAAATGCAGATGGGCTCATGTAGATATGCAGCATCAAGAGAAACTATTAAATTACTTCAAATGCGCAAGACCGACTTAATGAAGCAAAAACAGTGCGCCCACTTCTTGTATACCTTAGAGCGTTAACGACAGCATTCAAATGAAGCTGTATGGCTGTAAGTACATCTCTCAGAGAGAGAGAGAGAGAGAGAGAGAGAGAGAGAGAGAGAAGTGGTCCGGGTGGTGGGTGAGGGGTGGGGGGAGAGGGAGCGACAGAGAACTGAGGGAGCGCGTGCGCTCGTGTCGGCGTTAGCAATCTGAATACACAGCTTGTTGAAAAAAAAAGTTGCAAGGTGACAAAAAAAAAAAAAAAGAAGTCTTCTAGACCTCAAAATAATGCAATTACCCTGAAGCGTATCAAAAGCGCCATGAATGATGCACAAAAGAATCTTTAGAACTGATGACTGCTGCCAAAACAGTTATAAGTCTTGGAACTAAACCGAAACGTCACGTGCTGTTTGGTGTACAGCAGAGGTTAGGGGAATTGCGCAGGCTACCTCACGGCTGAGGTGAATTTTTCGATTTAGTTCAATTACTAAAAAATTCAGACACAGCTCAGTGCTGAGTGCAAACTCTCAGTTCGGAGGGCGTCCTACACACACTCGCCTGCCCGCCACACCACCACGCCAAGCTAGTCATTAACAATGTGTCAATGACGGACACTGACAGCGCCAACAAAATGATTCGGGTGCCGGGTCGGTAGGTGGGTGTTTGGGACTGAGTTTAACGTCCTTTTCCATCACTTACGGGTGATAGACAAAATGATTCGGATAGCATACACAGTATCATCTGAGAACATTGTTACATGACACAGTACATAAACTATCAAACAACAAAATAAACAAACCACATGCACATGTTGTGATGCGCACACTCCCACTGACCTGGTTACTACGGTCACAGTTGACCCTAATCATTGACTGTCCATATGGTCAAACAGAACAACAGTCACGGAAAATCAGTCCACGCCACAAACAAAACTCGTCACACAGTGAAAATCTGGTACATCGGCCGGCCCACACAGTCTACCCATTACGAACTTACCCAAGTCGCCTTACGCCAAGACGAAACCGCACGTGCAACAAGTAACACCCCAACGGCTGGTGTTTGAGACGCAAAGGTCGCCCTAGCCGCTACACCACAGGTCCCTCAAGTGGCAATCGTAAGTCACCCGCCGCGAGCCACAGGTATCCGACTGGGACGCATCAATACCGCCGTTCACTTTACTTAACGGGATGTTTTTGGGAAACAGCTTTCACTTTATGACCTCTTCTTCTACACCGTGCTGTCGTGGCGGAACAAACTGCTACACAGTCAATTTCCTGTCGATGTGAAGGATACGCTTGGGAGAGAGGATTCTGTGTGTATAGAGATGCATGCAGAGCCGTAATATTAAGGTTCGCTGTTTGTTCAAGACCTATATCTGTGCACACTGAAAACATTTGTGACAGATGGCTAGGCTGTGGGGAAGGTCGGGGTGGCTGACCCACTGAGGCAATTTTTCAAAGTCATTCATAACGACAGAAGGGGCAGTTATAAGGCAACGGTACATTTCCGAAAAACAAAACAAAAACAAACATGGAACGTTTTTGATAAGAAATAATAAGAAATAAAAAGTATCCTGTACATGTATTACTGAGATGATGGCAAGAAAGATGATGAAGTATCCGAGACACACAGCTGGACAAGCACCTCTGAGCATGGATCACGCCAGTTTCTGTGTTACAAGTTGCAGGTTTTAAAGTAGTTCAGTTATACAGGCACACACTCACACAAAAATCCCCCAATAACTGGCAAACAACAACAAACACCCCCTCCCCCCCAAAAAACAAAAAAACAACCACCAAAAAACTGAAAACCAAAAAAACAAAAACAACCCCCCCCCCCCCAAACAAACAAACAAACAAAAACAAAAAAGAAAAAAAAAACAAGAAAAAAGAAAAAAAAAAACAAGAAAAAAGACAACAAAAAACAAAAACCCAAACAACAACAAACAAACAGAAAACAAAAGCAAACAACCCCAGACCAGCAAAAGCCCTTTCGTGTGAAGAAAGAACTCACCTCACACTTGTCCCCAGGGCTGAAGACTTTGTACAGTCCTTGGCTCTGAAGCTTCAACCTGAGCTCTGTAACAACCACCAGATAGTGGGGAGTGGGGGTATACTTTACTAAAACTTTGCCTGCACAGCCATGCAAGTTATTCACCAGTTTTCTGTCAATGTTCTGACTGAGGTATCATACTAGTGCACATTTTATTATGAAAGTGGCGTGTGCATTAAATTCAAAACGCATTTTTCAAAGCCATACAAGTTACCAAACATTTACTCACCGAATTTAACTGGGTAAGTACCCGAGCATGTCTGCCATCTTTAACCATAAAGAGTTTTCCGCATTTTTCAATGAACAATTGAATGGGGCAAAATTCAATGTTTTAAAGGGTTAGATACCCTCCTCTCCCCCCCCCTCCCCTCCCCCCCCCCCCCCCCACACACACACAACACACACAAATGCAGTGGTTAATCTTTAGCATTTACGGGACTTTGTTGTCACAGCAAAGACGATGTCCTCTCTATGCCGATTTCATCTCCACAGCCTGAGGGTAAAGATGTTTCACTTTGAGCAGAGATTAAGTTTGATAGTAATTTCTATTAAGCTTGAGGTTTCGAGAAGATTGTACACGTATTCTTAAAAAGCCATACACAGCCAAAGGAATATGCAAACCAGTACAACAAACATAAAAGGGCATCCAACCTCTCTTCTCCTCTTGAACGATGTCAAGCTCGACGTTTCGATACACTGCTGGGTCGAGGGCTTTGGCGATGCGATAGGGCAGAGGAGGGATCGCCCGCTCTGTAACCTGTTGTAACTGCAAGATGACAAATCAATTTCAATATGGCCGATACGTAATGTCTGAACCATTTCAACAACTCGATCTCCTAGCGCCAAAGTTCTCTTCTCTCATTTTCTCTTCTCACTTTCAAAAGTTTGCTTGGAGAGTGTTTTGGTGCCACCCATGTTTTGGTAAGCCAATGCCCTTTAAAATAAAACAACTGATTCATTGATTGACTGGTACTATACACAGATACATGTATCGCAGAGCGAATTTTCAATGACGATGCTGTTCTTCTTGCAGGTGTAATCAAAATATGGCCTGGCCAAATTACTGTACCTGGCAACACAACTCTTTTTCAGCTCCAGCACCAAGACACTTTTGGGAGATGTCGTGTGGTGACACTCTGTAGAAACAACTATAATATAACCTCGTCAGTCTAAGATGAACGCAGAGAGAGAGAGAGAGAGAGAGAGAGAGAGAGAGAGAGAGAGAGAGAAGGGGGGGTTGTGTGGGTGGGCGTTTCGCGTCCTTTTCCACCAAACAAGGGTGATATCACACACAGGGCAATAAGGGAAAGGCCAGCACGAGTGGGGCACTGAACGTGCAATGATCTGCAACTCGACTGTCCTGGCTCCCAACAGACAAACAGAGAAACACTGAGAAATGAACAAACACAGATGATAAGATTTACAAGAACTGATAACTATGTACACCGATATGTACACCACAACAATCAATGTTGCCGGTACTGAATTATCTTGCGATGCTCACAGCATCGGATTAATTTTACAGTACATATTATGTGAAATCACTACTAACAAAACTCACAAACAAGTAACGAAAAACAACAACCAAAAACTCAGCTAACTTCCCCAATGTTGACAAACATCGATCAACTTAAAATCTATTTAATTATAAGGCAGCAAAAGACAAAAAGGTCTCAAACCTAAAAGCAGAAATCTATGTGAGCACAAGCTCCTTTGGAGAAAAATAGGTGTATCAGACAGAACGCTGTGATCTCTCGAAGTCGCACCAACGAGATGATGGAGGCTGCCCCTAGGATAATTAGAACTAGGACTTGGGAACAATCAAGCTACACCATTGGCCAGCAAATCCGTACACAGCCAACCAGCGAAGACAGCTGGTGCGGGGAAGGAGGGGGCTGTAGGTAAGGGGGGGGGGGGGGGGGGGGAATCACGTCACAGTCCGGGTGATACGGAGTCCTAGCGACACCCCTCCACGGCCACCGATCAGTCGGCCGACGGCACAGGTGTTGCAAGCATTAACTTCGTGAAACAGCAGCCTAAATTTTGTTAGGGAGAGAGGGATGGTTGGACGCCGGTGGTGGTGGTGGTGGGGGGGGGGGGGGTGGTGGTGGTGGTGGTGGTGGTGGGGGGGGGGGGGGGGGGGAGAGGAGTGTCAGCACAGGAAAGTATCCTAATTTTAGCTTACTTTTCTTGCTTTTGTTTTTGAACATCCAAGCCCACCGAGTTCCGGCCATGGGTGGGGGCTGAGTCCAAAATATACTATCTGGGACTTTATGTTGATGCAACTGTCTCTTGACACATCTTTCGAACTCAGTGAAGCGCGGCCATCTCTGTCCAAGACAAACTTCAGCACAGTGACTGAAAGTCTTCATTGAATACCCATGGCCCTATTATCGGCATTATCACATGTACCCTGCCAGCGGGCACTGCTCTCCATCAGTGACCATGCACTGACCACGGAGTCAGTAAGACAGTACAGAGATTGGGGCAATACTGTAGACACGCCCCTAGCACCTAGTGAGATTCAAACTCAGATACTGACTTTATTGTGAGGGCATGTGGGGACAGAAAATCCTCCGAGGCAAACGCTTGCTGCTCATTTTGAAAAACTAGTATCCTGCATCTTACTGCCTTCCGAAGATCTCTTTCTTTGTAATCCTTATATTTCTGGAGGGCATTGTCCACGTTCTTGTCAGTGGTACAGTCTCTAAGCCTTATATGATTGAGGAAGCCAGGCATTAACTAACTGGCCATTATCAAGCTTAACACGGGCTGTTTACATGTTTACAAAGCCAACTTATGTTTTGGAAGTTTTGCTTGTGGCTGCATCTGTATGCTCAAAATACTCTATCTTGAAGATTAGTAAATCTAATACAGTGTTGGTTACACTTTGCTGAGCGGTTGAACATTCAAATTCTGAGTGAGGAAGCCTGGCATGAACTAACTGGCCATATGACAAGCTTAACATGGGCTGTTCGCGTTTACAAAGCAAACTTGAAAATTAGTAAAGCTCTTACTGCAATACAGTGTTGGTTACACTTTGCCGAGCGGTTGAAGATTCAAATTATGCGTCAGTTAAACTGTATACAACAATCTCGCTCAGCGTATTAGCAGCATCAGTGAGTACGCTTCCGCTGGCTCAGTGTCAGCATTAGCGACGCTGTCGCTGTGCAGATGTGTAAGTGGTGAGTGTCAAGGTCACTTTCAACTGCAACTGCTCCAAAATAAACGTTTGCCTTCTGTGATCCCCGGCAACCTTGCTATTCTTTCATTTGATTAATGAAATTTATCAGTATGGTTGAACTACTGAGGTTGCCACGACAAATTTTAAGCTAATGGCGACAATATAACTACATGTGGCAGGCAGCCATGGAGTTTTGTAGGAAAGGTCTCAACAAAACACATAATTTATTACGATAAAACAGCTGTATCGCATGTTGCAGCAAGCTACCCTGCACTTCATTCAGCGTAGAAAATTCATCAGTCTTCCTGATGAATGTCCCTGACATGCCTGCATATTGGACAGACCCCCCCCCCCCTTCATTTCAACAAAGACAAGACAGCGTGCAAAACCTCAATGAATCTCAATGTTCAAGAATTATTTTTAAAACACAAACAATTTTTAAATAGCCAGGTAATCGCATCAAACTGCATGCACATCACCCAATTCATAGCATATCCCTAAATCTAATTAGGTTGCGTCAAAAAACAAATCAAACTGGCAGATTTATAAGATAGGTTAAGCTGTTAATCAATAACATACGTCAAGCACTGATGAAGCACAAGCATGGGACAATGAGCAAATGGTGCATGTGACAACACTGAAGTCGCTGAAATGATCTGTGCATATTCCATTTGCATGTGCGTCAAATGCACGCACACAGATGAATTTGTGGTCCATGTCTGTGAGAGGTTGCGCAGGGAAGGCTTGGGTGAAGGGACTGAGGGGGAAGAGGGGTTGTGGTGACCGTGGTGAGTTTGTGGAACAGGGGGATGTAGGGGGCATCTGTGTGAAAGACATTTGCTACCAAATGTTCACAGATGAAAGTTCTCCAGAACAAAAAAACAACAACAGACTTAAAACAACAATAATCACCACCCTACTACAAACAAACAGAACTTTTTTTGTTTGGAATGTCATAATCATCTACAACTGCTTTCATCCTTACGTTCTTCCGTTACAGTCCACCCCATCAGGGCTGCCAGTGTACTCGCGGTTTGTCTTCTTCTGCAGGCGAATGAAGTTCACGGCCTCCTCAACTTCTGTATCCAGCTTGAAAACTCTCTTGTAGAGCATCTCATACAGAACCGCTGTCAAGAATACCATACAAAGCAAAGGAATCACGATTAAAAAAGCAAAGGAATCACGATTAAAAAAGCAAAGAAAAGAGCAGAATAATGCAATGCAAATTGGGAAAAGTTCATGAGGAATTTACAGAAAGTTGCAGGAGACATTATGAACCAAGTATTTGTAACTCACAGGATGCACTGGCTACTCTGTTGTTGTTTTTTTCTGTGTGAAACACTGTGATTTTCTCATGTTTTGGGTTTTTTTTTTCCCTGGATCTTGGGGTTTGGGGTGGGGGATGCGAGGAGGGTATGGACAAGCTTGAGAAAGAAGGTACAGCATGTACAACTGAACATACGGACAGCACATGTGCATTTCTAATCGATGTAGGTGTGTCACTGCAAATGCAGACAACTAATGCATTAATTTTAAAAAAGCACAAAAAAAACCCACATACACTGGCAAACAGCCAAGTCCTGGATGTAGGTCCTTGAATGGACAAGGTCATAATGGGCATTTTCACTGCACACCAGGAGTACCTGAGAAAAACAAAGGTTTAAAAATTAACTGAAGGACCCCCCCACCCCCCTAAAAAAAGAAAAAGAAAAAAAGAATAGTCTCAGCACTTGAATACTAATGAAGCATACAAAATTCAGAATAACTGAGATATCCAAATGCTCTTTGACTACTGTGTTTAGTGATTAGTCAATGCTGTGAGAAATTAAGTCACCCAAGACAGAAATGGCCCTCTTTGAACTAAAATACAGAAATGAGTCCTTCAATATCCTTCTGCATTTTCAAGTGTTTAATTTTCTGGGTATGTCTTATAACTAAAGATTTAGGTACGGCAATGAAGCCAAAAGGTGGGGTATTGTTTGTTTTTGTTGGTGGTGGGGGTTGGGTGGGGGGGGGGGTGGGTTGGTGGTCACATGAAGATTTCATGTTCACCGAGTAGTCAAACAAACAAGGCAAAACATCCAATACACCATACCGGTACTTCACACACGCACAAATCTAAAAAAATCATTACTCTTGTCATGGGAGGTGCTTGTGTGCGCCCACTGAGAATAGCAGCAGACGTCACAATCTACCTAAATCACTCAAGCATAAAATTTCTGTACACCAAGCAACATCTGCCCTGTGTCTTAAATTGAACAACATCTGTGCCACAAGCCAATACAGCCATCCCCGGCAAACAACAGCTGCCAAACACTTTGTCAATACATGGTTATGTACACCACAGGTGGCTCACTGTAATTACAGGCACAGGCAGCCTCCTCAAGCCTCCATATCTTTGATGCAATTAGCGTGAAGAAGGGTAGGCCATGGGGAGAAAAATTACAGGAAAATATGGACTATATAAACAAGAAGAAGAAATCCCGAGACAGACATTATACCGTTTTGCTTCTACTTAGTATACATTGTATATGTACATGTGTACAAAATACACATCTAATTGCAACAACTACCGCAGGTTTTCACATCCACGGAAACTGTAATGGGGCAAATGTCCTGGGCCCGTATGTAAAAGTCGAAGTTAATTTAACCCACGGCTATGGGCCTAACCCAGACTATGACAAAAGAAACCCAAAAGCGAAATTAAATGAAAGAGGAAGCCGTGAAGAAAGGAAGAAAAAAAACTTCTATAACAGCTCAGGCACCTTGCTGGAATGGGCCTGCTTCTTGATTTAAAACAAAAAACAACAGAAAATTTAACCCTAGAGCTAGTTTAGTTCGAGGTTAGACTTTAACCCAGGGCTAAAAGCCCTAATCTTGACTATTACAAACGGGCCCTGGCTGATTGCAAAAGTAAACAACATTGTTTTGCAACATTTGTTTCTGAATACTGTCCACCGTGGCGCAGAAATGACAGGATATATGACCACCCTGGTAAGAAAGTAATCAGACATATTCGAAAATAAATCTACCAGTATGACCATATCTGACACAGATCAGAAGCCCTGGTACTGTGCCATGTAAAGGAACAAAAAACTTCTGCTATGCTTGAGATTCTGTTTAAGGGTTTATGCACAATGAAAACACCATGGGAAAAAAGCCAAGGGAAAGGTCTGTTTATTAAGATGATGTAATTGTAGCATACCTCATGAATATTGCCCGAGTCTGTCACATTCAGTGGTGGCATGCCAGGTGTGTGGTAAACATAGAACTCTAACCTGCAAAACACATACACTAGGTTATGCTGTTATAATTTTTTTTCCCCCTTCAACTCTTTGCTCGCTCCAGTGGTATTCCTCCCAGGTAAATGGGTGGAATCTACGGATGGCTCCGAAGCCAGGGCAATTCATATTATACATGAGGATGAGGATGGGGAGGAGGGTACGATGATACTATGGAGGTCCTTGTGGTTTGAAACTGCATGACAGGGCTGCAATCCACGCTGCCTGGCACAAATCCTGCCGTTGGCCAGGCCCAGGAACTATGGCACCTGTGGTGCCGGCCCTGTAATCATCCATATCATGAGATGCGTCATAACAAAGGAAGCACCCTAAAGTCACACTTGTGAAGTAGGCGAGTCTAGGCTGTGTGGAAACAGCCTCCCCATTGGGCCCATAGCACACCCGCTCTGGGTAGGAACCGACCTAGTCGAGAAAAATTCCACTTGCCTCGGCTGGGATTCAAACCCAGGTCTCCTGGTCCATGGTCCGAAAAGCTAACCACTACACTACGGTAGATATAAAACACCACCCACCCCCCCAAAAAAACAAAAAAAAAACACCCAAAAAACCAAAGGTAAACTTTCTCCGATACATAGAAAACACTTTACCCTGAATTGGCCTATCACTGTTATGATCAGTAATGCATGTAGTTTTTGTAGAATTTAAGTGAATGCAGTGTGTGACACCAGCAAATTCCTTTCTTCATTAAAAAAAAAAAAAAAAAAAAATGAAAGTGTAAAGTTGTTTTCCCAGAAACAAATGTTAGGCTCAGCACAACTGTAACTTACTTGTAGATCCTTGATAGTGCAACCATCTCTATGATACATGAAATATCCTGAAAAAAAGAAAAGAAAAAGAAAATAAATAACACAACAGTTTCTGATTTTTTAGAGCTGCTTTTAGCTGTTTGCACCTAAAAGCAAAACTCATGAACCAAGGGAAGCAACTTACTGATTAACAATTTTCATCATGCCCCCAAATTAACTCCCATTACTGCACACAAGAGATGTGGCTTATACATGTACTCAAATCCTGTACAATTTTCAAACTTTGTGAAAAAATGATTTTAAAAAAAATTATGTAAGGTAACTGGCAGTGAGCATCCCGTCTCATCCCCCCCCCCCACAACCCCCTTTACACGGTAGACAGCTTACAACAATGAGTATAACAATATAACTTTAGAAGTGTGTGCCACCTTCTGATCTGGAGAGTAGATGATACCACGATCTTGAAACTGCAGGAAAAAGAAAGAAAAAATTGATTACAAGCACTGAGAAGGATACCATCACAACCTCAAACCATCCAGTCTCCCCCGAAAACCTACAGAAAAATAATAAAGACACCTTCAACTCACACACACACACACACACACACACACACACACACACACACACAAAGATGAAGAAAGAGGGTGTGGGTGGGTGGGTGTTTGGGAGTTTAACATCCTTTTCCACCACATAAGGGTGATATCAAAGACGGGGGCAGCGAGAAAAAGGCCAGCACAAATATTTGGCCCCAGCCGGGATTCAAACTCACAACCCGAGCATTGACCCAATGCCCTACCATTCGGCCACCCCGGCTCCCCAGATGAAGAAAGAAACAAGCCTAACTTGTTTAGTGTAGTTCACATATTCTTAGACTAATCTAAACCTGATGCAGGCTTTAGCAAACAGATAATTATAAAGATATTTATATATACACTTGAAATTCTCTAGAATCACTGATAAATTGCTGTCAACAGTATGCAAACAACATACTCAATACACGTAGTTATGTTGTGTAAAATGTCAGACTCTGACTACACATATTTAAAAAAAAAAAGTATTTTGATTTCCAGGCATCAGCCCATAAAGTAATGGTTACAAACACTGAAATGAACACCGCATGACAAACACCCCCCCCCCAAAAAAAAACAAACAAACAAACAAAAAACAAAAACAAACAAAACAAAAAACATCAAACAAACAAACAAACAAACAAACAACAACAACAAAACCCCCAAAAAACAACCACACAAACAAAAAAACCCAAACAAACACAGAAAAGCTGGAATACAGCCTCAGCCCGACACTGAAATCTGACAGTCAATATCAGTAATGATGTAAAATGTCACTTTACCGGAGTATGTACCTCATCACGATGGTACCACAGATAATCAGCACACATACGCTGAACGTGTGTATGGTAGGCCTGGGTAAGGAACAACTGAAACACAACACAACCACAAATAAACATATGATGATGTAACAGATAGAAATATGGAGCTTTGTAGGTCACTTTCGCATAATTTATTCCAGTATCAGTTTTATGTGTGGTCAGATATTTAGAGCTGCACACATTCATAATAGGCAACTCCTGTCAATCAAATGGGCCAAGCCCCCAGAATTCAGCCAATCACATTCCATGGCATAATGAGCACATCATATGGCATGGTCTTGCCAGACACTACGAGGGAAGCATGTCAGTGTAGTTTGATATGACTGAAACAAGCAGCAAGTCCACTGAGGTCAGTTGAGGGGGTGGGGGTGGGTGTTTCCTTTTCCACCACGTAAGGGTGATATCAAAGACGGGGCAACGAGAAAAAGGCCAGCACAAATATCTGGCCCCAACCAGGATTCGAACTCACGACCCGAGCATTGAGTGTCCAACGCTCTACCATTCGGCTATCCCGGTTCCCCGAAGTCAGTTGAGGAAAAAAGACCATTACGACAGTCTCTTTCATCTTGAAATCACCCCTTTGCCCATACAATGACACCATGGACATACAGGGGAGCAGGGATAGCGTTGGACTTTCAATGCTCATGTCGCGAGTTCGAATCCTGGCTGTGGCCAAATATTTGTGCTGGCCTTTTCTTGTTGCCGTGTTTTTGATATTACCCATACGTGGTGGAACAGTACAAACTCCCACTCATCCACCCATGGACATACTGTGTCTTGTGGATACAGGGCAGAGTAAAGGGGGGTGGGGCTTGCTGAGTGGCCTTGCCTATTCAACAGCCAGTCTAATTCTAAAGCTTCAAAAGTGTAGATGCTGCTCTTATAATTACAGCACTGACACACCATACAGCTCTACCAAGTGGTTAATGACTCTGTCTGTCTGTGTGTGTGTATGTGTGTGTGTGTGTGTGTGTGTGTGTGACGTCACAGTTGTAAAACACCAAGTGAACACCCGCCCAGCACACTGACCACCACCACCCCGATTCCCCCCTTCAGTTCCCAATGGGGCTAGCAGACAACTTGACTGAATTGACTGATCAGCAATACGCATTCCGCATAACGGGAACCACATGAACTAGAACACGATTTACTATCATCATACTCTGGTTAGTTTCAAGTCAGTTTCGTGGCGGCCGGGAAACGGCCCCGTCTGTCTGTGCTTGCGACAACAGCGTGTGTTCATTTTGCAAAGAAGGGACATTAAAGTCAGGAAAAATGAAGTTATGCAAGACAGTCACAATACTGCACTAGTCACTGACACCTGTTGTAATAACAGTAGTGAACAGCACGTGCGCCCGTTATTTTTTCATTGTGGCCTCCGTCAGCCACGTGCGGTGGCCTAGTTCCGTCACAGTCGCACCGTCCCTCCGTCGGCACTGCCTCGAAATTAGGTCAAACTTACCTTGTCTGATACTGCACGGAAAAGGCACGACCCGTCTCTCGCAAGCATCTTCCTGCAGAATCCATTTTTCGCAAGATATGCATCCATAGAAAATGTCTTTTTCGGCTGCATCGTGGACGTGACTTCTCTGCGCACCCAAACACTGATGGGCCGAAGCGAACAGAATGGACAGAAACCCACGTCACATGCGCAAAACATTGTCGCAAGAGTGTAACCATTAGATAAGGAAACTGAGCATGTGATTGGTTGGTTTCCTGGGACAAAAAGCTCTACCGCCTTTCAACTCTCGGCACTTCTTTTGTGAAACTGATTCATCTGTTGCCACTTTCTGTTTTGATGCGTTCTTTGTAAGCAAGTACATGTACTGAGTTGACCCCGCGTGTACCGCCCATGAAGTAGTTCACCCGGTCCACAAAGTAGCAGACGACAAAATCAAATGCCCTGATGGCTGATGCATTCAGTTGTTTATAATGTCTGTCCGACTGTGACCTTGGCAAAACCACTCAGTGATACAATTGAAACAACGTGACTTCAGTTGCACAGCCGGGGTGCGTGCCGCTTTCAGGCATAACAGAAATATAACCAGTCACGATCAGCACTGAAAACACGGCCGCCACGTTTCGCCATTGTCTGACCATGCTGTTCTGTATGTTTTGCTGATCTCCTCAGTGCACCGTGGGATCTAGCTGTGTGAAAATAACTTGTAAATACTCATAATATAGATCTATGCCGTGATGGTGATGACGATTCGTGATTGGCCGTGCAGTAAGCCGGTAAGCGTGCAGTCAGTAAAGGCGCCCTTAATTTCGGGTGGAGGACGACGCCGCCGGAAGGAAAGGAAAAGAAGAAACAGCCATGCACAGTAAACTGAGAAAAAAACTAGAGAAGAAGAAACTCACCATTTCTAACGACTTCACTCAGGTATTGACACTAGATTTGCTTGTTTGACTTTTTTTTTCTTTTCTTCACATTTTACGTTCATCGCCGCGTGGATGATATTACGACTAATACGGGCAATAGGCAAAACAAAAATTCAGCCCCCCCCCCCCCCCCCTTTCGAAAACTGAATGATCCGTCCCTGCTTTTTATAGTGACCAACTTAGGGAGTTTCAGGCAAGTTCCTGAGCGTCAGTAGTATTACCTCCCATCGCGCATATTCTCAGCAAAGCCGGGTATATATCTGTTAGTACATTATAAGCGGCTGGTTACTTTGACCCATGACGTAATACGGGTGTGTTTTATACATTTATGATTATTTATAATTTTACTGCTTAAAAATCTGGTTTCCAAGTTAAAGAAAGAAAGAAAAGAAAAAAACCAACAACAAACAACAACAACAACAACAAAACAGAAAAGAAAAAAAAAGGAGGCCATGAGGAGCAGCGCGGGGGCGGACTGAGGGGGAGAGTCCTAGTGCCCGGAACCAGGGAGGAGCAACAGGCGGACTCGGGAAGGGGTGGGGGTGGTACCGGAGTGGAAGTCGGGTCAGTACAAGGTAGAAATGGGATATCGTCAGGGTTCCAATGTAAGAAAGGGGAAAACAAGATTAATTGGCGTCGCGTTGCTCTGGTAGTGGAAAACGATTGACGGCCTTCGAGTTGTTCAAACTGAAAAACACACGGTCACACACACACACACACACACTGACACACACACACACACGGGCACACCCTGCACACCCATCGTACACTGTGACACACTGCATGCACGCACGCACACACCCCCCCCCCCCCCCCCGTCACTGACACACACACACACACACACGGGCACACCCTGCACACCCATCGTACACTGTGACACACTGCATGCACGCACGCACACACACCGTCACTGACACACACACACACACACACACACACACACCGACCGCGTGCCTAAGGGCTGAAGTCAGTGGCAGGTAGGCGACAGTGACTTGAAAAACACGAAAAATTATCATGTTAATCGTCCACAGAATTGATTCAGTGGCCTTGGGGGAGTATCGTCACTTTCCCAAATTTCCGTGGCATGGGCCTAAACGGCCACGGAAGGCACGGGCCATTGTAGTCCTATTATCTGATTGCCTCCAGGTAAGGATTACCGCATCTCGGTTCAGCTTGTGTGACTGACGAACGCGACCGCCAAGGGCACGGGAGCTTATCGATGTTTGCATGTATTTAGGAGGTTGCTTCCCTTTAATAATGCGAGGTGATTTCCATGTCATTGAGTGGAAGGGTAATTAGTGGAAGGGTATCTCTGATTTTGCAGTAAACGTTGCTTTTGTTCGCAGCAACCATTTATTTTATTTTATTTATTTATTTATTTATTTTTTACGCTAAAACACAGCTTCTGTGGAGTCTACACAAGCCTCTCCGCGTTAGACGTTCCGGCGCTAGAAATTCGAATACGGCTCAAATCCGCAAATGTCTCGTTCGTCACAGTGTCGTTTGCGTCCCCAAAAGGGTTCATTACGACAGGTGAGACAGCCAGGTATGCCGTAGGTTGGAGCGTACCCCACCCGAAGACGTGAAACAAAACAGGATTATAAGTGTCAGTCAATGTTGCAGAGACCATGAACTTGGGGATATCACGGGGACTGCTGACGACCGTTTTGCTGGCGTCGTTTTTCACCTGTTGTAAGTAACGTAAATATTATCTTTAGGGTCTGCTGAAATACCGGAAGGAACAATGCACTCACAGCACAATCTCAGTGGTACTGCTGCCTATAGGCATATTCTTCCCCCTTTGCGTTCACACGTTTCAAAAGTGTCCCTGAGTGTACCATGCAGCAGGACCGCACTGACCTGGTCAATAGAAAATCCGTGGGGGCGGGGGGGGGGGGGGTATGAAATCCATAGCTCTCTCAAGGCCCTCAGACATTGTTTTGACTTTTCACTTGCTTTTCAGGTGTTGCCCCACAGTGCTTCTCATGCACACAGCTAGACGAAGGATGTGGTGACCGTTTTGGACAGAAAAACACAGATGCCCACTTCTGTGATGGGACTTGTGCCAAGTTCCGTGGGGAACGATATTGTATGTACATGTTCTTTTCATTTTCAACTGATGATAGTAGTTGGCTGAACATATGAATTATGCTTTGTACTCATTGTAATCGAGCCTCAGCTGCAACCAGTAAGTTTGACTACTCCCTGGCTGCTGTTTTGCTTGTTGCTCCACATCATGGGCTTGGATCCTAGTTAGGAGCCAAACGTTTGTGCTGGCTTTTTCCTCATTGCACTGTCTGTATGTGGTTACAAAAACAAAGAAACCTGATCAAATTTCCTGTCAGGGTACAGAACATACTTATAATCCCAAATGCCCATGTCGTTTGCTTTGATCTTCATTCTTGACACTGACATGTCATAAAATGTTGGTGATATTTGTAACATTATTTTCTCACAATTTCAGCCAACCAAGTGAGGATCGTGGAGATTACACGAACGTGTGTGGCACAGCGATCAGAAGGCTGTGAGGACACAAGATGGAATGGGATTTCTGTCAAAGGCTGTTACTGTAACACCGACTTCTGCAACACTGCTGATTCTTTGCGAATGATCTCAGCTTTTGCCGTTTTCAGGGTGCTGTTGCCTGTGATAGTTGTTTGGATCTATGGACTGTGTACGTGAGAAACTTTCCTTGTGGACTAGGTGTAATAAGTACCCAGTTCAAAATTTTAAGTGAGGTGCTTAGCATAAAAACAACAACAAAGAAAGAAAAGAAAAGAAGAACCAACAACATTAAAAAACCCAAAAATGAACCCTATTAGATAATCCCATTAAAAATGGTTTCTGTTTACATTGGTTGCCGTTGAGTACATTCTTAAAATGCGGTTTTCGCCAGACATGTGATGTTAATGTCAGTATGGAAAGGGTTAATTAGTTTCTTATAAATGTTCATTGATTACAATGGTGGAAAGTGGTTTGGTTTCGTAACTGCAGTGTAAATGTATGTACAGTTTTGACTTATGATCTGTAGAGATACTATGTGTTAAAAGATGTCTTTGTACATTTTTGTACAGGTAATGAAGATATGTATTGTGTGACAGTATTTGTTAAAAAAAATTGTGGAAATGTTTTTTACTTGCCAGACTATGGATTGTGTATGTGATTACTGAAAGTTAGCAGTGTTTGTGTCCTGTGTGTATGCGTGTGTGTGTGTGTGTGTGGTGTGTGTGTGTGTGTGTGTGTGTGACAGAGGTACTTTTGTATTGTTAACCATACAATTCCGTCTTCAGCAATGCACAAACAGTGGCATTTTGTAAACTCACACGTATGATTCCTTCAAAAACATTCCTAATTTATTTTTGGCTCACTTGTGTAACAAAGTGAGTCTATGTAATAACCCTCCGTCGTCTGTCTGTGTGTCTGTCTGTCTGTCTGTCTGTCTGTCTGTCTGTCTGTCTGTCTGTGTGTCCGCAGTAAACCTTAACACTGGCATTTTCTCAGAAACTATGAGCAGCAGAGGCACCAAACTTGGCAAGCTGATAGACAGCCATAAGACCTTTCACAACATACCTATATTGATTGACCTTGACCCAAGGTCAAGGTCACTAAAGCTGTCTGTTTGGAAATTTTACATTGGCATTTTCTCAGAATTTAGAATAGCCAGAGACATCAAATTTAGCATGGCGATGGATATTGACAACACCTTTACTGACATACTGTATTAAGTGACTTTGAATCAAGGTCAAGGCCATACAAGCTGTTTTGCGGAAAACCTTTCAAAACCTTAACATTGGCATGTTCTGAGAAACAATGAACAGCAGAGGCACCAAACTTGGCAAGCTGATAGACAGCCATACGACCTTTCAAAACATACTATAATGATTGACTTGACCCAAGGTCAAGGTCACTAAAGCTGTCTGTTTGGAAATTTTACATTGGCATTTTCTCAGAATTTAGAATAGCCAGAGACATCAAACTTAGCATGGCGATGGATATTGACACACCTTTACTTGACATACCTGTATTAAGTGACTTTGAATCAAGGTCAAGGCCATACAAGCTGTTTTGGCGGAAAACCTTTCAAAACCTTAACATTGGCATTTTCTCAGAAACAATGAACAGCAGAGGCACCAAACTTGGCAGCTGATAGACAGCCATACGACTTTCAAAACATACCATAATGACTGACCTTGACCTAAGGTCAGGGTCACTAAAGCTGTCTGTTTGGAAATTTTACATTGGCATTTCTCAGAATCTAGAAAAGCCAGAGACATCAAACTTTGCATGATGATAGACATTGACGACACATTTACTGACATACCTGTATTAGGTGACTTTGAATCAAGGTCAAGGCCATACAGCTGTTTTGCGGAAAAACCTTCCAAAACCTTAACATTGGCATTTTCTCAGAAACAATAAACAACAGAAGCACCAAACCTGGCAAGCTGATAAACAGCAGCAAGACCTTTCAAGACTTACCATTTTGAATGACCTTGACTGAAGGTCAAGGTCGTCAAAGATGTGTATTGGAAATTTAAAAATTGCCATTTTCTCAGAATGTAGTGGTACCAGAGGCATCAAACTTGTGCATGGCATGATAGACATTGACAAAACCTGTACTGGCATAACCTGTACTGGCATACTTGTATTCAATTTCCTTGGGTCAAGGTCAAGGCCATTCAAGATGTTTTGTGGAGAACTTTAACGTTAGCATTTCCTTGGAAACAACAAACAGCAGCAAGGCACAATGATAGGCAGCAAAGAGACCTATGCAGACATACCCATTTGAGTGACCCTGACTCAAGGTCAAGGTCATTACAGCTGTCTGTTGTGAAATTTTACATTACCATTTGCACAGAAACTACAAAAATTAGAGTTATCAAATTTGGCATAATGATAGTCACTGATAAGCTCTTCACTTACAGATCTCATTTGAATGACCTTGACCCAAGGTCAAGGTCATAGAAGCTGTCCTGGGAAAAACTGTTATGTTGCCATTTGCTGTTTTCTTAGGAACTATGAACACAAGACACCTTATTTCGTGAAAGCTAGTGATAAGAGCTTTAGAAACATACTCTTTTGAATGACCTTGACCCATCTCACAAGTGAGCCAAGGAGGCTTTGCTCCTCTAGTTTCTTGTAAATTTTTAATGTTTTGCACAATGTTTATTCCAGTATGCATGTTTTGAATTGTCATGTTTGTTCCAGTATGTATGTTTTGACTTGCAAGAGTTACAGTGTTGTACGTGTACATGTATTAATCTTTGTCTTTTGACTTCCTTTTGGATTCGTCGTCCACAGCGAACAACTAGACCAGAGACAGTAGATAGGGGAGCCTGAAAACTGATTCAGTATATCGTCGTTGCAGGCGCAGTGACCAACATCAGAACAAATTAACTCGAAAGACTTTTGACAAACCAGCTTCGTTTGGAAGCTGCAAGAACTCAAAAAACATTACTAAGTTAGGTGAAGGCAAAAATGTTTCAAAGGAAAAATGAATTTATGAAGCAAATTTGCAAAAATCAGACTTTGAAATTGTGCAGAGTTGTCGGGGGGGGGGGGGGGGGGGATTTGAGATGAAAATAACCACAAATCAGTAAATTTAAACTTCACATTGAATCAGTCAGAGCTGCAAAACTTAACACCTAATAACTGCTAGAAAAAACAGTTGACCCTGATGCATGCGTAGCAACGACACGGCGATGATGCCTCGTGGTTTGCAGTCTTCCCTATCCACTGTGTCAGGTGGCAGAGTCTTCCTAGTTTTGAAGGAGAATCGACAGTTCTGCTGTTCGAAAGTCAGACTTAGAACAAGCTTGTGGGTTTGACTTTTGAAAGGGATTTTGTACAGGCCTTTCTGTTCAGTGCCTCCATCTGTAAGCTCACACTTGAACTCACAAGACACTTAAATCCCCCTCCCCCCACCCCCCTGTTTTGCGGAGTGTTTGTGCAAGTCTAAAGTCCTTCTCTTTCTGCCAGATTCTTCTGGCGTTTTTTGTTTTGTTTTTTTTTGGGGGGGGGGGGGGGGGCGTGAGATTGAGGGGTGTCAGTCTATATGATTTGAAAAATAAACCCATTTTGATTTTGAAAGGCGTTTCATTCAGTATTGTGTACATGTTTAGACTTTTGTATTATGTAAGTATTTGTGATCTCTCTGTCTCTCTCTCTCCATCGTTAATGAGCAGGGCAACGATTGCATTGATTTTATTGTGCTCTTTATTAAAGACGTAAATCATCTCGCCACATTACAACAGCAGTGATCATTAAGATGTGAGATTCAGCATTTGAAATGTGCCACCATGCTTGTGATCGCACGTGTCTGCGTCTGTCCGTCACCGTTGCATGTCAAAACATGAATGTGTACTAGCGGAATGAAAAATGAATCTCTCTTCTGTCACAGTAATACAATTCAATGAGCTACCGTGCAAAATGTACGAGGTTGAGTTTGTGCGTCCCGAAGTGAGACTGACATTGTTGACATAACACATGGAAAAAAATCGCACTTGATTGTGCGGTCTTGCAAGGTAGGCACATGGTACGTTTAAACAACAATAATAATAATAATTATCCATCATAATAAAAGACATACTGTTAATGCAGCAATATCGCCGGACGTGCGCGGTTGAGCGCATCCCAAAACCGTCCATGGAATGACCACTGTCACTAAAGACACAATTCTAGCAACAGAGTACACTTCACGGTGTACCGTGTCGCCAGCGACACTGTTCGTCTAGTACGGTCGGGCAGTCGGGATAGTAGCCTGGCGAATGGCAGAGCGTTTGGCTTTCAGTGCTCGGGTTGTGAGTTTGAATCCCGGCTGGGGCCAAATATTTCTGCAGGTCTTTTCCTCGTTGCCCCGTCTTTCATCTCAGCTTTACGTGGTGGAAAAGGACTTTAAACTGCCAAAAGCACTCCCACCCAGTACAGTCGGTATTTCCTTAATTACGCCACAGTGACCACTTTCACCTGTTTATCCCGGAAGGTCACGTAAGACAAAGAAAGGGTGGGTGGGTGTTTTCCACCACATAGGGTGATATCAAAGACGGGGCAACGATGAAAAAGCCAGCACAAATATTTGGCCCCAGCGGGGATCGAACTCACGACCCGAGCATTAGAAGTCCAACGCTCTACCATTCGACCACCCCGGCTCCCCAGACAAAGAAAGAAAGAAAGAAACAATAACAAAAATTATAAAATTACTGCTGTGAAGTCGGCAACAATACTGATTTTTTTTTTTTTGGGGGGGGGGGGGGGGGGGAATAAAGTCAGATTTACATTATGTACATTATACACAAATTCTTCTGTACATGTGTCCATTGGGGTGAGCGGTGGTCTAATACTAGTAATAGGCCGTAGCGCGTCGGATTTAACCGCTGCGCTACTGAACGGCCCGTCACCAATGTCACGGCGATAAAGCGTGGGTTCGAGCCCAGGTCGAGCTTGTGATATGTGATACCGGTTTTTCCTGGATGCCGGGCTGCTGGGTTTCTCTCCGGTTCATCCGGCTTTCTTCCCCCAGCAAAAATTGTTTTTAAAAAAAAAGGATAGCTATTGGGTGGCGCTGCACCGCGGCGACGCGCTTCGCCCGGGGGAGGCAGCCCGAATTTCCCGAAAGGGATAATAAAGTATTTTTAAAAAAAATCCACCGTCACTGATTTGGTATGGCGCCATCGATTGAAAAGCACTTAGGCCCTTTTACCAGTAAATAATAATAATGTTAGCACTTCGGACCATGGACCGGGAGATCCGGGTTCGAGTCCCAGCCGAGGCAAGCGGGATTTTTCCTACCTAGGTCGGCTTGTATCTCAATGGGAGCCCAAAGAGACGGGGGCCCAATAAGACGGGGGCTGAAAGACATCATCCCAAAAAGGATCTGCTCTGCAATATTAGCCATAGTTTCCCTACCTAAATAGAACGTTTGCATCCTTTTGTCCTACGTGTGTGTCTGCATTTATACTTTTTTGTGTGTATCATTTGTTTGAATTTCTTCCATGAAATCAGTTTTTAGAAACCACAAATCGCAAGATAAGCATTGCTGCCTATACGGTTTATCCTTCAATAATCCTCTCTCTCTCCGCCCCCCCCCCCCCCCCACTAACTTATGTACAAACGGAAATAAATAACGTTACAATGCTCACATAAAACACTAATTAAATGTAACAACTGATGAATACCTTCTTCCTCACTCAACGTGTCGATCGCACTGTCGACAGGCCGCCAAAAACAAAATAGCAAAGTGTCTCCCTTTCCCAAATCAGGTAAATTTACCATCATTATTTGCATCTACTGCCTGGCAACTTCATCAGACGAGGCCCCGTTCCCATTATGTTTGCTCAGCTCTCGGAGTATCTGGTGTAGAATTAATTTCATCGACCAGGAACTTCGCGAGACAGCAGCACAGACACTGTTGACAGATCGACGACGCATACACAATGTGTTGCGTGTCATGTTAACTGCAAGTTTGTCGTTTTCGAGGAAACTGGAACTGACGAGGCTTCATGAGTAATGTCGAAATGGCAAAACGGAATGGACACTTTGGTAATTGCAACATATATCACTTTCACAAGAGACCCTACAATCAGTGATCTTCTTTCACCGCCTCTCTTTGTCTTCCATTTATTTTAGATAAAAACAAAAACAAGAACAAAACAAAAAATGTCACGTTTCACGAGTGCTAAGCTCCAAACACGCCCAGGCAGTGTGTCCTTTCGTCTCCGACTTCCAGGTTGCTCAAACGATAACTTTCGTTGAATCTTCTTCTCACTGTTGGATAGTGACGACTGGTAAGGCCGAGGGAAGTGATGAAGGCGGTTCTTGTGTAGGAAGTAAACTCGTCAACGGATATAATTATACTTGGTGTCAGAGGAGACACGTTGGGTTTGCTGCTTCAAGACAAGCTGCCTCAGCCTGAATCATGTACACCAAGTACGCTGGAGCCATTCAGTGGTGAACTTCTGAAGCATTAATGAGTTCATTTCAGTTACATTTCAATTTGTTAAACTGTCATGATGTTGCAGTTCGCGTACACAGGAACTAATAATCATGATGTTGCAGTTCGCGTACACAGGAACTAATAATCATGATGATAATGATATTGTATATACTGTTTCTCACTATTTATTCATCAGCAGACAGCAAAAATTGATGACGTCAGGCACAAAACTGGTAGAAACGAAACCGAACCGCATCGATTGTTGCTTTTATCATCCATTAATGTGTTTCTACCATATTATATTCTAGTAACGAAATAATAATAATAATAATAATAGTAATAACAACATAGCGTATTCTTCTGAGCATTCGTCATCAGAACACAAACAATGATGACGTTTTCAGCCTTCAAAATGAAAGAAAGGAAACGGAACTCGTATAGGTTGTTGCTCCTAAGATTCACCCGCACATGTCACGTCACGCATGTCACACCGGAAGTCACATGTAGATCAGGAAGTACACAAGGCAGAAGAGGATGTAGGTGGCGGGAAAGGCGTAGCGGGACACGTTGTCCACCCGCTGCGCTTTCTTTATTGCCAGTAGGTCAACGGTTCGACTCCTCTGGAGCCACGGTCTCTGGGCTGGTGAGTCAGAGTTTTTCTGAGGAGAGAGAGAGAGAGAAAAAAAAAAACCCCGAAGCAGGCGTTAAAACAGTGTAAAAAAATATCACGAATTTTTTTTTTTTCTTCTGAGATGAGGAGAGAGAGAGAGAGAGAGAGAGAGAGAGAGAGAGAGAGAGAGAGAGAGAGAGAGAGAGAGAAACGAAGCAGGCGTTAAAACACTGTAGAAAAATATATCACGAGCTTTTCTGAGGAGAGAGAGAGAGACAGAGACAGAGACAGAGAGAAACCGAAGCAGGCGTTAAAACACTGGAGAAAAAGATATCACGATATTGTTTTCAGATAGACTGAGAATAAGACTCGTAAAAAAAAGGGTGCTTCAGGACGAACTTGACTACCATTGTGTTTCCCATAATAATTGCTGAAACACAATGGCAGGCTAGGGAATTTTCAGTCATTTGGCATTTTTCAGTCAAATTTCCTATCCTTTCAGCCAAACAATCCAAGTTCCAGCCAAAAAAAGGAAGGGGGAAAAGGTTGCACACACAATCATGGATGTATCATGATGTATGTAATAGTATTATGGGACTTCAGTTTTGAAGGCTTGCATATCAGTACCAAGGCAGTGTAAGTTTAACTTCCGGGTGCCAGTAGAGACTACTAAATGCCTTTAAAAATGCTAACATTTGTTTTCCTGAAGTGGAGCGTTGCCCCCGTGGTCCCACAGTAGGTGTGCTACTGCTGCACCCCGGCCTAAGTTTCAGTCGTTTTTTTTGTTTTTTTTTCTTTCAGCACTTCCCCAGCCTGAATGGGCGTGAAGTTCATAGCAATAATAACTGAGGATGGAGTAGGCACTTTATCCAATTTTAATAGCAATAATAACTGAGGATAGAGTAGGCACTATATCCAATTTTAATAGCAATAATAACTGAGGATAGAGTAGGCACTTTATCCAATTTTAATAGCAATAATAACTGAGGTGGATAATAATAGCAATAATAACTGAGGATAGAGTAGGCACTTTATCCAATTTTAATAGCAATAATAACTGAGGATGGAGTAGGCACTTTATCCAATTTTAATAGCAATAATAACTGAGGATGGAGCAACAATTTTAATAGCAAAAGGAGGATGGAGTAGGCACTTTATCCAATTTTAATAGCAATAATAACTGAGGATGGAGTAGGCACTTTATCCAATTTTAATAGCAATAATAGCTGAGGATGGAGTAGGCACTTTATCCAATTTTAATAGCAATAATAACTGAGGATGGAGTAGGCACTTTATCCAATTTTTAAAATTGGCTAAAAGCGCGGCGGACTGAACCTTACACGCACACTCACGTGAATCACACGCATTCTCTCACACACTGGACATGAACACATTTCAATCAAGTGTTGCTAAGGTGCAGCTCAGCAGTTTAAACCCGATGGGTCTTCCCAAAATAAAACTAAGAGCTCTGTAAACATGTAACTACGGCGGTCTGCGGGAGAAATTAAAATTCACCTCAGTGTGCAAGCTTACCCCCTACTGTGTGACTTCCCGGCTTGTTGTGCCTGAAGCGAGCTGTAGCCGTGCATTTTGGCTCCATCACACGTGGCGAGTTTGCGCCACACGTATAGAGATAGACGCACCGCCGCACGCTGCCACCGCTGCTTGCGAGTGTCGCTATCGCGGCCATCTTACTAATATCAGAACTCAGAGGCTCTGTGTATAGGACGCCTCGTTCGAAATACAAAGTTCTTCAGAAAGACGTCATCAGAAATGTGACGTAAGATAAAGCGGACCAATGCTATGCGCGCTATGTAAACAGCTGATAGCGTCTGGCCAATGCTATGCGCGCTATGTAAACAGCTGGCACTTCCAGGTACTAGCAACATGGCGCGCGGCGGCGTCACTTTTCCGGCACCGCGGTGCGTCTATCTCTTTACGTTTGTGGTTTACGCGCCTACTGGCGGTAACATGCACTCCTAGCCAAATAAATCGGCTCGCCAGGGGAACTGAAGCGCCACGCCGTCGGCTCGCCAGTGATTCAGTCGAACACGGTCCTAATTTTGCCCACTAGGCAAAACACCACACAAAAGGGTGACTTCAAACATGGGGACCCCGGGGAGTGGGGGAGGATGAGGGAAGGGGGAAGGGGGGGGGGGGGGGGCTTCAAAAGAACTGAATTTGGCCCTGCCGTGATCAGATTTGCAGCTAGTGTCCCATGGCCATTCCGAATATCTCTAGTTCAGATTCTCAGCCATCACACATCACAACAGGGACTTAAGCCAGCGCGCACGCGCGCGCTCTCTCCTCTCTCTCTCTCTCTCTCTCACACACACACACACACACACCCGCGCGCACAGAGAGAGAGAGAGAGAGAGAGAGAGAGAGATTCAATTTGGCCTCGGAGGAAAGCACGCTAACTCAAGCAAACGGTGCAGGGGGAGTAGCTTGAAGCGTAATCACCTACTTTGGCAGCTTCGTAAAAACGACCAGTCCCAAGAAAATGAAAACGCCAATACTTGACAGGACAGTCCGCGGCATCTACAGCCGAAAATTTGCCTCGGTGACAGGAATTTGGCATTTTAAATTCGGCGCTGCCTACGTTCCCTTCAAACGGTCGAAATAGGAGCTCTGATCGAGCGGCAATGTAGCCGTCAGTCATGTGTCTACTGGGGAGGAAATGAACACACACACACACACACACACACACACACACACACACACACACACACACACACACACGCACACACACACGAACGCACGCACACGCGCACTCTCTCTCTCTCTCTCTCTCACACACACACACTGTTCAAGTAAGTTCTGGGCTCTGCACCAGTGGCTTTACTAAAAACAACAAACAAACAAACAAACAAACAAACAAACAAACAAACTGAATGTGGATTTAAATTTGGCTTAGTGGGAGTGTTGCACTTTGATTATACTCGTGTTTGCTGCAGTAAGAGCCGTCAAGGAACACTTAATCTTGCCTGATTTTCGCAAACAGGGCCAAAACCGAGAAAGTGTCAAAACTGACGGGGGATAGTCACGCGCGGCACGCGGTATGTGCTTAAGAGGGTATTAACGAAGACGCACATTAATTTGATTCCTGTTTTTATCTTTTGCAGCTGCCGGAAGATATTAGCGAGACTAAATTTATCGGAGCGGAACCGCTCTTGCCAGGCTCACTGTGGTTAGGGTATCTCTCACTGTGCCTTTATTTTCACTCTTTCTGGTGCCGGGGAGTAACACATGAACCACGTACTTTTCCTGCCTGTGTAGATGTGAGGTCAGCCCGTTCGAAGTCCTCCGCTACCGACATGCGTCGTTTGCGGGACTTTCGCTCCAACACGTTGACCAGGGCGTACTCCAGCAGAGAGGAAAAGACGAAACACAGGCAGGTGGCCATCCAGATGTCTATCGCTTTCACGTAGGATACCTGGTGAAACACACACACACACACACACACAACACACACACACACACACACACACACCACACACACACACACTGAAATTGTAAGTGTGGGAAATCCGAAACAACGAAAGGGGACTGTACTCCTTACTAACCGCGGCTGGTACAAATTTCACCGAACGATCGTAAGTTAACGCTTGACTCGCCACTCATCTACCCGCGCGTAAGCTACTTTTCAACAGTGAGATGTATTCCTTTTCAGGTTCTTTTTCGTCTCAGTTTTGCTTTGTTGCTCCTTGCTGCACGAACTTGATGCGCCAGTCTATAGAGTTTGTAGTATAAGAACTAAGTTGACCTCAGCCGCGGTACACGCTCACACGACTCGAGCACTGAGAATCCAACGCTCTAGATGCATGACTGTCCCGTCTCCCTGGGCAGCTAGGAAAAACTACGGTTTCTTTACCGGCCAGGGACTTGAACTCACGACCGAGCCTTCACAGTCAAGCGCTCTACCCATCCGCCTAAAGAACCAGCGTACACTGACCTTCGGTAAGGAGGACACAGCCACAGACGTCTGCGTCGTCATGGTGAGCACGGTCAGAATCCCCAGCGAGATGCGTGCGGGGACAGCGTCCACACTGAGCCAGAAGGAGACCCAGGACAGCATGACAATGAGCACACTAGGGATGTAGATGGTGATCATGTAGTAGCCGAGATTCCGCTTGAGGTAGAAGTCCACCGCGATACACGTGAAGCCTTCTGAAACGAGCACCGCTGCTAAACCTGTTACACTACTGTAACGTTTTAGTAAAGATAGGAGATGGTGGTTAGTAGTACTAGTGGGTGGACCTTCCTGAGGGTCTAATACGTGTAAGGAGAAAGAACTGAACAAGAAGGTACAGCAGTAGACGACTCCACTCGGCCGGCAAGCCTCGAGGCCAAAGCTCCGCCCTTTACTCTGCCCGTGTATTGGCAAAACACAGTACGTGAATGACGTCATTGTATGTGACAAAAGGGGGTGATTTCAAGATGAAAGAGACTGGCGTAGTGATCTTTTTCCTCAAATGACGTCAATGAACTAACTGCTTTCTTTCCATGCTCCAGTGATATCAAACTACACGTCCCTCCCTCGTTGTCGTGTCTGGCAAGAAGTTTGCCAGGCCATGCCATGTGTTGTGCTCATTCTGCCGCGGGACGCGATTGGCTGAATTCAGGGGGCTCGACCATTTTGACTGACAGGAGTGGAGTCGCCCACTGTGAAACAAAACGAAGCAGTTACGTGCCCCCCCCCCCCCCCAAATAAAACAAAACAAAAAGAAACACACAACCACAACCAAACAAACCCCACAAAAAAACAACAATTTTTATGGGTCAAGTAAAAAACAGAATGCCAGTTGGGGGGGGGGGGGGGAGAGAGAGAGAGAGAGAGAGGTGGTGTCACCATAGTATGAAGAAGAGCCTGTTGCATCCTTAGTCTCAGTACAGTTCTGCGTGTTGTTATCACAGTCCTTGGAAGGGTCGGATGTCGAAGACTCGGAACAGTTTCGGGGATGCAGACCCTCCAACCGGAACTGAGGCAGCACCATCGTTGGGTTCCACTGCATGGGACTGTGGGAACGCCAGCGGAACCGGAGATAATTCTCAGTAAAGGCGACTGTAAATAGATAAGCAATTGTGTTTAAAAAAAGTAAGAAAAACGACAACAACAAAACGAACCAACAACAAACAAACATAACAAACAACGAAAACAACCCAGTATGATCTGTGAGCACAAAATGGTAGCATCAGCCCCGAGGGTTAGAACTCGCAGCTTAAAAAAAAAAAATTGAAGAAGAAGAAGAAGAGGAAGAAGAAGCAGAAGAAGATGATGATGAATGGCCATTTTAAGGTGGCAGCCTAAACTTCCATGCTTACTGCATGCTTGCCGCACCTTTGGGGAGGAGGGTGGGTGGGTGGGTGTTTGGGAGTTTAACGTCCTTTTCCACCACATAATTGGGGAGGGGGAAGAAATTAATACAAAGAAAGAAAAAAAAATCAGAACTGAGAGACTGAAACGATGCGTCTTGGAGTTCCGCTTGAAAGTCTTGGTGGTAGCAGAACCTTACTTGAGTTGGCAAATTGTTCCAGACGGAAGGGGGGGGGGGGGGATAGCCAAACGGTAAAGCGTTGGACTTTCAATGCTCCGGACGTGTGTTCGAATCCCGGCTTGGGCCAGATATTTGTGCTGGCCTTTTTCTCGTTGCCCCGTCCTTGATATCAGCCGTACGTGGTGGAAAAGGACGTTACCCCCCCCCCCCCCCACACACACACAGAAGGAGCTGCAGTCTTGACAGCCCGAGCCCAAAAGCGTTTAAGGTTTGTGTCGTCATAGTAACCTGAAAGCTTGAACTGGGAGGAAGATCTAGAGCTGCATGCACGTCTCTAGAGTGGTATGAGCTCAGCCAGATACAGTCAAGAGGGTGGGGTGGGGGGGATGTCTTTTTCTTGGGGCCTAAGCACGAAGAAACGTCAGGCTAATGTAACAAAACTGACGGCTTACCTAAACTCTCCGATAACTAGCTGAACTAGATCTAAATGAGCAGCGGCACTTAATGGGATCCCCTATGGCGCATATCGTAGACTTCGGCGTTTTCGACTGAGGCACGCGCGCACTGTGGCAAATGAAGGGTATTCAGCGTGTCCTATTATTATTATATAAATATTTGTCCAGTCCCCCCCCCCCCCCAAAAGATATTTAGGATCCGATATTTCCTATGGAGCGAATTCTAACCCTCGGGGAAAAGCAGCGGGCCGCTCGGACTGACAGTGACACTGTTATAGCTTCGCGATCGAAAGTTACACCCCCCCCCCTCCCAACTGTCAGCTCCCATACAGAACTCAACTTTAAAGATTTGGTTCTACGTTCTCTCTTTATTTTAAAGATTGCTGGGTCAGAGCAATGCATCAACACAAGTGGCTAGTTAACGAAAGATGACGACGAGGAATCCCCTTATCGCTTCTCCTCAGGCGATGTCTGCCCCAGCAGCTAGGCAGATCGATCTCTGGAAAAGTTTCCTGTTGAAAAATAGGCAGTGTCCATTGGAGGCCATTAGATCACCTGAACCCAGGCGTATCCTGCGGCACGGAGCGGTTATTTATTTTTGGATCTACGTAGTTAATATCTCTTCAAGGAATTGAATTGGAAACTCTCTCTCTCTCTCTCTCTCTCTGAATTGGAAGCTCTCTCTCTCTCTCTCTGAATTGGGAGCTCTCTCTCTGAATTGGAGGCTCTCTCTCTCTCTCGCGGGGAGCCGGGACAGTTGAGCGGTAGAGCACTGGACTTAAATGTTAGGGACGTGAGTTCGAAACCTAGCTGGGAGCCGAAAATGTGTGCTGGCTTTTCCTCGTTGCCCCGTCTTGGATGTATAACCCGTATAATTATATGTGGTGGAAAACGACGTTAAATCCTTAAAAACCACCCTCTCTCTCTCTCTCTCTCTCTCTCTCTCTGTGTGTGTGTGTGTGTGTGTGTGTGTGTGTGTGTGTGTGTGTGTGTGTGTGTGTGTGTGTGTGTGTGTGTGTGTGTGTGTGTGTGTGTGTGTGTGTGTGTGTGTGAGAGAGAGAGAGAGAGAGAGAGAGACAGACAGACAGAGACAGACAGACAGAGACAGAGACAGAGAGATCTGCGGAGGACTTCGTTGCAGTAGCTGTGATAAATGTGGATGTTACTCTTTTCAAGTGGCTTAGCGTAACTTACAACCTACGTTTTACTTCTAACTCGACCTTTTGAGAACCTTGGATGTCCTTTCCAGGACATGGCACATTTCAGTTCGGAGAGAGAGAGAGAGAGAGAGAGAGAGAGAGAGAGAGAGAGAGAGAGAGAGAGAGGTGGAAATGATGTCGGAAACCTGAGAATGCGCATTTTCACTTAATCATATTACACTTTGCAAGGCCGGGAGAAAAATCCACCTAATTTCCACTTCCATTATCTTCACAGCTACGCTCGTCTTAACTTTCAAAAGCCAATATTGCATCCAACAACAACAACAACAACAAAAGCAGCTTAAAAAAAAAGTAAAACACAAAACAAAACATAAGAGTGGGGTCAGCGAAAGTGTCTCTACTGCACGTGTTTGCAATACTGAGTGGTTTTGTCGCTTCTCCTTGACATTTCCGCGTGAACATAATGTTCACCTGACCTTTCAAAACTAATATCCTCAATCGTTTTGAAGCCAGCTCCCACGGGAAAGCTACTGTGGATGCATTTCACGAGA
>JACVVK020000049.1:627500-642500 GCA_018292915.2 Batillaria attramentaria | reverse complement strand
CCATTGGCTACCAGTCCATTTCCGCCTTCAGTATAAAATTTCTGTTCTGGCCTTTCGTCATTTTGATGGCACCCTTCCACCATACCTTTCGGCTTCACTCGTCACCTATCAACCGTCGCGAACCCTCCGGTTGTCGACCGAGAGGCTTCTCAAAATTGCCAAGCGCAACCTGAAATCCTTTGGCGAGCGCTCTTTCAGTTTTGGAATTCCCTGCCAGCACCTCAGAAATGCGCCCACACTGTCTCTTTTTAAGGGCAATCTTAAAACGTTCCTCTTTTGTAAAGCTTTCCAGTAATTTCCCGTGTCAGCAGCTAGTCAGTTTCACCAGTGTATGTCTGTTCATCGTTTGTAAAATGTGCGCGAGTGTCGGTGAGTGATTGGCGCATTGAGTTTATTCCAAAGAAATGCGCCCTACAAATGCCATTTATTATTATTATTATTATATCTACTTAAATTGACAGTACCATAAATGATCTGTGAGTACGCTACATTTAGAATTAGAGGCTGAGAGGCAGGGAAAGACGGGTGGTAGGTTTGAGAAGGGGTGGGGGGGGATGGGCGGCGTAAGAATAATATTTCTACCGGCCCAATGTCTACCTGAGCTTGTAGATGATCTTTCCGTCACTGTAGAGATGCAGCATCTTATTGGGGACAGTCACGCTGTGGAAGGACGCCGTCTTCTCGTTGGAGAAGTAGAGGTCAGGCACCCAAAACTTGTCTATCAGCTTGGAGTCCATCTCGAGGTAAGGGGCGTCCACCAGGCCAAAGAAAGACAGTCTCCCGTCCAGCCACTCTTGTGTCACGAAGGCGTTGACAGAGAAGTCCTGCGGAGAGAGGGAGAACACGCACGCACGCACATTCAACCCACCAACCCACCAACACACACACACACACACACACACACACACACACACACACACACACACACACACACACACGCACACACGCACGCACGCACGCACGCACGCACACACAAGTGTGGTTGTTTGGTTGGTTTGGGGTTGATCGTCTTTTTATTCGCCACAAGTTCAAACCCAAAATGGGACAACGATGACAAAGCCATCACAGATATTTCGCTCTTAGCCGGGACTTGAACTCACGACCCGAACATACAAAGTCCAAAACTCTACCAGCTAAGCTGTCCCGGTATATATATATATATATATATATATATATATATATATATATATATATATATATATATATATATATATATATATATATATATGTAAATTGTCCGGGTTTGAAGTCTACGCCGACAAACGCATTCAAGCTTCTGTTGACTGGTTGTTCGCGGCTGGCGGCTCGATAGGATAGAACAAATACAAACATATTCTTTGTGGACTTTCTTGTGCATAGAATAATCCCGATACCGTCACCCTATAATAATAATAATAATAATAATAATAATAATAATAATAATAATAATGATGATGATAATGATAATTATAATAATGATGATGATAATGATAATTATAATAATGATGATGATAATGATAATTATAATAATGATGATGATAATGATAATTATAATAATGATAATTATAATAATGATGATGATAATGATAATTATAATAATGATGATGATAATGATAATTATAATAATGATGATGATAATGATAATTATAATAATGATGATGATAATGATAATTATAATAATGATGATGATAATGATAATTATAATAATGATGATGATAATGATAATAATGATGATGATAATGATAATTATAATAATGATGATGATAATGATAATAATGATGATGATAATGATAATTATAATAATGATGATGATAATGATGATGATAATGATAATTATAATAATGATGATGATAATGATAATTATAATAATGATGATGATAATGATAATTATAATAATGATGATGATAATTATAATAATGATGATGATAATGATAATTATAATAATGATGATGATAATGATAATTATAATAATGATGATGATAATGATAATTATAATAATGATGATGATAATGATAATTATAATAATGATGATGATAATGATAATTATAATAATGATGATAATGATAATTATAATAATGATGATGATAATGATAATTATAATAATGATGATGATAATGATAATTATAATAATGACGATTTGTATAGCGTCTAATCTCGGAGAAAGCTCTAGGCAACATACATACATACATACAGACATACAGACATACAGACAGACAGACAGACAGACAGACAGACATACATACATACATACACACATACACACATACACACATACAGACATACACACATACAGACATACAGACATACATACATACATACACACATACATACATACATACATACATACAGTCAAATCTACATACAAGCACGCCTACATACATCTAGTACATCTAGTACATACATACATCTAGTACATACATACATCTAGTACATACATACATCTAGTACATACAGTACATACAGTACATACAGTACATACAGTACATACAGACATACATACATACATACATACATACATACATACGCCCGACAATCAGCAGGGTAAGCTGGGTGTAAAAACAGGGGTTGAAAGGTTTTACCCTATCCACACTGTCGGACCCGACGATAGGACAGAACACGACAGACCCATTTCAAGCCTCGTGTAAAGTCGCCTTAACTTGATAATGCGGTTGAATATCATCTGTCTTGTTGACAGACGAGCCACAATCATGCATCGCCGACTGAGTCGTGCCAATAGGAAAATGTGTAAAAATCGATGTAGAGGGCTTGTGCTTTGCGTTTTGACCGATCAGCAGAAGAGCTGTGCCCTCGTAAGACTGCCATTTGTCTATGCCGACTATGGGCGCCTTTATTGAACACATAAACCGTTTTGCTCAGTGTAACGGGCCCCTTGAGAGTGTTATCAATAAAACCAACGGTTAATGGCCATGTCCCGGGTGGTTAGCTGTTGTTTCTTTTAACATTATCGTCCCCCCTTTTTTTGTTGTTGGAAATTCGTGCTGCTTCCCCCGGGGGAAGCGCGTTGCCGCGGTGCAGCGCGACGCTGTACCTATCCTATTGTTTTCAATTATGCTCCGGAAGGAAAGCCGGATAACCCGGAGAGAAACCCCCGATGAGCAGCCCGGAAACCAGAAAAAAAGCGGTATCACGTATCACAAGTTCGACCTGGGCTCGAACCCACACTTCGCCGTGACAGTTGAGTTGGTTTAACAGGCGGAGCAAAGCATCACCGCCACACCAATGACTGGAGACGGCCATGGTGGGAAGATTATCGGGGAAGGGACAGCTACCCTAACTGAAACTGAGCAGTCCAGCTGAACACCATTCAATCCAGACACACTGGACACAGGGATCGTATTGAAAGACTAGGCGGTTGGTTGCTTGGTTGGAGTATAACGTCCGTCCTTGCCACAAGAGTGATCGGAGTGGTTGGGTGTTTGGGAGTTTAACGTCCTTTTCCACCACATACGGGTGATATCAAAGACGGGACGACGATGAAAAAGCCAGCACAAATATTTGGCCCCAGCCGGGTTACGAACTGACGACCCGAGCATTAGAAGTCCAACGCTCTACCATTCGGCCACCCCGGCTCCCCAGAGTGATTGGAGACGGCCCTGATTATTGAAGAAGGGACAGCTACCCTAACTGAACTGAGCAGTCCAGCTGAACACCATTCAATCGAGACACACAGGGATCAACGTTGGGAGTGAGCACGCGGTTCTGACCACCTAGACGATTATAATATTATGCTCCAGGTAGAGCTCACCGACACTCCAATCGTCTCACGGTCGAAATTGAGAGAGTAGTAGACCAACTTAGGGGTTCCTAGCAACACGCGTGTTTCTATTATTTTTCATTATTTTTTTCTTTTGTGCCCATCGGCTGTACCCTGTGCCATGACACGCCCTTGTCAGCCCGGAGTGACGGGAGGAGTGCGTGTTGGTGTCACTGGATTTTGAGACAACCCCCACCCCGCCCCTCCTTCCTCCACGAGAATACATCTTGTCTTGCTTCCCATGAAACATTAATCAAAATTGTATTTTGCAAGATTTCATGCCGACACCGATCTGCTGGAAGTTTTGACCAAAAAAAAAAAAAAAGGGGGGGGGGGGGGGAGAAAGGGAAGAAAGAAGAGAAAAAGAAAGAAAGAAGAGAAAAAGAGGAAGAGAAAAACATTACTTTCGCTTTTTCCAACTGCAGATGGGAAAACACGCAGGCAGCTGACCACAGCACGCATGCGCAGACGAGGCTATATGGCAATTGCATGCATGTTATCATATTGATTTTCCATTTTGCATTCCCCTTCCTCCTCGTCTGTTCCAAACACTTTTTTGTCACTTTGCAAGTTTGCTCATCCTTGGCAGTCCGCTTTAACTCATTCGGGATGGGACACTTCGGTAAAAATTCAGCCACGAATCAGCGCCCACGGCTCATCAAATTGATTTTTCCCCATCCATTTTTCACTATCAATCAGTTGAAAATGTGAACTATGTCAGTGTGTGTTTAATGAAGCCCGCTAGAGTGGTTTGTTCACATGTGTATTGGAGTCATTTTACAGCAGTTTCATGGCGGCACGATTAGGCGTGGGCAGCGTTAAAGATCTAAGCTCCCAACAAAAAGCTTTCCGAAGTGTGATTTTTTTTTTTTTTACAGAGTCGACCCTGCAAGAACAGTCAACTCTGTCACAGTTGCAGAGTTTCCGACGTCCCTGAAACCCCTATAAAAGCCAAGGGCAGCCTGATTTCACAGCTCAGTTTGCGTTTTGACACTGAGCGAGAAAGATCGTGCAGCACTCAACATCCGCTAGGCACTGTAGCGATGTGTCTCGCTCACTGACCAAAAGCCAAATAATGTCACGGCAAACTCGTTCTCTGGTTTTATAAGGGTCCCCGAAGCGCTGAAAACTCTGCAACTGTGACAGAGTTGCCTGGAGTATGCACAGTCGAAGGAGTCGCAGTTTTTAAAAAAGGCAATGTTTGCGGCTTTTTGCTGAGATTGCAGACCTTTAAGGCGGCGGCTACCCAAGTCATAACAGAGTTGGGTGAGTGAGTTTTTTTTTTTTTTTTGGCTTAAAGCCGCGCAGTCACCAAAGACTAATTCGCGGCTAAGTGTGCCTAAACTACGTGAAAAAAAAGAAGGTAACGTTGGACAAATGATGCGAACTGGTCTGCGGGGCAATATAAACCTACGTGTGGCTGGGACATGCAGGAGACGCTGCACCTTCATGCTAATTTATCGAACTCCTGATTCACAACAGAGTTGGGGCAGTCGGTGGTCTAGTGGTTAACAGACTTTGCCACCAATGCGAGTGGTCATGTTCGAGTCCCACTCGGGGCGAAGGATTTTTCCCTTCTCGTACGTACGTGGCACTGTTCATTAGGGCCGATCGTCGGGGGTTCTCTCCGGAGTACTCCCCCTCTGCTTTGAAAATGTTCAGCCCACAAAATTTTAAACAAGTGCAATTCTAAATTCCGAAACTTAAATAGCTGATCTGACCCTTCGCACGATGCGATTGTAATGTGTTCATGTCCGGTGTGTGAGAGGATGCGTGTGATTCACGTGAGCGTGCGTGTTGGGTTAAGCTCGCGGCGCTTTGAGCCAATTCACGAAATTGGGAAAAGGCACGCACACAATATACGGTTATTATTATTATTATTAATAACGTGGATATAGTGCAAAAGGGGCTACAATTGTTCCCAGCAACGCTAATAAGAACGAGCTTTCTCTAGGTCACAAGCATTCCCGTTCCGGGGGCCTCGCTCCTCTTCTTCCCCACGACAACGCAAACTCGGGCTAACCGAAACTGGGCTGAGCTTAGTGATGCCCAAGAAGGAAAAAATCAAACTACTTGGTGACAAGGAAAGTGGACAGTAGCGAAGAACTTTTAGGTCGCCGTCTTATTCCACAGTTTGCACAGAAGCGGTGAAAACTGTCGCATTCACCAGCACCAGTACATTCTCGGCCTGTTTCGAGATTATTACCTGCATGAGTAGCCCCCCGTGTATACAAAGACCCGCAGCAATGAATCATTTTTCGTGGCAGCTTTGTGCTCCGCCGCGAAAAATACGTGCTTGTTGCGGCCAGGGAGATTACTCATGCAGGTAATAATCTCGAAACAGGAAGAGAAAGTACTGGTGCTGGTGAATGCGACAGTTTTCACTGCTTGTGTGCACACTGTGAAATAACACGGGGACCTCAAAGCTGTTCGCAACTGTCCACTTTCGTTGTCACCGAGTCGTTTGATTTTTTCCTTCTTAGGCATTACTAAGCTCACGGGAATGGGTCACAAGTGACGTCACACTACCTCCGAGACTTCCGTACACATATCCGATAGAGAAAATCTAACACAGCAGAAACCCCAGAGGTGGTCGACACAAGAATGACTTGCTCCTAAATTGACATTCGTTCAAACTCAAAATATGGCGCCAAACTCGTTCTTACAAGCTCTATTCGTCAGAGAGCCCTTGGTACAACAAAGGCCTGTATGTCTAATCTATATATATGCATACATGTACGTATGCATACATATATGTGGGCACATACAGTTATGTGTATGTGTTTATGTAAACGGACTAGATATACATACATGTATGTAGATATGGTCTGTTTAGAATGAAACATGCAATGTTGCTGTCGAGCACTCCTCCTTGAAAGTGTAGAATGATGGAAAAGCGTGTGTGTGTGTGTGTGTGTGTGTGTGTGTGTGTGTGTGTGTGTGTGTGTGTGTGTGTGTGTGTGTGTGTGTGCTCAATCATATGCGACTTTCTGTTGTACGTGCTAAATACCACATCACAAGTAATACATTGGACTGTATCCAGGTCTCTATAATGTAACTATACTGTGGAATGCACACGTATCAATGTCTTGGTTCGTTTAGTTATGTGCTGTATTGTAATGTCTCTGTTACTATAATGTATATATATATGACAAAAACAGAATAAAAAAAAGAAGGCCTGTATCATACGAGGGCTGTATTCTGGACACTTAATATGGAACTGGGTCACTGTAACGTAGGGCTCCTAAGGGGATACTGATGGTGTCAATTTCCCGTGAGCGGGCACATGAAAAACTAGATTAAAACACACTCCTAAATGGCATTTGCCGGTGCAGCAGCGTACAAAGCAGGCACTATAACGACCAGGAAAACACATAAAGCAAAACAATTGCTGAGAACAACATCACGGGGGGGGGGGGGGGGGGGGGGGGGGGGGGGGGGGGGGGGGGGGGGGGGGTGGGGGGGGGGGGGGGGGGGGGGGGGGGGGGGGGGGGGGGGGGGGGTAAAACAAAAATGGACGGGCGTGTTTCAGGTGCTATGCCGCTCCAAGTCTTTGCTCCGTCAATCAGCGGGTTCCCATGCACTAGCACCGCGTCTTTCCAAATTCAAAACGACATAGTACCGGGAAAAACGCTCTGGGCCCTCATGTAAAAATCGGGGTTAGGGAGTTTAGCCCTGGGTTAGAGTCTAACCTCAAACTAAACTAGCTCTAGGGTTAAATTTTCTGTTGTTTTTTTGTTTTAAATCAGGAAGCGGGCCCATTCCAGCAAGGTGCCTATGCCGTCATAGAAGGATTTTTGTCTTTCTTTCTTCGCTTCCTTTTTTAAAAAAATATTGTTTGGGGCTTCTTTTGTCCTATTCTGGGTTAGGCCCGTAGCCGTGGGTTAAATTAACCTCGAGTTCTACATACGGGCCCTGGACTTTCAGTTGTCGATTGAAATGGGCTGTTTACCACCCAGAAACCGACAGTACTAATGCGTTACTAAGATCGAAAGATGTGTATATGGCTCATGCTTTAAAATAACGGCTTTAGATGACAGCCATCGTCGCTGAAACTTTTTGAAGCGGCATAGCAACGGGGAGAGGGCGCCCATTTTGATCCCCCCCCTCACCCCACCCCCATTGTGAAATTGCAGATAGTAACCATGCCATCCCCGCGCTAGAACCCAGCATGGGGTGGTGCACCACGTAATTTGATACCAAGTCCCCAAAGACACCGAAACCAGTTCGATGTCGAAACCAGATCAGTGACTCGAACAAAACCTCATCTACACACGCATGAGAGAACTTGACTACGTGCTAATGGACTCACCATAGTCTGCTCGTTTATAGAATCGATGCTGTTGATGTACAGGGCCACTTCCACGTCGGTGTGAACTCCTGCGATCACACGCACGCACGCACGCACGCACACACACACACACACACACACACACACACACACACACACACACACACACACACACACACACACACACACACACACACACACACACACACACACAAGATTTGTTCCTTCAAATAATGAATGTGCAGTTGAAACGTGCCGCTTTGCAGCAATGTAACGGACAAATACAGCAGAACAAGAAAGAAAGAAACAAAGAAAGAAAGAAAGAAAGAAAGAAAGAAAGAAAGAAAGAAAGAAAGAAAGAACAAAAGAAAAACAAACAAACAAGAACCAAAACAAAACAAAAATCGCCCCACTAAACCCCAACCCTTCCACCCCTAAGAAACCAGGAAGCGCGGAATGCGGCCCTGTTGGGCAGTCACAAACCACGTGGACCTCCATAGCATCATCATATTATCATTCTCATCCTCATCATCATGCATAATTAAAAAAAAAAAACCGCCCCAGCTTCCCAGCCCTCCGTGGATTCCACCCGTGACTTGAAAGGAACACAACTGGAGATGGCGAACAGCTGAGGCAGTAAAAAAAAAAAACAACAACAAAAAAACCCCCAAAAAACAACCCAACAACAACAAAACCCAAAAGAAAACCAACAACAACAACAACAACAAAAACTAACAAGGGTGGGTGGGTGTTTGGGGGTTTAACGTCCTTTTCCACCACATAGCAAAAACTAACAAACACCGAACAAAATAACAACATTTACAACAAAAAACAAACAAACAAAAAATCCAAACAAAAATAACACCATACAAACAAACATCCAAGCAACAACAACAACAACAGCAAAAAACAGCAACAATATTAACAACATTTACAGACACGGCTTTTAGCGAGGGTCCGAAGTACATTTCCCTATTGCAACCGTGTGCAACGTTGTCATTGTGTGTGATTGAGTGTCGGTTTTCATGACCATTTGAGTGGTGAGGGAGACGTCTGGTGGGTATGACCCAGACAAAGTGTCATCACTGCAGGGACAAATACATCGCAAATATATGACATGGATAGATGTATTTCCAATGAGAATGGGACCTTATCATTTTTTCAGCAGACGGGTCGCTTGTCTGTAATATAACGTTATACAGCGCTCTGGATGTCAGCCGCTAATTAGATAATTACATAACTCTTTCAACACCAAGGAACGCGTGCTCGGTCCTACCCTGCACAACGTTTAACCCGGAAGACCACATACATCAACCGGGTGTTTGAAATTCGCCATGCATTGGTCACGTGGACCCAAAGACACTTGCCAGGAACAACTTGTCCTTAAGGGCTAAAAGCCATAGGACGTAAAGCAAGCTAATGATGACACGTGGACAGCGAACCGGACCGGATACGCGGAAAAGAGAAAAGAGATATTGTTGATATTTTTGGCTTCTTTCTTTTTTCTTTTCTTTTATTTTTACCAACTTCTCCAAATGCCTATTCTCCAGGGTGCGTCAAGGGAGAAAACTGTTAGTTTAGAATGAGTTAAACATGCATTTTTCAGGTTTTTCTTTCAGAGTCACGAATCACTTAGAGCGCTTTACAGCGTAATAAGCATGATCTCGTTAAAGACATGTACTACATTTCAGTCCCATGTGAGCTTTCAGTTTTCAGCTACAGCCGACGGCTGACAGTTTTTGACTTAACTAAAAACCTTTAAAGGAGATAATTTGTAGGTCGTTGTGTTAAAACGTGCAGGGTGGTGGTATGAAGCTAGAGTGGCAAAACAGTCACAATATTGCTTTTGTATGTCTGTATGACCCTTCAAGGAACTCACACACCCAACACTCACCGCGTGGGACCCTGTCTTCCAGCTTCGACGGTTGAGATTTTTTACTCAGGGTTGCCTCCACCACCCAAAAGGATAGTTGCCGACCAGAGCTGACGAGTCTGTCCTAACCGGGCTCATTTACTATTTCATTGATTCACATATTTGTTTATACACAGTAGGAGTGAAGTTCCTTTATTACTCACCGCCATCGAAATCGGGAGGTAGAGCATTGTCGTAGTCCACAAGGAGAGCGTTCACCAGCTCAGTTCTGCAATACACACACAAACACGACACGACTGTCACTAGCCATACTGCCGCCCTCTACAGTCTACAGGTCGGCCCGGAAATTCTATCTTGAGGTAGGCTGCGTACTGTCTCGAAGCCGGGCAAGACTCGACTCGATTCGACTCGACATGTTTTATTGATTCCGGCAAATAGGCCGCTTTCACGCGGACGAACAGCTAGTTAGTTAGTTATTTAGGGCTTAACGCCGCGCAAGTAACAAAGACTAATTCGCGGTTAAGCAAGATCTTCCTCCGCAAAGTCATCAAAGGATGGGTGGGTGTTTGGGAGTTTAACGTCCTTTTCCACCACATAGGGTGATATCAAAGACGGGGCAACGATGAAAAAGCCAGCACAAATATTTGGCCCCAGCTGGGATCGAACTCACGACCCGAGCGTTAGAAGTCCAACGCTCTACCATTCGACCACCCCGGCTTCCCGCAAAGTCATTAAAACAAAACATAAACATAAAAGGGTATTACGTAAAACATGATGTATTAAAAATCTAGCTGGTTTAAATGAGATGACAGAAAGCGTTTATCGAATCAAGTCTGAGACTTGTCAAAGACTTTACAATAGCGACATCAGACACCCAGATCGTTTTTCTGAAGCTAGCGGAAAGTACGCCATCATGAAGGCGCAAGGAATCGTGGGATCGTTGGTTCCCCGGTGGCTCGTGAAGCGCATGGAGTCACGGGATTGTATCCCATTCTGCGGTATTGTTTCAGTGGGTAGGTAAGCTAGGGCTTAACGTCCCCGCAACAAGCGTGACTGGAGACGGCCCTAACGAGCAGGTTATGGGAGGGGGGGGGGGGGGGGCACGTCCCACGGGAACAGGCGAACTGTCTAGCTGAACACGATTCAGTCCAGTCAGACTGGGGGAGCCTCTGATTCGATGTGTCCTCGACTGTGATGGACCCACTGTTACACAAATAGATCCAGTTAAAGGTAACAGTTCCACAGTGCACTAGAAGTGATTCTTTCAGTAAACGCGAAACGGTACTCATCCAGTAACAGTTTTAATGTAGAATATCAGTGTTCCTTACTACGTACATATGTGCGTCGTTTTCGCAGTGATTTCAGAATCTGACGCAGAGATTTTGGGGCTGTACGTCATTGTGTGACGCAAAAAGATTTTGGGGCTGTGCGTCATTGTGACGCACGTTTTTCAAGACTTGAAACCCGAAAGTAAAACAACACACCTCAGACGGTCGCTGGAACTGGAAACAATAGAGAATTATGTGCCCTAGTGCTGGGTTTTCCGATTCATACAGCACGTGTCGTCTCCGACAATTTTGTAAACAATGGGTCCGGCCGAACCAAGATTTTCGTACTTGGGTCTGACTCTTTGATCTTAGAAAATGACCCTCAGAATTTGACAGAGAGGGTCAAAGTGACCCTCAGTTTTGAAAGGTGTAAGGAACACTGGAAGAAGGCAGAATAAAGATACTACCAAATATTCTTATATGGTCGACGTCTACTGAACATCCTTACATTTTCCGTCATAATTTCCGATACATCTTATCCTACATTCTGCTATAAACTTTAACAGGATCAAGTTGTTGCCATCTAAATACTAAATTAAAACTTTAACAAAGGAACCAATTACGGCGCTGGTCACTACACTACACGTCACTGACTCACGTCGGAGCCACCGCGAAACCAATGAGTTGGGCGACGACGGAGGATTCCAGTCATGTTTTGCGACGCTGTTACCCAGCGGCGCATGCGCGAAGGTATCTTTTGTAACCCGGCTTCACTTAGTGGCTGTACTGACTGGGCACGACTGATCTATGGATATCTTCTATGCTATGTCCTGGCCATACAGTCCAGTAGAGGACGGAGACTGACTTTGCGCCTACGATAGTGTCTGTAAGGGAGGAGGGGGGGCTGTCAAATGCCAGATGCTCTTTGCAGTTTCAAGTTATTCATGCGCCGGCGCAAGGCAGGTCTGCGTGACCCGCAGTCGTCTCAGTGTGGGCTGTGTTTTCCTTCCGGCTCCCCCCCCCCCCCCCAACACAGACTTCCCTCCGCTTCCCTCCGGTTGATGATATATGGCACAGACAAATAAAAGTGTGTCGATGATATATTGCGCAGACAAACCGTCCTATTAAGTGTGTTAATTTTTGTCTGGCCATGAGCTGAGGGGGGGGGGGGTGGAGGTGGGGAGAGAGAGAGAGAGAGAGAGAGAGAGAGAGAAGTGGAAATGATTTGCTCATAAAGAAGATATTAAAAAGCATTTTTGATTGCAGCCGGCTGCCGAGGGAGGATATGAGAGAGACTTTGTACAACGTGACCACTTGCGGTACATAAAACTGATATTGGTTCTGACAGAGGATGTAATATCATTTCATATTCTCTGGCCCGGCTTCCGCGGTGCATTAGACAGACATAATTAAATCTCTTGCTGTCGGAGTCAGTCGGAAGGTGTGTAACGCTACTGGCACGTTTAGTTAAAACACGAAACCGTGGTATATTCTGGAGAAACCGTTTCTTCTGTTACTCTGTCTATAATAATAATAATTAAACGGGATACTTCCATCTGTGCTAAGTCAACTTATGTTTTGGAACAGTTTCGCTCGTGTGTGCGCCTGTACGCTCAAAATACTCTATCTTGATGATTAGTACAGCTCTTAATGCAATACAAGGTTGTTTACATTTTTGCGCGAGCGGTCGGACATTCAAATTCTACGACTGTTGTTACACTACTGGATCGCTCAGTGTGGTCGAGTTTGCTTCTGTTGGCTCAGTGCCAGCATTACAGACGCTGTCACTGTCCAGGTGATGAAGTGGTGTGATGACAGATCCACGAAAACAGCTCAGAACGATCTGTGAGCACAAAAATGGTAGCAGTAGCCCCTGTATTATACTAGGCGTTGAACCCAATTGCTTGGCTCAAGTTGCCGAGAACTGAACACACTATACGTGCGCTCGTGTGAAACACACGCACTCCCTTAAAACACACTAGACTAATTCTTTCCCACCACTAGACTAATCAGACATAAGTTGTTTCTTGTCGGGTGTCGGTTGATTTGGACTGTGATGGAGTTCTGTGCACTTCTGCTGTTGTGCTGCTGCTGTGATGTGATGTGGGGTGGTCTGTCGTAATTTATAGTGATGCAATACGTGATAGATGGCAGGTCACTGTTTTTAGGTGTGAGTGTGCGAGCATGTAACTAGGTGGAGTGGATGTGTATGGCCATACGAGTGAGTGTTTGGCATGCTTTTATGAGACCACAGAGCAATGTTCCACATTCGGAAATTCAATAAATTTCTTATTCTTCTTATTCTTATTCTTAAGACATCAGCACATTACAGTGACGTAACGCGAAGGATCAGGTCAACTATTTAAGTTTCGGAAATCGGATTTGCCTTCATGTGAAGAAAAGGGGCGGGGGCGGGGGTGGGGGGGGGGGGGTTAGTGCAGCCGCAAGTTGGTGAAAGTGAAAGAGAAAGACTGAAACAAAAAGCGAGAAAAGGCCATGCACGCGGTGGAAAAAAACCCTGCCGTAGAATCTACGTACCCGGGTGCCATCGGTAATCAATAGTGGATTTTTTTTAGCGCAAGAGTTAAGCCAACCCCGACTACATGTCGCCCATCCAAGTCCTGACCATTATGTGGCGGAAAAGGACGTTAAACTCCCAAACACCCACTCCGCCCCCCCCCCCAAGTGCTGACCGTTTCTTAACTTCGCAACGGAGCTGCGACCACTGAGACAGGTAGGCTACCGGGGCACTACACTACACTACACTACACTACACTACACTACACTACACTACACTACACTACACACACACACACACACACACACACACACACACACACACACACACACACACACACACACAGACGACGCCAATGAACGCAATAATCCCATTTGGGCAGCGGCTCAATGAAAAGATGAAATGGTGAGAACTGACCGGACTATAAGTCTAAGATAAGATAAAATATTGGCCTCTCGTGAGAACTACAAAGACATACCTGGTTTGTCCCAAGACGTGGTGCAGACTGACTGCAGCGACCATTACGCCGACAGACAAAACATACGGCGGCAGCATCGTGTCTTTCCTGTATAGTCCCCGCGGCACGTGCTATACGGGATGTGTCATCTGAACTTGACCACGTTGACTCTGGGGGGAGAACAGGGCATAGCCAGAATTAGATTTTCTCAACGGAAACAAGATGCAGTACATCGGGCCACAAAGAGGCATCGGCACAAGGGAAATAACCCTGTCGTGATGCATTAGAGAACTCGCTTGCGATAATTCCAACGCATGCCCTGTATAGGGAATAGGTTATATAAAATATGGGACGGGGGGGGGGGGGGGGCGGCTAGGCTCGGCCCACAGGGTGTAATGTGGCGGCTTGAAGGTGTCCGACGAGACAGCGATATACGATGAGAAAGCATATATGGTTGGAGAAATATGACATAAAGGCAGCTTTTCTGCAGAAAAAAAATCAACAATCCTGTTTTTTTTTTTTTTGGTTTTTTTTTACCTGCAGAGTTTTCCTGCGGATTGTGGCGAAGAAAAACTGGATTTCTCCATCAAAAAACAGCACAATCCTTTTTTCTGCAGAAAAATGCACAATCCCGAAACCAGTTTTTTTTTTTTCCCGCAGGAACATGGCAAAGGAAAATTGGTATTCTGCAGAAAATGGCACAATTTTGTCATATTTTGCAAACCAGGCCTAATTTCTCGTCGTAAATCGCTCTCATCGGAAACCTTCAAAGCACTACTTTACATCCCTTGGGCTAGGCTAGGCTAGCCTGTGGCGCCACGACCAGATTAGCTATACCC